>CM053593.1:310618421-310658036 GCA_028646575.1 Pseudocheirus occidentalis | reverse complement strand
GAGAGCAGAGCAGGGGAGGGGCTTTACTGTGGGATTGCTGTTTTAGGGTTGGGACAGGGCCAAGACAGGGAGAAAATGTGTAATTCAAAAATGTAATGAAAATGAATAATGTAAACAAGAAAACAAATAAAAAAATAAATTAAAAAAAAAGAAGATACTCTTATCACGTGTCACATGAACAGGAAAGTAGGCATATCAGTCAAGAGTTGTTGATAGTATTTTATTCACCTTTTTGGTAGAATATAAGATACGAAATCTTTTTTCACACCTTCAGTATCTTTTTCTCCCAAAGATACCTTGAAAATACCTCAACACTCAAAATTGTGTTGCCTCTAGCATTAATGCTTCCTTCTCCATAAGTTGGTCTTATCTAACTGCCTTCATCATGTTTCTTTTTTCCAGGAATTATTTCCTATTTCCTCTTGAACACTCCACTCCTCTGTTGTGAAAAAAGTTTGTTATAAAAACCTTTGCAGATTGTTTCCATCTATTGTCTATTGTCCTCTTTCATCTTTGAAGTTGGAATGATTTTGCTTAGTTATATATAAAATTTTAGAGCATAAACCCCTATTTATAACATATGTGATAATGGGCCATTTAGCCTCTGCTTGAAAACCTTCAATGAAGGCAGGGTCCACCATTTCCTGAAGTAGCCCACTGTATTTTTGGGTAGCTCTCATTGTTGAAAAGTTATTTTTTTCCTTGACATCAAGCTCAAATTTGTTTCTTTGCCTATTATGTACTCTTGGCCTAAACAAAACAAGTCTAATATCTCTTTTATATGATAGCCCTTCAAATATTTGATCACAACAGTAATGTCCCTTTCCTATAGTTTTCTTTCTTCTAGGTAAAATATTCTCAGTTTCATAAGCCAAATTTTAAACTACGTTCCCTGCTCCTATTTTATGTTTTATGAAGTGTATATAATCTTACGTGCGAAAGCACACACAGACACACACATCTATCTATCTATCTATCTATCTATCTATCTATCTATCTATCTATCTATCCATCTGAACAAATCCCTCCACTAGGTTCCCTGATAATTAATTGGCTGTTGACAATTCTAGAAATATGGCAGGCAAATAGAGTTGGCTAGAGGGATGTGGTACACACAGACTAGACAGAGATATTAGATCCAGGATCATCTGAGTCCAGTGGCAAGACATATGTGAGGAAAACTGGAGCTTGCTGCAGACGTATCTTGAAACTTTGGCCATCTTAAGCTAAGGTCTTTCCCAGGTCTCAATTTCTCTGAGGCAACACCCAATCAGTGATTTAAGGCTAGGTAAGAAATGAGGCAAAAGATGTCCTAATTTGTGTACCTTAAAAAAAAAATTCAAACTGGGAAGGAAAGACTTTCTGGGTTTCTGTCCAGAAAAGGAACAATTGCCATTTACACTCACTCTGAATCATTAAAACCCAAACAATGGCAAAGTGAGTGGACCTGTTGTTGGCCAGTCAGTTAGAGCCAGAGTGATTTGAGTTTAAGGCATGGTCAAGTAGCTCCATTTGAATTTCAGTGAGCTTTATCAAAGCCTGGTTTTCCAGTCCTCTGTTTAAAAAAATCATAATTGAAACTACATTGCACAAAAGTGTTGTCTCAGGCTTTTTTGTATGTGTAATTATAGCATAAAAAAGTAGGGACGAAGGGGGAAAATGTCTAGCATATAAACCCCAAGATATCCTGAGAGGTTTTAGTGAACAAAATGTATTCCTTTGTGCAGAGCACTCACAGATAAGGATATGATTCCCCATGTGGACGGAAGGAGAGGTGGGAGAGAATGAAGGAAGAAAAAACTCTAATAACTTTATGATCCTTACACAGAATAAGAGATTTAATGAGAGCCATTCTTCACTTACAGCTTGTGCATAGGCCTGCTTCCTGGAATTCTGATTTCAGAAATGGAATAGAATTTTCATTTTTAAACAGAAAGTAATATGTTGTGTGTGTGTGTATATATATATATATATATATATATATATATATATATATATATATAATCTTTAATATAAAGTTATGATGCTTTTTTCTCTATGTATTTTATTTACTATTAAGTAATTTATGTACTTTTCTGCATATGAAATTTCTTTCAAATAAAGTAATATTGCATTGTACTTGAAAAGAAAAAAAATCGACATTTATTATTGATTTGCTTTAGAATTTTTTCCTCTGGATGACTGGGCAGCACTAATCTCATCAGCTATCCTTTTACATTACCATGGTGAATGGAATGAATGTCTAATGAGAAGATCAGCCTGAAGCAGTTGTCATGTGTGAGGCATGATTATCTGTGCTCACATTAAAAATGAATGAATTGTAACAGCCATTCACATTCCCTTGCAGGAGTTACAGATACACTGTGCAGAGGGACAGGCATTACTGAATGCAGTACTGCATACCAGAGAGGAAGTAATACCCTGGGGCATACCACAGGTTGAAGATCGCGTTTTAGAGTCCTTAAGACAAGACTGGCAGACATACCAACAAAAACTGTCAGAGACTCGAACCCAAATCAACACCATAGTGAATAAACTGAGGCTGATGGAGCAAAAGTTTCAACAAGTTGATGACTGGCTGAAGACTTTGGAAGACAAAGTTAATGTCAGGACTGGGCGCCAGTCTAACCGAGCAGTGAAGGAGATGCAATTACATCAAATGAAGGTAAAAAGGTGTTTAAGATTAATTCTAGTAAATTATCTCTACCTGGAAGAATAATGTTACTCTAGCTTCAATTAAATATTTAATAATCTTTTTTTAAACAATATGCATTTTGCAAACTCTATTTCTTTATATCTAAGAATATTGAAATCATCTTTACTGTTCAAGTAATAAGTTTTTTTTTAATTAATTTATCCCTCTCACTACCCCTATTAAGAAATTTCTTTTGCATCAATACGTAGATGCATTAGTGATATTTGGGAAATAATGTTATGTATGTGTATTGGATTCTTCCTTCTTCTAATATACAAAAATAAAGGTAAGTGCAGAGCACATTGCTATCATTCTTTTGCTTTGATCAAATTTCCTTGTGAGAATTTTTATTCATTTTCAAAATCATGTATTAGAATAACACTTTCTTATGTCATGATTAAAATCCCAACTTTTACATGAAGTCTTTTTCAAGCCCTCTTAATTCTGGTCCCTTTCCTCTGTTGCTTCCTATTCTGTATATGGCTTACTTTGCATATTATCTTTTATTTGACTGTGAATTCCTTGAGGAGAGGTCTCTTTTTGTGTTCATGGTACCTAGCACATAGTAGATGCTTAATCAATGTTTTATTGATTGACTAAATAAACATTTAATGTATTTCCTATTTAGAAAACTTATTCATTTCATTCTAGAGTTCTTGACATTACCCCAATCTTTCTCCCCTTGTTCAAACAAATTCAGAAATGGCATGAAGAGATTGCAGCATACAAAGATGAAGTTGAGGAAGTTGGATCTCGAGCTCAGGAGATACTGGAAGAGACTCAAGTTAGCAGCAGAATGGGATACCAAGCAACACAGTTAACCTCTCGATACCAGGCTCTTCTTCTTCATGTGCTAGTGAGTAACAGAACATCTCAGTGATCGCATTTTTTAAATAATCTGCTAGTGGGAAGCAGCCCCAGAACATCTCAGTGATAGCATTTTTTTTTTTTTTAATAATCTGCTAGCGGGAAGCAGCCCTTGTTCACTGAAGAGGAAATAGATTTGTAGTTGTCATAAAAGTCTAGCTAAAGGTATTTGTTTTCCAGGAAAAGTCACTTCTTTATTATTTCTTTTTTTTTTTAAGGAGCAAATCAAGTTTCTGGAGGAAGAGATTCAGAGTTTAGATGAATCAGATTTATCTTTCAGTGCCTACACTGATTGGTATGGGTCCATTCATAAGAACTTTAAGAATATAGCTACTGAAACCAACAAAGTGGATAAAATCATGATGCAGAAGAAAATGAAGACATTAGAGGTAGGCTAAAAATGTTGTTGAACCAAGAAGACTTCTGAAATCCACCCCATTTCTTATTGTCTTTGAATTTCTTTAGGATTCAAGAGTATCCTTTCTCCAGTAGCACTTACAATTCATGTGTTATGTCATATGTGTGTCTTACCTTTCCTCTCATTGTATTACAAGCTTATCAGAAATGGAAGGATCATATCTTTATTTTCCTATAATTTTCCCCATTATGCTCTGTGGTTTGTAGGTGCTCACTGCATCCTATTTTCTTTTTGTCATTTGGAGCATTTCATTTGCATGCATATTTTGAAAAAGAATTCCAGGATTTTTTCTACTATATTTTCATATTGTATCCTCATGGTCCATGATGCTAACCAGTGGAATAGTTAGCAAACTGGTCTGCCATTTGTTAGATCTTTCAACAGAACAACAAATTTGGGGCTGATTATACCACACTTTTAAATCTTCCTGTTTTCATGATGTTCTTGACTAAGGGTTGGGTAAACATTCAAAGTCTTATTGGTAAGCACTTTGTACTTTGAATGGATAGCATAGTGTCAGCCAGTCAGTAAGCATTTCTTAAGTGCTTATGATATGCCCAGGTACTATATACTCTGTACTATGTACTCTGGGAATACAAATCCAAGTAGAAAGAAAGGCAGTCCCTGCCCTCAAGGAGTTTACATTCAAACAAAGGAAGCCAACACATAAAAGAAGGAGGGAGAACTAAGGTAAAAGGGGACACACCTGGAAGAGGAAGTCCAGAGAATCAGGAAGTTTTAGGAAAATCCCTTCAAAGGTGGAGAGTGTTTCCATTGTGTGAATTTCAGGATGGATTGAGGCTTTCTGCCTAGGGTCTTAGCATGATACTTTGGAGATATTGTTAAAGGTAGGAGAAACCTTTCAATTTCTAGCTGATTTGTAAAGAATTTTTAGCTTATAAATTATACAAAGCTTTTTTTTTTTTTTAAACCATGATGAAGGCATACTTCTTTGGACTCCAGTTTCCTCATCTATACCATGATGGAGGGGCAGCTATGTGGCACAGTGAATAGAGCACCAGCCCTAGAGCCAGGAGGACCTGAGTTCAAATTCAGCCCCAATTGCCCTCCCCCCTCCAAAAAAATAAAATAAAAGCAAAATAAAAAAATAACAACATGATGGAGCTGGGCTAAATGACCTCTAAAATCCCTCCAGCTCTAACTCTATGTTTCCATGATCCTCTGTAAAGTACAAAAAAAGAAGCAATATGCTGTTTGCTCTTAGGAATTGTTACAAGTCAAATCTAGATAAAATAAATGAAAAGGGCTTGCCTAGCACTGGTCAGCACAAGTGGGCCAAGCATAAGTCTTGCATGAAAGACCTTGCTTTACACAGACTTTTATTGAAATAATGTTTGTTCTCTTGGGGCTCAGCTTGTCCTTTTGATTGCTATCTTTTTCAGTCTTTATTGAATGATGTGGAGAAAGGTCACAGCTTGCTGAAATCATCCAGAGAAAAAGGCGAGAAAGCAATTCAGTACCTGGAAGGTAGTGAAGCGGAGATGCTGAGGAAAGACATCAGTGATCACGTGGAGAGACTGGAAGAGCTGGCCAGCACTGTCAGAAAGGAGCACAGGACCCTGGAGAAATGTTTGCATTTAGCCAAAGAATTTACGGATAAATATAAAGTACAGACTCAGTGGATAGCTGAATATCAAGCAGTACTTCACAGTCCTGAAGACCCCAAAATGGAATTGTATGAGAAAAAAGCCCAGTTGTCTAAATTCAAGGTAATGAACGCAATATTATTTCTTTACCCTTAGTAAACATATCCTGCTTATCGGCATTTGTATTTCTTGATCCATGTGTGTTTTGGGAAGTGGGGTTGGAGAAGGAAAAAGAGCAGAAAGGTTAGAAAATGATTATGAGATAGATAGTTATGGCAATAGTATGTGATAATGGAGAAACCCCAAAGGAAAGAACTACGAAATGGAGTGGTCAACTGTGTGAAGTATGAAGCCTTAGAAAAGGTTTAGTATAACGGAATGAGATTGAATGGTATAATGGAAGCAACACTGGATCTGAAGTCAGAGGACCTGAGTTTGAATCCCAGTTATGCTAGTTCTTGCCTGTGTAATCTGGTACAAGTAACTTTACCCATCTGGGCCTCAGTCTCCTCCTCTGTAAAATGAGGGATTAGATGATCTCCAAGGGATTAGTTGATGTGATTAGATGATCTCTAAGATTCCTTTGAGCAAGGGCTCTTAACCTAGGGTCTGTGAGCTTTTTTTTAATAACTACATTTCAATATAATTGGTTATTTTAATTTTGTACAATTAAAAAAACATTATTCTAGGAAAGCGTCATAGGCATCATCAGGCTGCCAACAGAGTCCATGACACACAGGAAATTAAGAACTCCTGCCTTAAAGGATAGTTACTTGAAGCTAAAATCATCTCCATAGTTAGTTAGGCTGCTTCTCAGAAAGCAGGCAGAGTTTGTTGTCTGAACCATACGTAAAACGTTTCTAGCATTGTTGAGCCTGTCAGAGTTGTACTGGCATAGCCCTTGAAAGCCCATGATCATCTGTGTGCCGCGATGAGGGATTGGAGTAGGACTTTGTGGGTGGCTGTGCACATATCAGGTGCTTCGTAATTTTATATTGTACATATATTGGCATATGTCTAAGAGCTGGTAAAGAGAAGGGTGACGAGAGTAAAGTCCTAGAGATGGCAGGATTGGGTGGGACTAATTGAGGAAAGGATGGACAAATACAGTCAAGGTCTCAGGTACTATGGGGCAGAGATGAGTGAACGCATACTGGAAATTCCAGCCTCAATCTCATTGAAACAGGTGATACTGTGAACAGAAGAGTTAGAGGACTTTCATAGAAAGCAAGAGTCTGTGATGATAGCATCTGTTCTTTTTTTAGTTTAACAAATATTTATTAAATACCTGCCTTCTGCCTGATATTCCCTGAAGGAAATTTAAGATCTTTTCCTTTCTGGTGCTTGCTGTCTAGTATAGTGTAGTCTTTTTTCTTCCTTTATTGCATTCATAGTATTCATCATTTGAAATAGGAGTTCTTAAATACTTTGTGTCATGGATCCTTTTGGGGAGTCTGGTTAAATCTATGGACCCTTTGTTTTAAATGTTTTAAAATTTTAACATTTCAAATAAATGAAATTTATTTAATATATATGTAATATGTATAATAATAAAATAAATTAATTAAACATTTTAAAATGTTTTAAAATGCATAAAATAAAATCCATAGGATTACCGAGAAAAGTAATTATATTGAAATACAGTGATAGATTAGTAGATACAAAGTTTATAGATGTGTAGAGGATGATTCTTAAAGAGAATACGACTTTTCAGAATTAATTAAGTACCCTCTATGATACATGTATGTATACATATGTTCCCACATAAATGTATATGTGTGTATTCACTTTGCCTTCTTTGTTCTTTTTGCACATTAAAGTCAATCCAACAGATGGTGCTATCCCATGAGCCAGCAGTAAAATCTATAAATGAAAAAGGAGAAGCCCTTCTGGAACTGATACCAGATGTTACTTTAAAGGATAAAATTCAGAAACTTCAAACTGATTATCAGGACCTTTGCAATGCAGGAAAGGTAAGAGACAACAGACATAATCTACTCTCAGACATAATTATGTTATTTTACTAGGAAAACTGGCTCCCGTTTTTCTTCAGGGGACATTTTTTGAGGACAGTGAAGGCTTAGTTTTCTTTCTTCTCTGACGCCCTTGTATGCAGATAACTAAAGTCAGATCGTTACATATGCAGTTTTCCCATGACTGATTGATTTGTCTATCGTTTTATAATTGTTTAATTGTTCCGCATGTGTCTGACTCTCCACGGCCCTTTGGACCTCTGTCCATTAAGTTTTCTTGGCAAAGTTACTGGAGTGGCTCGCTGTCTCCTTCCTCAGTGCAAACAAAAGTGGGTGATTTGATGAAGGTCACCCAACTGAATCTGAACTCAGGTCTTCCTGGCCCCCGAGCCGGTGCGCCACCTAGCTGCCCATTTTATATCATTTTATATACACACATACATACATATCACTCAATCCAAGAAGTAGGACACATTTAGAAATCTGATATAATGTCAAATACTTGTCTCTTCACACTCATTTCTAATGTTTTGACGTTTGGAATCAACAGGAGCATGTGATGAGCCTGGAAGTAAAAGTGAAAGAACATGAAGAGTATAATAATGAGCTTCAGGAAGTGGAAAAGTGGCTGTTACAGATGTCTGGCAGGTTGGTCACACCGGACCTCATGGAGATGAGCAGCCTGGAAACAATCACCCAGCAGCTGGCCAGCCACAAGGTATACCTGGCATGCCGACAGATGGGATGAGAATTTCTTCAACAATTTTATATAGACATTTCTGTTGTAAATTTTTATTTTTAAATAAAACAAAAACAGGTCTGTAGCTTCAGATCACTTTAGAGAGCAGATGCTCCAATTTGTTCATTTTACAAATGTGAAAACTGAGGCCATTTGAGTTTTGTTCTCCTTCCTTCCTTCCTTCCTTCCTTCCTTCCTTCCTTGTCTTACTGTTTAACTTAAAAGCACATGGGTAACAAGTGAATTTTGAATTCAAGCCAAGCTTCTGATCTCCAAGTCCTATGCCCGTCATACTTCTTTGTTGCTGTCAGCAACAGAGAGATTCACTTAGGTTAAAACAAATGTCAGAACTTGTCAAATGTCATTCTGATGAAATTTCAGGTCTAGAAAAAAATGATTTTCTATTATACATTGAATAATTTCAAAATGGGTCTCTTTATTTCTGGAGCACCATTGCCTAATTCACCTGACATCATGAGCAGTTTTTCATTTGCATAGGATCAAAACCGTACAATTATCTTTAACTCTTCCCTCTCCCTCATCTCCATCATCATTCTCATCTATCAATTTTACTTTCACTACCTGAGTTTATTTCCTTGTCACTCACAGGAACACCTCACTAGTTTATCTCCCTTTACTTCTTTAGCTAAATTATTTTATTTGTATCTTAACTGGCCTCCGTGCTTCCGATCTCTTTCTTTCCCAATCCTTATTTCAAATAGCTGCAAAAATAAAATTCTTAAGACACAAATATAACGGAGACCACAAAAATCTGAGTCCAACCTTTTTGTCCAAGCTCATTACATTTCATTTCACTTCATGGACTATTTTAATAAACTGAATTGTTCATTTTCCCTCTGGGTCATCGCACTCTCTCTTACCTCTGTGCCTTGACATAGATCCTCCTTTGTGTCTGGAATTCCTTCTTTTGACCTGTTGACACTTTTTCTTCATGTCATTCCCCATTCAGATAACACTTCTTGTAGTTTGTCATTAATGCCTCTGACTGAATTTTGCCCTTCAAAATTTTTTCAACACTTGGCTTTTATCCTAGTCTACTTCCTGTCATTCTTATGTGTATACTTGACTTATCCCTCCCACTAGACTGTAAGCTTCTTAAGGAGAAAGGGATGGATTTTGTATCATCTTTGTATTCCCAGTGTATATATTAAGTCCTTAATGAATGTTTGCTGAATTTGAGATTGACAAAATACTCAATATTACATTGAATATGAGAGCCAAAATTTTTCAGTAGAATAAACTTGTAAATGAATTAATGCTTTAGATGACAATGACATAGGCATAAACATCTCTTATTTTTCTTATTAGAAATAAGCAATTGAATGCATTGGACATAGTGCTCTAAGATCTTTTGACTCTCTGGAAGTAAATTAGACCCTAGGGGAGGCTCATTATTTCCTCTGAGTACTATTAGCGTCTGAAAAAGTGAATTTACTTTGTTAAACACCTACTTTACAGTCAAACTGAATAATCTATGTTGTTAGCTATAGGGTAGAGCATAAATGTGATGCTATTTATCATCGAGAAGAAAAGCATCTGGAAATCCTCACAGGATCACTTATTTATTTTCTTCCCAGGCTATGATGGAAGAGATTGCAGGGTTTGAAGACCGTTTGAATGACCTGAAAACCAAAGGGGATCATCTGATCAGTCATTGTGCAGAGCAGCTTCAAGCCAAGCTTAAACAGAATGTGCAAGCCCATTTACAGGGCACGAAGGATAGCTATTCTGCTATCTTCAGTACTGCACAAAGGGTAACTTAATCAGAGTCATGTTATATAAATATTATGAATTATTGAGAGACGACTGGAATCTAGTGACATTAAAATCGGATAGATTTTTATCTCTTTGGGACACTTTTGGTATGAATCCAGTATGAAGGCAAGAAGTCAGACTACACAGGCTGCTGTTGACACAGTTAATGAATTGACTTAATGACTAAACTGCATCAATAATGAAATTGTGACTTCTAGTTTAACTGGTCTTGTGGTCCCTCACTGAGTTTATTGGTTGTTTTTGCAGCACATGTGTCTCTTCACACATACATACATATATGTATGCATATATATTCACATACATATATGCATTATGGCTCCTAGTTTTTCTGTTTCCTTATAGCATTGAAATAATAGCTCATTCCATAATTTAAAAATAACTATTCATTTTTGAAATGGAAATATATAGCAGAAATTGTACTACATAAAATAGGTACATCAAGTATAATTTTGTACATAATACTGATAAGTATTTCTTCTAAAACTGACTGTATGAATGCTTTGAAAATTAATATAAGAAAAGAAATGTCAGAGAGATTAGATGTTTTTAAAATCAAACTTTAAAAAAATAAGTTTATTACTTTTACTTACACAAAAATAAAAATTAATGCATTTTAAGCCTGAACATCCTAACAAAGATAATAAATTCAATTCACCTAAATTCATCTAAAACTTTAAAGATAAGAGGTTACAATGATAGCTAGAGGAAATTCCACAGTGCAAACTCCCTAAGCCAATGAAGTCATAAAAAAGAAAAAAAATAAAGAAAAATTAAACTTTAAAAACAGGCCCTTCATCTAAATTTTTTTTTTGGAGGACCAACAAGGAAGAATGGTGGGTTTTGCAAAAGTCATAAGAAGAACCTTGGAAGAAAGTAGCAGCAGGAAATTAGAAGAACAATAATACTTTTGTGAAACACTCTAAAGTGTAATACAGTTAAAGATGGATGAAGTAATTCTAAAAAGAGAGAGAAACAACAATATTATTCTTTCAGTGCAATCTAAGACCACATTATCTATATGATAGTCAATGATAGAATTAATGGAATCCTCACTATGAATAATTCTAATGAAAAAGAAAAAAAGTAACTTGAAGGCAAAAACATATGGAGCTTTGTTGAAGCAGTGACATACATTTCTAAGAATATGAAATTCCATGGTATTAGATGACAAAAAGGACTTTAGGAATTCAGAATAACAGTAAAGAAAAGGCAGGTCTAGTGATTGTAGAATTTAATAGATTAGTAGAAAGAGGATATAATTGCTTACTAATTTGTGGACGTATTTGACTCATACAATCTAAAACATGTTTTTCAAACCAGAAAGGACAGAAAGGAAATTCAGACTTTAAAGATGTGAAGAGATAGTTAAAGGATGTAGTAATTTTAAATGAATTTCAAGTGCTTGCTCCCCAATTTAGACCTTAGGTTCTTGAAAAAGTTTGCAGAAGTAATCTCATCACTAAGACGTGAAGTATAAGAAGGCTTGAAGGCTTAAATTAGTACTTCCCTGATTTTCATTCTTTTTGTGGGGAAGAGGAGAAAGGCAGGACTTTTTGGGGTTAAGTGACTTGCCCAAGGTCACACAGTTAGTTAAGTGTCAAATGTCGGAGGTCATATTTGAACTCAGGTCCTCCTGACTTCAGGGTTGGTGCTCTGTTCATTGTGCCATCAAACAATTATGCTGTTGTTTAGTCATTTCAGTCCTTTCTGCCTTTCGTGACCCCATTTGGAAATTTCTTGGCAAAGATATGAGTGATTTGCCATTTACTTCTTCAGCTCTTTTGATAGATGAAGGAACTGAGGCATACAGGTTGAAGTGACTTGCCCAGGGTCACACAGCTAGGAAGTGTCTGAGGCCAGATTCGCACTCAGGAAGGGGAGTCTTCCTGACTCTCGGCTCAGCACTCTATCCACTGCACCGTGTCGACCATGGATAATCAAATGTATGGTATCTGAGAATCTGGGAACAGATGTGATGCTTACTGTGCTCCAGGAAGGGCTGACTAAAAACACTTGCCAAATTTCCTTTTCAAAACAGGTCACTAGGTTATTAAGATGGTAAAATCTTGATTTCAGAAAGTGTTAGTACAATAAAAAGAACAAGACAATGGAGATTCAAGGTGGAAAGACAACGTAGAATTATGCAGCCCATATTTAAACTCCAGGGAGTCATTAATAGTGTTGGTATTTGTCTTGGAATTTTTCTGCTACTGTCTTTAGGATCATAGATAGTAGGGCTGGAAGGTACCTTAGAGGTCATCTAGTCGAAATCTTTTTTTTTTTTTTGCTTTTTGGAAGGAGGAAGCCAGGGCAATTGGGGTTAAGTGACTTGCCCAAGGTCACACGGCTAGTAAGTGTTAAGTGTCTGAGGCTGAATTTGAGCTCAGTTCCTCCTGAATCCAGGGCTGGTACTCTATTCACTGCATCACCTAGCCACCCCCAAGTCCAAATCTTTTATTTTGCAGATGAGGAAACTGAAGCCAAGAAGGGTTAAGTGACTTACCCAAGGCAGTAAGTGGCAAGTCAGATTTTGCCTTTAGGTCTCCTGACTCTAAATTTGTCATTTACACTTTACATTGTGGCTGCCTCCTTGCTGCAGAAAGAGCCAGGTTTTTTGAGAGTGAGTTAAGAGTGTAGGAAAGTGACTACAGCATAGTGGTAATTAGAGGGGTTCACCAGTTACTTTCCCTTTCTATCCATCTTGTGTCCTTTTAGGACATACCACCTTCTTCTTGAGAATAAGTTTATGTCAGTTGTTGAAGGACCCTTAACAAAGAATTTGAACATGTCTTTTATGTAGACTGAATGATAGTATAATAAAGTAAATCCCTATGTAACAGACTGAGAAGTTGTCCTCTGAGAGTTTAAATTAGTACATTGATATTAATCTACAAAGAAGACTTCAGTGGCAGGTAACAATGTTCTATGGCCTTCCTCTTTTGGATATAATTATCAATAACTTGGATAAAATCACAGAAAGCATATGTATCAAATCTGTGGATGTTATAAAACTCAGAGTTACCTCTTAGCCAGTAAATTGGATGACAGAATCAAAATTTAAAACAATCTTTGACCAGTTAGAATGATAGGTTTAAACCAGTGAGATTAAATTTAATGGAGATAACTCTAAATTCCTTTATTTAGGTTGAGAAAATTCATGTAAACACAGAATTTGGGGAGACATGATTTGATTGTATTTCATGTGAAAAAGCCCTGAGATTTCTAGTTGTGTGCCAGTTCAACGAGATACAATAATGTGCTGCAGTTGTTAAAAGGCTTACATGGTTTTAGGCCACCTTAATGGAAGTATAGTGCCCAGAACAAACGAGGTAATCAACTCATTCTACCATGTACTAGTCATATCATATCTGGAATACTCTGTTCATTTCTGTTTTTGTTTTTTTTTTTGCTTTTTGGAGGGCTGTTGGGGTTAAGTGACTTGCCCAAGGTCACACGGCTAGTTTTTTTTTTGTGTTAAGTGTCTGAGGCCGGATTTGAACTCAGGTACTCCTGACTCCAGGGCCGATGCTCTATTCACTGCGCCACCTAGCCGCCCCTTTACTCTGTTCATTTCTAAACATCAGCATCATATTTTGGGAAGAATATTAACAGAGACGTCTATATCCTATGCAGTATAATGACAGTAGAGGGAGATCTGGAAAAGGAACAGGTGGAGAAATTAGGGGTGCTTATTATGAATAAGATGGGAAAAAGTGGAATCTTGATTACTGTCCTTAAATAATTGAAGTCTTGTTAAGAAAGAGGAAGACGTAGTTCTCTGCAGCATTGTTTTGGAGTATAGAATGGAGATCAATCAGTGAAAGCTATAGGGTCAGTATGGGGAAGAATTTCTTAACCATCAGCTGTAGAAACATGGAATGGGCTATGTTGTAAAGTAGTAAGCTCCCTCTCACCAAGAAAGCAGAGCACTGGCTACTACCTATCAGGAATGTTGGGGAAGGAATGAGTACCTGAATGTTTATACTAGCTAGCTTCTAAGGTCCCTCCCAACTCTGAAATTCTGCATTTCTAATTCTGTTAATTTACCATTATACCTCTCTGTATGGTGTTGCTACGTAGGGCAGAAAGGGAGAAATAAATGGGTGTAATTTGGTATTTTCTGGGAGTAATTTGTTGTTGCTATAACATAAAGTGCTAAGTCCTAAGGAGGTGGAATATATTCTCTTCTCATTGATTCTTCAGCAAACAGTTTTGCATTAACAGAGGCAAGATCTAGTCTTGTGTAATTTGAGGAGACTCCAGGGTTTGTAGTAAAGACAGTTCATATTTAACCATTCTGCTTAATTACAACAAACTTTCAAATTTTCTTTGCTCTTAAAACCTCAATAAATCAATCAGTAAGCTATATTTATTAGCACCTGCTAATATGACTGTCACAGGAGGATAGAATTATAAAAGCAAGACAGTGTGTACCCTCAAGTTGCTTACATTCTTTTTTTTCTCTTATTTTGTCTTAGGTTTACCAGAGCTTGGAACATGAACTTCAGAAATATGTCAGCCGGCAAGACACCTTGCAGCAATGCCAGGCATGGCTTGCTACAGTTCAACCAGATTTAAAGCCAAGCCCTCATCCACCTTTGAGTAGAGCAGAGGCAGTTAAGCAGGTAATCAATCAAAAATGATCTGAAAAAGAGAAGCTCCTACCTGTCTAATGGCTTCTTCTCAATCTCCTTTCCTGCATCTTCATCAAGGTTATACCCATTAACTATGGATGTCCACAATGCTCTATCCTGGGCCCTTTTCTTTTCTCCCTCTATATTATTTCATTTGGGAATCTCAGCAGCTCCCATGGATTCAACTGTCATGTCTTTGCAGATGATTCTCATATTTATTTGTCTAGGTCTACCCTATGTCCTCACTCAGTGTTGCGTCTCCCACTGCCTGTATGATCAAACTGGAAGTCCTGAAGGTGTCGTAAACTTTTAATATCTAAAACCAAATCCATTATCTTGCCCTTCTCTCGGCCTCCAACCCCGAATTTCCCTATTTTTGGTGACAGTGTCACCATCCTTCCAGTCATCCAGGTTTGCAACTTACATGCTATTCTCAACTCCACACTCTCTCTCTATCCAATTACTTTTCCAATCCTGTTGATTCTAGTTTCACAACATTTCTCTTCTCTCACCCAACTCTGCTAGCTAGGTTTAGGACCTCACCACCTCATGCATGAACTATTGCAATAGCCTTGCAATTGATCTCCTTGCCTTAAGTCTCTCCTATAGTCCATCCTATAATTATAGCTGTCAGCTGATTCATCCTAAAGCACAGGTCTTACCGTGTTATGCTCTACTTCAGTCAACTCCAGGGGCTCCTTGTAACCTCCAAAATCAAATATAAAATCCTCTATGTGGATTATAAAACCCTCCATAACCTAGCCCCTTCCTGCCATTCCAGTCTTTTTACATCTTACACTGCCCCCCTCAACATATTCTGATGTTGGGGGTGGCTAGGTGGCACAGTAAGTAGAGCACTGACCCTGGAGTCAGGAGGACCTAAGATCAAATCCAGCCTCAGACACTTAATACTTAGTAGCTGTGTGACCTTGGGCAAGTCACTTAACCCCCAATTGCCCTGCCCTCTCTCCTCCAAAAAACAAACAAAAAAAACCTATACTCTGATATTCAGTGACACTGGCCTCCTCAACTTTCCCTTGCACTGCAGTCTATTTTCCAATTTCTAAGTTTTTTAAAATTGGTGCTTCCCACCTTCTGCAAGAGACCTTTCCTTTCTTAATGCTAGTGCCTTCTTTCTGTCGATTATCTCTAATTTTGTCCTGTGCATATCTTATTTGTATATATTTTAACATGTTTTTTAACATAAGTTAAAAACATAGTTTTTTAACTTGTCTCCCATATTAGACTAAAATCTCCTTGAGAGCAGGGGGTGTCTTTTGCCTTTCTATGCCTTCTCAGTGCCATACCTGGCCCATAGCAGGTGTTTAGTAAATATTAGTTTAATGACTGACTTATAATTATATTCATTCTTGATGGCATCCAGCTGAAATTTTTTCTCTGTGAGAATAATGTAACAGATTCTGTCCTCCCCCAGGATTTTTAAAAATATCTTTAAAATAATAATAACAAGAACTGAAGCAGATAACTTCTGCCTCTGCACTTTATATGGTGAAAAATTGTTTGGAAGGAATTCCTTGGCTTACCACCAGACTCAAACAGTTGTCATTGCATGATTTGGGCGGAGTTATATTTTTTTGTTGTTGTTTTTTGCTTTGTTTTGTTTTGTGTATTTGTGCAAATTTTTTTCCCTGTTATTCACCCAGTCAAAAACTTCACATTTGAGAAGAATTTGATTGTAAAAGTAATATTGTCCCAGATATGGATGAACATTGTGTAGTTATTATAAATTCATGGCATGAAAATACTAAATAATAATGATTTGTACTAGGTAACACTGAGAGGAAGGGAAATCTCTTCATGACCTTTCTCTCTTTGTTGTCCTTCATTTCCTTTGCTGGATCTACATCTGTGTCATGCTCACTAAATATGAATGAGCCACAATGCTATACCCAGTATGGTCCTCTTGTTTTCTGCTTATATTCTACAAAGGAGCGATCACATTATCTCCCAAGAATTCAACGATCCTCTGCATGCAGATGAGTCCTGGATCTATAAATCCATCGTTCAGCACTCTCCTGATCTCCACTCCTACATCATGAACTGCCTTTTTGACCTTTTGAATCAGATATCCCATAAGCATCTCAAATTCAAAATGTAGAAAATAGAGCTAATTGTATTTCTTCTAAACTCATTCCTTTTCTGAATTTCCTTATTGCTACTACTAGTAACACCATCCTTCTAAACATCTATGTTTGTACCCTCAGTGTCAACTTTAGCTTTTCATTATAACTCACTCCCTTACTCTATATATAAAAAACCCTTTTATTTATCCAGTCACAACACTAGTTCAGGCCCTTATAACCTCTTACCTGGACTATTTCAATTCTCTCTTAATTGGTCTCCCTGCATCAAGTCTTTCCCACTCTGTCCTCCAGTTGGTCAAGAATCATTTATTAAGAACTTACTATGTATGTGGGTCACTATCCTAAGTACTGGGAATATAAAGAAAAGCCAAAACATGGTCTCTGCCCTTAAGGAATTCACCTTCCAATGGAAGAGACAATATGCAATTTACTACAGCAAAAGAATACATTGTAAATGGGAGGTACTTTTAGAGGAAAACCACTAGCCTTGTTGGAGAGGAATAGATTGGAAGGGGAAAGAATTGAGTTTCGAAGGAAGCCTGGAGGCAGAGGTAAGGAGAGAACATTCCACACCTGGGGATAGCCAGTGAAAAGACATGGCATCAAAAAATCAAGTTTTCCATGAGGAACAAGAAAAAGATTGGATTGTAAAGAACATGGAGACAAGCAAAGTTTAAGCAGACTAGAATGGTATGAAGGACACTGGTCGTAAAGGGCTTTAAAAGCCAAATGAAGAAATTAATATTTGATTCTAGATTTAACAGGAAGTCACTGAAGTTCATTGAGTTAGGGAAGTGTTATGTTAGACCTCTCTTTAGGAAGATCACTTTTTCAGCTGAGTGTCTGATGGAATCAGGTGGGAGGGTGGGGGAAGGGAACAATGGAACTTGAGTCTCCAGGTCAACTAGAAGGCTGTTGTGATAATCCAGATGTGATATGATAAAGGCTTGCATTAGGGTTGTAGGCCTTGGGAACAGATTGGATATGTAGATTGGGTAAAAGTGAGAAGTCATTGGTAGCACCAAGGTTGGTTGCAAGCCTCAATGGCTAGTTATATGACATATATGTCTCAACGTTAACCTTAAAGTTTAGTTAAAGGAGAAAAATAGGCTAGGTGATATGCAAATTTATATTATTTATTTTGTTAAAGCTAGACAAAACTAGGAGGCTTGTAGGTACAAGCAGCCAGCACCTAAGTACTGACTGCCTGATACAAGATTGACAAAGTTTTTATATGTTTCAGGACAATCCCAGGATGTTTGTGTCCCTCAGATTTATGGTCTCCATATGTTTTTTATCTGTACCATGAATAAGGAAGTTTTCTAGTTGTAAATACAAAGTAATGTCAGTTGGAATTTATAATCTCTGAATGTCTGTTTTTCCGCTTGTATGGAGTATGCCCTTAAGAGAAGAGAAATTCCATTATTCTGAATTTTCAAGTTTCCTGTCACAAAGGGAAGAAATACTTCAGACCTTATCTGGTCTTTCAAGTTACAGACACAGGAAAGGGCATTTTATAATAAATTTATAATAAATTTCTAGTAAGTGAAGTAGTCTGATTGGTTAGTTCAGGCTTTGGATCTTTTTGAGGACCAAAAATTGATATTTAATGATTATCAACTGTAAGACATCTTTGGAATTGGAGAAATTTTGAGAGGAAAGATAATGAGTTATTTTTGGGATGTTGGGTTTAAGTCTTTGCACGTAGTTTGATATGTCCAATAGACAGTTGGTGATGTGAGAAGGGAGGTCAGAGGTAGGTCTGAAAATTATCTGCATAGAGACGATCATTAAACCCATGTGAAGTATTAAGATCAATAAGTGAGGGAAGGGAGAAGAGGGACCAAGAAGAACCTTAATGAGCTAGATGAGGAGCCGTCAAAGGAAATGGTTAAGGAGGGGTCAGACAATTAGGAGAACCAGGAGAAAAGAGTGTCATGAGAACCTGAAGGGGAGAGAATGATCAGGAGAACAAAGCGATGGACAGGAGGAATAATGAGGATCGAGAACAGACCATTCGATGTAGTGATTAAAAGCTCATTGCTAATTTTTGGCAGAGAAGTTTCAGTTGGATAATGAGGTCAGAAACCAGATGGCAGAGGTGATAGAATCAAGTAAGAGGAGAGGAAATGGAGATGCCAGTTGTAATAGGCTTTAAAGAAATTTAGCTGTGAAAGGGAGGAAAGAAATAGGACAATCACTAAAGGAGACGTAAGATCAAGTGAATGTTCCAGGAGAAAAAATGTGAAACTCCACAAATGATTTTCCAGAAGGACAGTTTTGACCACGTCATGGCGCTTCTCTGTAAACCTTAGTGCAGGAGTGGGAAACCTTCAGCCTCAAGACTACATGTGGCCCTCGAGGTTCTCAAGTTTGGTCCTTTGAACAAGTCTGTGAAGTTTGGATTCAGTCAAAGGGCCTCACTTGAGGGCCTGGAGGGCCACATGTGGCCTTAAGGCCACAGTCTCCATCTCAGAGGCTCTCTGTTACCTGCAGGCTCAAATACAAGGAACTCCCTTTGGCATTTCAAATCATTCAAACTGGAGGTAAGTTGCATTTGGAACAGAGACTATGCAGGGGGAGACAAAAAGGGGGAGGGCAGCAGAGAAGACAGAAAAGAGAAGGACGTGGATGGTCAGGGAAAGAAAAAATAAGCAAATCTTTCTTTCACTCTGATGCTTGCCTTTTTCAGGTGAAACATTTCAGAGCTCTGCAGGAGCAAGCCAGAACTTACTTAGACCTGCTGTGTTCAATGTGCGATTTGTCCAACTCCTCAGTGAAGACTACTGCAAAGGACATCCAACAGACAAAGCAAATGGTACAACACGACTGACAATATTTACAGTAGTTTTAAAAATCATTTACAAGTTATGGGTTTAAAAAAAACTACCTTTCTACATGTGTCTCCTTTTGAATTACAGTTATTCTAATCACAAAAAGGTGTATTTGATTGTAGGGCAAGAAGTTCAGGCAGGCATGGGTAACCTGTTACATTGCTTCCTGTGAGGGATACCTGGAGAGTAGCAGCAGCAATCTGTCCCTTCTCAGAATTTATATCATCTTTAGTTCTTCTTTTTTATTTGACCATCCTTCATTTTTCTATTTCTCCATTTCTGCATTTTCTACTTAGTCCTTTTGGTTAGTGTTCAGGGATAAAATGTATACACACACACACACACACACACATGCACACATACACACATACACAAACACACTTTAAAGAAAAACATTGTCTAACCGAATCATTGGTAATTGGCTGGCTGATAATATTATTTTCATTGTTTTCAAGTGTTATATAGAATCAAAAACAGCTTTTACAAAAATCTGTATTAATTTTTCTGTTGTCTCATTGTTTCTGTTGTATCTTTATCAGTGGTGAAATAAATAAATAAAAAATCTGGAATGCTTATTTTAAGTATCTTTGAAAGATTTCATACTATCTCCATCTTTGGCAGAAAGGATGTATTAAACGAAATGCTTTTGTTTTTAAAATCAACTAAATTTCCACCAAAAATATATAAATAAAGCATCAACTACCTAAATTTCACTCTTAATTTTCATGTTAATATTTTTTGTGACTAGAACACTCAAACTAAAGAGTATTTTAAAGACCTCTCTAATTCACTCCAGAGCAGTGGTTCTCAACCTTCCTAATGCCATGGCCCTTTAATACAGTTCCTCATGTTGTGGTGACCCCCAACCATAAAATTATTTTTGTTGCTACTTTATAACTGTAATTTTGCTACTGTTATGAATTGTAATGTTAATATTTGATATGCAGGATGTATTTTCAGTGTTACAAATTGAACATTACCCACAGGTTGAGAACTGCTGCTCCAGAGTCTTAGAAATTCAATAAAATTCAGAAAGCATGCCAGAATTAGAAAATATGCAAATCCATATCATCTACAAGATGTCTTCTGATCCAATCCACAATAATTAAAGGTTATCTGAGACTCAGGGAGCACTAAAAAAGAAAATGGCCTGGTCATTTAAGTAACACCTTCTGGAGACCCAGTTCTTAATGGTACCTGCCTGCTTTACTTGACAAGCAGGTGGAATCTCTTCTAAATCAAGTCAGAAGCAATGACCTATGTGCATGTGGAAAGCATTACTCCAGGCGCCCAACCCTCCCCCTCCTTTTCCCCTGTATTGACTATGCATAACAGAGGATGTTAGCTAGAAGACATGATAAGGTATTGCAACAAGATGGAAAAGACATCTTCTTCCTAGTCTCCAATACTTTGTGTCAGTGGGATGTGTATATGACATTCTGAGCAGATTCCAGTGGCCACTTTATGAAATTTAAGGGAATTGTCCACATCTTCACCGTGTATCTTCACTGAACATTTCCAAGGAGGGAATTTTAATGCAGTTCTTTTTTTTTTTTCCTCTTTGGATGGGGGAAGGCAGAACAATTGGATTTAAGTGACTTACCTACCTAGGGTCACACATTTATTAAGTGTTAAGTGTCTGAAGTCAAATTTGAACTTGGCTCTCCTTACTCCAGGGCTGGTGCTCTATTCATTGCACTACCTAGGTGCTACCCCCCCCCCCCCCAGCCGTTAAGTTCTTTGTATAACTTCCTATCTACCCAGATTTTATTTTGAGAGTGGGCCACCTGACTGGATATTCACAATATGTGAAGATCTTTATATAATTGTTTTTCTTCACCTGCCTGATTTTTTTTTCTTTTAGATTGAACAGAAGATAACAAACTCACAGAGTTTAACTCAGGGCTGGGAAGAGATTAAACAGATGAAGACAGAGCTTTGGATCTATTTCCAGGATGCAGATCAACAGCTGCAGAATATGAAGAGGAGGCAGGCTGAATTGGAGCTAAATATTGCACAAAACATGGTTTCCCAAGTAAAGGTAAACAGTCGTTTTTTTTATGTAAGATATTATTATCGAGGTTGTTGACACAGTTAGAAGGAGAATATTCATTTAACATGTTCAATTCTCTGAGTACTCATCATAGGATCTAGAGCTGGAAGAGACCATAGACATCATATAGTCCAGTCCCTTCGTTTTACAGATGAGGAAACTGACACCCAGAGAAGTTAAGTGACTTGGGGAGCCATTATGTAGATCCAAGTCTTCTGGCTTCAAATCCAAGTCTCCTCCTATACCACAGAACCTCTCTGAAAGTGTGGGTAATTAATTCTTAGATAAATTGAGAAAGTATAATGAAATAGAAACACATTATTTATTTTATTTTTAAGGTCAACGAAAGAAAAACTGACATATGATTCTTGGCCTGTGAGGCATAGCCAGGGAACTACCCACCTAATCATATTTAATCTAGTTCTCTACTTTCTGTTTCAAATATAGAGTTACTATATAGTCTTATTTTTATCTCAATAATCTGCACTGTGATTAAAATGTAAGATAAAATTATACTAAGCAATTTATAGGAATTAGAAGATGATTATATGGCTCTAAATATCCTTCCTAACTCTGTTATTTTCTCAAAGATTTTATAACTAATAAGCATTTTTACATTAACCCTGAACATTGTGTTGAACTGCCAAAATATAATGGAGAATGAAAAAATATTTTTTCAAAAGCATACACTAAAATTTCTACAAAGGACAGCAATTAAAAAAACATTCTTTTTGTGATTGTTACTAATAATCTATGTTGTTTTCTTCTACTAATTCTTCATAGGGGAAAAATTCACATGGAGGAATTTTGCAGACTGATATAGTGTGGTGTCTAGTAACAGTTTGTCAAATGGCATTTTGTAGAAACAAGTCTGCCTTGGAGATCTTGGAGAACAGGGTGGGCAAAATCTGTAGCTTGCAGAGCCAAATAGTTCTACTTTTCACACATGATGTCCTCTTTCTGCCAAGTCTACACAGGACTTCGCTGTTTTCCTTGTCTGCCACTTATTACCACTAAAATCCACACATTTAAGAAAGATGGTTATTGACTTTAGAATGCAGAAGAATTGGCAACATGAGTGTTGCTCAGAGAGATCAGCTCATAAATAAATGTGATAGCATCAAGTTTATTCTTCAGGTTCTGAAATTTCTGCAGCATTTGTCCTTGCTACACACTCACCATATTTATTATAATACTTTCCTCAAGAGGCCACATGGTATAAGGGATAGAGAGCCAGGAAGACCTAGGTTTCAGCCATGTCCCCTGCCACATCTTGGCTTTGTTACCTCAGCCAGAGGTGAGAAACTTCTAGATCCTTGGGTGTGACCTTTTGATTGAGATCAAGTTTTACAAAACAAATCCTTTTATTAAGGGGATTTGTTCCATGAAGTTTGGATTTGGTCAAATGGCCACACTTGATGACCTAGAGGGCCACATGTAGCCTGGAGGCTACAGTTTCCCACCCCAGCCCTAGGTAAATCACTTAATCTATCAGGGCTCTAGGCAGTTCTCTAAATTTAGAGAACTGCAGAAAGGTACCAACCTGTGCTGGTTGACAGGGGTTTCTTTGTGAGTATTCTATAGCAATTAAATAATAGATCCCTATCTCTATCTCCCCACTTCAGTATCTTTGCCAAGAAAACCCCAAATGGGTTCATGAAGAGTCCAACACAACTGAAAAACAACTAAACAACAACAAATTCTTATTTCTAATTCACTTCTAACCATCTATTTAAATTTGATTAGACATTAGGAAAGACTAGAATCTAATGGAAAAAAACAAGATACCATGAAAAGAACACCATTTTTATATTCCTTACATTAACCAGCCACATTCTTTCCATCTCAGAAATCACATTTCCTGAAACAAATGGGGATCTAGTGATATTTGAAAAAGAGTGTCTTATGTACTTTGATTTTTATCAGTCAGTGGTGCTGTTTGGCTTTCATGGGTTTAATCAGAGATATCTGTATTCCAGAGGTACTAGAAATGATGTATCAAATGGCACTTAATATAAAGAAAAATCTGAGTTGGAGTTCTTGAATGGGGTACAAAATCTCTAGTTTACAATAATCAGTCCTGCTTTTCACACTCATTTTCCTTACATTCCTTACATTTTCCTTACAGTGACTTCATTGTTTCCCTTTGTTGCCCCAGAGTGCTCTCAGTTGACTTCCTTGATGCTTTGTCTCTGAATTCTCCTGTACCAGACCTTCCTCCTTAACTCCCTCCCCCCACCCACTTTAGTCTTTGTATCATCAGCATCTGGTATAGTGTGCCAGGAAAATGGTAAGGATTCAATAACACTTGATGAAATGAACTGAACTGAATGACCAGATATTCTACCACTCTTCACTATGTCTCACTCCTCATATGCAATCTGTTGCTTGTCAATTTTACATTCACAAAATGTCTTGGGTAGTTTGGTACAGACTCTTGTTGCCTCATACCTGAACTGTTTTGAGGGCCTGCTTGTGAATGTGCCTGCTGTATGTCTCTCCTGACTGCAATCCATCTTTTACTTAGCAAGGAAGTGATTCTCCTAAAAGTCAAGTCTGACCATGTCACTCCCCTGTTCAGTATACTCAAGTTACCCTATCAACTCCAGGGTCAAATACAAAAAGCCTCACTTTGGAGTTCAAAGTCTTTTGCAAGCTAACCTCCCCCGTCTTCCCAGTCTTTTTATCACACCTTAGAATCCTTCCTTATCCCCCTACTCCAAGAAATTGGCACTATACAGACGTTGTTCCTCAAACAAGGCACTCCATCTTCCTACTCAGGGCATTTTTACTGACTGACACACTATGCCTGGAATGGTTTCCCTCCTTATGTTTATCTACTGGCTTCCAGGCTTCCTTTATGTACTAGCTAAATTCCTACCTTCCATAGGAAGTCTTTACTGATCCCTCTTAATTCCTAAAATCAAACAATGCCCTCCCCACAAGACCCCTCTGATTAATTTTCTTAAACATATTAAAATTGTCTTATCTAATAAATGTTGAATTTTTGTATATTATATTTTCTATTGTGATTTTGATTAATTTCTTTTCATAATGTAATGTTTCAGGCCCTGCTAGACCTATAAGTCATGTATTTAATAAGCAAGCATTTGAATTTAATTTTACTTCTTTATCCTTCAGGAATTTGTTAAGAAGCTACAATCCAAACAGGCAGCCATCACAGCTGTTACTGAGAAGGTGAATAAGCTGACACAAGGACAAGAGTCCCCTGAACACAAGGAAATAAATCACTTAAGTAATCAGTGGATAGATCTCTGCCTACAGACCAACAATCTGCTTTTGCAAAGAGAAGAAGATCTTCAAAGGACAAGAGATTACCATGACCGTATGAATGTGGTTGAAGTATTCTTAGAAAAGTTTACTAAGGAGTGGGATAAGTTGGCCAGGTAAAGGAGGCTCTTCTCCAGGACAAGATTGAAATGTTTTACAAAATAGAATTGAATTCTTATCTTAAGAACTTTTTATTCTCTTTATTTTTATATATATTATTTTAAGACCAGGGAAATGCAGCTGCTAATTACAGGCCAATCCTGTTTTGATGTGCTCTGTTTCTGATGTAGTCTGTCTCTCCCTTCCTCAAGCAACCTGGGTATTCATCATATTAGCTCAATTGGTGTAACCCAGTGCAACTCAGAATTCCCCTGATTAGGTTTTTTTTTCCTCTTCCCTTCTCTTTCTTACTACAGTCTGTTGTCTTAGTGACTAACTCCTTGCAAATAATTTTATTTCCAAGCTTTGATGTCATTAGGATTGTTGTGACTAGTAAACAAATAATTTTGCTGTTTGAAAAACAAAAGCCAGCCTCAACTTTACTGATAGCTAGAATTAGTTTTCCTTGACCAGAATACAGCATGATTTTTCTTTTTACTGACATTTTGAGATGGAATATAATATAACAATATTCCTGCATTCCACCTGTTTTGTTTTTTAAGTTGCCACTTGCAAATCCAAGAAACCATATAGTATAGACAACTGTCCCTTGCTTAAATCCAATTCACTTGCACGTCAGGGTATAACCTCCCTGATGTCATGGTTCTTTTATAGAATGAAGGACAAACAGCAGCATCAGCAGCAATGGTAAAGAAAAGAGGCCAAAACATAGATTTTGCCTTGATGCAACTTAGGGATTCACTCTAGCTGTGTCACCTGGATAAAACCCTTTTTGCTATAATTTTATCACTGCTAGGTTCCTCTTTCTTTCTAGAAGAGTACAGTGCCTGGCTCACAGTCTTCCTGTTTACTTTTCCACAAGTTCTCACACCAAAAGGACACAGAATATTATAGTAGAAAGAACACTGACCCTCAGGTCAGAGGATTGGGGTTCAAATCCTGCCTCCGATAAGTACTGTTTGATCATTTAGCTTCTTTAGGCTTCTTTTCCTCAGCTATAAAATTAGAAGGTTGGATTAGATGGCCTCTGAGGTCCCTCATAGCTCTAAATTCATTCTTTAATTGTGTGTGTGTGTGTGTGTATGTGTGTGTATGTGTATGTATCGCTCTGCACTTACTCCCTCTCTTTTCCTCTCTAATAGAATCCCTCCCTTAGAACAAATAAATATAGTGATGCAAAAACAACACCACAACACATTGGCTGTCTGAAAATGTGTGACTCATTTTTTCCTTCTAGTCCCTCCTCTCTCTGTCAAGAGGTAGAAGGAATTCTTCATCATCAGTGCCTGCCCTGTTCTCATTCTCTCACCTGATTTTCTCCCATACCTTCAGGTATCACTTCTGTGCAGGTGATTCCAAAGCTTTAACTTCTCTTCTAACCTCCAAGGTCAGAATCTCCAGCTGCTGCAAGACCATCTCCACTTGAATGTTCCAAATACAGCTCCCACTCAAACTTGCACAGATAGTAACTTACTGTGTTTCTCCAAAACAACGACTTCTTTTTGTGTTTTCACTATTTCTGTCAGCACTACAATTTGCCCAAAGTACTGTAATTGAAACCTTGACGTTATCATTATAGGGGTATGTATATACATATGTATATGTGTACATACAGAATATGTATATACTATACACATATTATATGCAAAATATTATTATATATTTATATTATATATGCTATAGAGAGAAACTTCCATTTCTCTTACCTACCTTCTCTAATTGCTTACAAGTGAATTCTGTCTCTTCACTTTTTCTTCTTCATGCCACCTACTCTTTATTTCCACTGACATTACTTTAATATAGACCTTAATTACAACTACACCACTTCAATAGCCTCCTAATAGGCTCTCTCCTCCCTCTTCCACTCGAACGTCTCTTTTCTAGCCTTTTATCTGATACAGACTAATGTTCCTTATACAGAGATCTAGTCATGCCACTTTTCTTTTCAAAACATTGTAATGGTGTCCTGTTGCCTACTGAGTAAAGTTCAAACTCTTCTGCTTGACTGTAGGCATCTCTACATTTGGGCACCATTCTGCTTTTCCAGACTTCTTTTAGTACCACCTTTTATGACTCTGGAACTAGTCACAGTTCCCTGAATATTCCCTGCTCTTCACTTTCCTACATCTATACTTTTGCTTACAGTGTATCTAATATCTGGAAGGTCCTTATTCCCAATCCCTTAATTTGTTGAATTCCTATCCATCTTTTTTAAAAGCTCAATCCAAATTCTAATTTCTCTTCGCTAATTGCTTTGAGTGGTAACAACTTTGCCCTCTTTAGACCTTAAAAGCCACTTTATTTTAGAAATTTCTTTTATTTTATTTTTTGTTATTTGTCCTTTTGTCCTATCCCCTTCCTAGCTTGTGAGTTCTGTGTGGTCAGAGAGAAATTTGTATTATCTAAACTTTGTACCTTCTCAATACTTGGCACAGTTCTCTATACACATTATACATATATATATATATATATGTATATATATATATATATAATATTTATTGAACCAACCGTAGAAGGCACTATAGTAAACAGTATGAAATAAGACTGGAGAAGTATATTTAACTTAGACCATGGAAAACTTTGGTACAGTTGTCAAAAGGTTATTAAGTGACCTAGTCAAAAGTTGAAACGATTAACTTTTCAAGAATTAAGGACATGTAGTTGGAAGAAACAATAATATAAGATTATTTGAACTCGATATGAAAGTTCTTAGATACTGGATGAATATACTTACCTGATTGTACATGTGCCAATTTATTTACAGATCAGATGCTGAGAGTACAACTGTGCACCTTGAATCTTTGAAAAAGTTAGCATCGGCATTGCAAGAAAAAAAGCACATTATTGAAAACTTGAAAGACCAGAAACAGAAAATGATAGATCACTTGAATCTAGACGACAAAGAATTGGTCAAAGAACAAACGAGTCACTTTGAACAAAGGTGGTTTCAGCTTGAAGACCTTGTTAAGAGGAAAATCCAATTGTCAGTCACAACTTTAGAGGAGCTAAATTTGGTACAGTCCAGATTTCAGGAGCTAATGGAGTGGGCCGAAGAGCAGCAGCCTGGCATAGTTGAAGCTCTCAAGCAGAGCCCTCCCCCTGATCTAGCTCAAAATTTGCTCATGGATCATCTTGCTGTTTGCAGTGAATTGGAGTCCAAACAGTTGATCTTAAAATCACTCATCAAGGATGCTGACAGAGTGATGGCTGATTTAGGTCTCAATGAAAGACAACTAATCCAGAAGGTACTCTCTGATGCACAATGCCATGTCAGTTGCCTCAGTGATTTGGTGGGTCAGAGAAGAAAACACTTAAATAAGGCATTATCTGAGAAGACCCAGTTTCTCATGGCAGTGTTTCAGGCTAGCAGCCAAATTCAGCAGCATGAGAGAAAGATCATGTTCCATGAACACATTTGCCTGTTGCCAGATGATGTTAGTAAGCAGGTCAAGACTTGTAAGAGTGCCCAAGCCAGCTTAAGAACGTATCAGCATGAAGTCACTGGCCTTTGGGCTCAAGGGCGTGATTTAATGAAGGAAGCAACAGACCAAGATAAGAATGAAGTATTAAGTAAGCTTCAAGAACTTCAGGGTATCTATGACACTGTTTTACAGAAGTGTAGCCAAAGGTTACAAGAACTGGAGAAGAATTTGGTTTCTAGGAAGCATTTTAAGGAAGATTTTGATAAAACTTGTCATTGGCTGAAACAAGCAGATATCATTACATTTCCTGAAATAAACTTAATGAATGGTAGTACTGAGCTTTATGCCCAGTTGGCAAAATACCAGTGCCTTCTTGAACAATCTCCTGAATTTGAAAACCTTTTGCTGACCCTCCAAAGAACCGGACAAGCAATATTGCCATCACTTAATGAGATGGACCATTCCTACCTCGATGAGAAGCTGAATTCTTTGCCTCAACAATTTAATGTTGTTGTAGCCCTGGCTAAAGATAAATTCTACAAAGTACAAGAAGCTATCCTTGCTCGTAAAGAATATTCCTCCTTGATTGAATTGACTTCCCAATCTTTAAGTGAACTGGAAGACCAGTTTGTAAACATGAACAAAGTCCCCACTAATCTGTCAACCCAAGAAGCCTTGTCTCTTCAAGAAGCTTGCAGAGTTCTTCTTGGAGAAATTTTAAGTCTTGGGGCAGCAGTAGATGAGCTGAACCAAAAGAAGGAGGGTTTTCGTAGCACAGGTCAGCCATGGCAGCCAGATGAAATGCTTAAACTTGTTACTCTTTATCACAAGCTGAAAAGACAAACAGAACAAAGGGTTAACTTATTAGAAGACGTGACGAATGCTTACCAGGAACATGAAGAAATGTGCCATCAGCTAGAGAAACAGCTACAAGCTGTGAAGAAAGAGCAAACCAAAGTCAATGAGGAAACTCTTCCTGCAGAAGAAAAACTAAAAACATATCATTCACTGGCTGGAAGCCTTCAAGATTCAGGTATCCTTCTTAAGAGAGTAACTGAGCATCTTGAAGATCTTTCTCCAAATCTTGACCCCATGGCTTATGAGAAAGCAAATCAGCAGGTTAAGACATGGCAAGAGGAACTCACATTATTGACTTCAGGCATTAGTGAGACAGTAATGGAGTGTGAAAGTCGACTAGTTCAAAGTATAGACTTCCAGACTGAAATTTGCCGCTCACTTGATTGGCTAAGACGTGTAAAAGCAGAACTTAATGGAACAATATGCTTAGATATGAAACTTCAGAATATCCAAGAGGAAATTCGAAAGGTTCAGATTCACCAAGAAGAGGTTCAGTCCAGTCTGAGAATAATGAATGCACTGAGTAGCAAAGAAAAGGAAAAATTCTTGAAAGCAAAGGAACTGATTTCTGCTGACTTAGAAAACACTCTTGCTGAACTCTCTGAACTAGATGATGAAGTTCAGGAAGCCATACGAAGCAGACAGGTCAGTATACTAAGTTATACACAATGTATTTGTTGAATGCAGGTAAGAAGAGATTGAGGGGTTTGTTTATATATTAGGCTTTAATTAGATATTTCTTTTCAGAAACTTTGTGTGTATCATAAAAAGTACCCTGATAAAATGCTTTTATTTGTTTTTCCCCAGTGTCATGAATTCATAGAGTGAAAACAAATCTTTCCTAATAAGATCTAAACCCTCTGTAGCAAAATATGACCTTGGATATTAATAAGATGCTTGTTTTATTGATGGGAGTATGAAGGAATTTCCTTCATCATTTCAGCCATTTGTATTGAATATTTAGGAAAGGCCTTACTTCAAAGCCTAGATAGTATTGGCAATCAGAAGGTGATATGTGTCACCCAAATGCTAACACAACTGACTTTTCTCAAAATCTTAAGCTGCTAGGTGGTACAGTAGATTGAGTGCTCAGCCTGGTGTCAGGAAGCCCTGAGTTCAAATGTGGCCTCAGCCATTTACTAGTTGTGGAACTTGGGGCAAGTCACTTAGGCTCATTTTTATTATCTGTAAAATGGGGATACTAGTAACATATACTTGATTTGAGTTGTAAGAATAAAATGAGATGTTATTAGAAAGCATTTTGCAAACCTTAAAGCAGTGGTTCTCAACCTCCTAATGCGACCCTTTAATACATGTATGTGGGCGTGTCTGCATGTGGGTGGACCCACCTGGAGACAGAGGAGAAGTGGCTCAGTTCCTAAGACCATCAGAAATATGTGTATTCCTGTGGTCTTAGGTGACCCCTGTAAAAAAGTCATTTGACCCCCAAAGAGGTTGTGACCCACAGGTTGAGAACCACAGCCTTAAAGTATTACAAAGTACTAGTTGTTGTTTTTATTATTGTTGTTATATTTAAAAAGCAGCAACGAGATGAAAAGTACTATGCAATGTTTATAAACTTAATCAGCTTATAAAATTCCTTCCAAAAGAGCATTTCTTATTATGGCTAAGACCTTGGTTTATTGTTTGAATTGGGAAAGTAACATTGGCATGTAAGGATCAGATTAAATTAACCATACTGTTCCAAATCCTCAGAGTGGGCAATGTAGTTGTCTATTATTATTCTGAGGTTAACCTGAGGTTGTGAAATGATCAATCAGTAAACATATAAACAGATGATACACTTACTCAGAAAACAGAAAATCTTTGCCCATCCATCCACATTCACTTGCACTCTGACATCAGTCTGCAAATATGTGCCACTTTTAAAAAATCAGGAAAATTAAGTTCCCCAGTTTCTAGAAGTTGTATAATAATAATAATAATAATAATAATAATAATAATAATAATACTGATAGTAATAATAAACAGCAGTTAACATTCATATGATCCTTGCTATGTGCAAGACACTATGCCAAGTGTTTCACAAATATTATTTCATTTGATACAACTCTGGGAAGTAAGTTCTATAGGAAACTGAGACAAATAAGTTAATTGACTTGCCCGGAAGTTCATAGTAAATGTCTTAGGAGGGATTTTTAAAAAAATCAAATTTACCAATGACTTATTTGTTGGGTTTTCCATAAAACCAGCTCCTTGTTTCATTTATTAGTTCAGTGATTTTTTTTTAAATTTCAATTTTATTCATCTTTCCTTTGATTTTCAGGATTTTCATTTGGGTGTTTAACTGGGTATTTTAAATGTATTTATTATATATTTTGCTTTTTGGAGGGCAATTGGGGTTAAGTGACTTGCCCAAAGTCACACGACTAGTAAGTGTGTCAAGTGTCTGAGGCTGGATTTGAACTCAGGTTCTCCTGACTCCAGGGCTGGTGCTCTATTCACTGCATCACCTAGCCTCCCTTAAATTTATTTTTCTACTTTTTTTTTAGTTGAATGCCCAATTCATTGATCTGTACTTTCCTTCATTTATTTATATAAGCATTTAAAAATAAAAAATTTTCTCTTAAAAACTGTTTTGTCTTCATCTTACAAATTTTGGTATGTTTTCTCATTATTGTCATTCTTAATGAAATAATTGATTGCTCCTACATTTTGTCCTTTGACCCACTCATTCTTTAGGATTAGAGTTTTTTTAGTTTCCAAGTTTTATTCTACACTCGTACAGTCCTTCACTGAATGTAATTTTTATTGCATTATTGTCTGAAGAGGGTACATTTAATATTGTTACATTTCTGTGTCTGTTGGTGAGATTTTATATCCTAAAACATGGTTAATTTTTGCAAAGGTGATCTGTACAGCTGAAAAAAAGATGTACTCCTTTACATTCCCATTCAGTTGTCTCCAGAGCTCTATCATATCTAACTTTTCTAAATTTCTATTCATCTTAATTTCTTTCTATTTTTATAATTAGATTTATTTGTCTCTGAGAAGGGAAAGTTGAGGTCCCCACTAATATAATTTTGCTATTTCCTTCTGCAATTCATTTAACTTTTCATTTATGAATTTGGATGCTATGCCATTTGGTGCATTATATGTTTAGTATAGATTATATCTATACTAAATGAATGAATGAAAATGCATTTGTGAAGAGCTTACTATATGCAAAGTCCTAGAAATATAAACAGAAAAGCAAGACAACCCCTAATCTCAAGGAGCTAACATTGTCTATGAAGCAAAATGTAGTTTCCCTGCTTATTTCTTTTAATTAGGTCTGTTTTTGCTTCCACTTTGTCTGAGATCATGTTTGCTACCCCTGCCTTTTGACTAAAGCAAAAGCATGATATATTCTGCTCTAGCCCCTTATTTTATTTCCCTGTGTGTCTTTCTGTTTCAAGAGTGTTTCTTGTAAACAACATACTATTGGATTCTGGTTGCTAATCCATTCTGCTATCTATTTCCATTTCATCAGTAAATTTATAACATTCATATTCATGATTACTAATTATGCATTTCTCTTTATACTTTTTTTTTCTCCTTATCCTTTTCCCTTTTTTTCATCCTATCCTTCTAAGGAAAGATTTGGATTTAAGACTTGAAGTCTTGACTCCAGTTTATCCATTGATCCAAGTGTTGCATTACAATGAATAAGCACAATTGACTGTCCTTTTTCTGGTTAAATAAATTTTTTCCTATAATTCAGGGCACTAAATTACAAGGCCATGGTTACAGTCACTTTTGGCAAGCCTTCAAAGTTTTCTCCTATTTCCTGACACATTGACTATTTTTCACTAAGAATATTGAGTGCCCTTTCCATATTGGGTCCTACTTGGAATCACACAGTCCTCCAATCAGAAATATGCCAGTACTTCAATTCAACCTGTTTTTCATTTGAAAAATAAATTGTACAATCTTGTTTTCATTGTAGGTTAGCATTGATTCACTGGACAAGAGATGGAGGCATACTATACAAAGTCTGGAATCTATGCATTCCTAGAATACATTTTTTCATATACCTACTCAGCTATATATTACTGCTTTGTATATATTACTGCATTAATACAGGACTCTCCTCTTTACTAGCTTGTCATTGCAGGACAATTTCTCCATGTTCCTTCAGATTAATGGCTAGCAAGGAAATGGCATTTTATTAATTGGTCTCTAAATCCTACGGTTGTTCAACTTTTAATTCCTGTTCATTGGTCAACCCCACTTCCTAACCTCATTTTATCCCCATTTTCTTGTTTCGTTTCTTAAATCTTCTGTCTTTAAAACATTTCTTTGGCAATTTCTCTTACACTTGGTAGCATTAGCACTATCAAACATTAAAAGCTGTACTTTTCTTCAAGTTGGTCAACTAGCTAATCGCTTTGACTGTTAAGTATATTCTTTCCTTCTTTAGCTTGTCTACTCTTTTCTGCTGTTTTTGGCATTTCTATCTTCTTAGACTATTTCTGTAATATCAGAACTTAAAAAAAAAATACATCCTGTTCAGGTTCAAGGCAGTTCTGGTTGCTTGAGGTTGTTGGAAGACTGACTTTTGGATCATTGGATGATTATTATTTTGATTATTGTATCGATTATTCTGAAGAAACATGTAGCTTGTTGCATGTTATTAAATCACCTCATTATATCAGTGGTATGCTGATATAGGGGTATTATCCGTTAATACTGCTTTTATTCTTTAATCGTTGAATTGATTCTGTCTGCAATTATTGTTTTTCTAGGCCACATTGACTAAAATATATAAATTGTGTCAGAAGTATTATCAAGTATTTCAGACAGCTAAAGACTGGCTTGAGGATGCTCAAGAATTGTTACAGCTGGCAGGCAGTGGATTGGATGTGGAAGGCTCAGAGGAGAACCTAAGAAGCCACATAGAATTTTTCACCACTGAAAATGAGTTTCGTGGTCATCTGGCAGAACTTCAAGTTTTGGTTTCTAAATTAGAACCATTTATCAAAACCACTGGAAAGGAAGAATTGCTGCAGAAAGTGACTTCCTTAGAAGAAAAGGGCAAGAAAGTCATTCAGGAATCTCAAGTCCAGTTAGACCTATTGCAAAGGTATCTCTTTGAAGTGTTTTTGTTTGTTTATCTTTCAGAGTTGAATGAAGGAACTTCATTCAGTGGAAATAGGAGCATGCTAATTATATTAGTGTGCTAATTGGAACCTACATTTACTCTAGGTTCTTTTGGCATCTTTAGGTATAATTAGAACCAGAGTTCTACATAGCAATGCATGATTCCACATTATTTGTACTCTGTCGGTGCTTTATTAGTGTCATATCTTCCTTCCCCCCCCCACCAGATGTGCAACTCAGTGGCAGGATTACCAGAAATCAAGAGAGGAGGTTATTGAACTAATGAATGAGGCTGAAAAGAAATTATCTGAGTTTTCTGTATCCAAAGCTTCTTCCAGTTGTGGAGCAGAAGAAAAATTACTGGACCACAAGGTAAGGTTTCCTGTGTTGGCTTTATGTCATTTCAGGGGACTTTTCAAGAGAAGCAACAAGAAAAGTCCATTTTAAGCCTTTTTTCATTTTCATCCAAGCCCCATAAATGTGAGTAATTACACTGAATCATTTTCCAGTTGATGAAAAGTAACTATCATCAATCATTAGGATTTTCCATCTGAAATGCCTTTCCATGATTTACAAATAGAGGCACTTCTATGACTTTCTAAGAAAGCATCTTGACACAGCATGCCTTTGAAAAACTTGGCAGTCAGTGGGTGCTAAGAAAAGACTGATTGCTGGTGACGTTATAGGATGATTCTAATCAATTCAATATATTAAAAACCATAACTTTTGCAGCAATTTCAATAAAGTCTGATCTGATGTTACCTCTCTACCCAGTCCTGCTCACTTATTTTTAAGCATCGAGTTAAAACATGGATACAATAAGATATACCAAATATGGAAAAAGTAGTCATTTTTAATAGATAACCCTGTTCTCCTTCACTTAAAAAATATTATCTTATTCTAAGATACTTTAAAAAATCAAGTAAAGCTCTAAAATTTTATTCTCTTAACTTCTTGGACAAAAGAAACAAATATCTGATGCTAGAATACATTATTTTATCCAAGTTGAGCGTCAGTAACCTCAAGACATTTTTAAACCTAGGGAAAATCTTTCTGAGGAGAAGCATAGACCCCTTAGAACTTAACCCACTCAAAACATTCTAAGAATTAAAATTTGGTAACATTCATTGATGCATTAAAAAAAGATGCCCCATCTTTCCTTTATTATTTCAGTCACTAATATCTCTAGTAAGCTCCTTCCATGAGAGGATCATAGCCCTAGAAGAGAAGGCTTCTCAGTTAGAAAAAAGTGGAAATGATGCCAGCAAGGCAACCATCAGCAGGTCAATGACTACAGTCTGGCAACGCTGGACACGCATCCGGGCTGTAGCTCAGGACCAGGAGAAGATTCTAGAAGATGCAGTGGAGGAGTGGAAAAGCTTCAATAGCAAGGTAATTTTCCTTAGTACATTAGGGATCATGAGGCTTACTTAGATTGTCCAGATCAAATCCTTGGACCAAAGGAGACTGTACAGTTTACCTCAGAGTAAATAGCAGAGTAAAAATTCTAATCCTGATCTTCTGACCCCAAGGCTGTTAGTAAATGGAAAGAGTTTTCGTTAGTTGGGTCATTTTTACTATTTTAACTTCTTGGATAAAAGAAACAAACATATGATACTAGAGTACATTGTTTCATCCAAGTTGAGAGTCAGACTAAACGTTAGGAAATATTAGACAAAATCCTCTTTGTGATGCTTTCATATAAGATCTATAGGGTTAGCAGGCACTTGTTTATCTGTCTTCTCCAACTGGCCCTAGAAAAGTGTAAAGAATGCATATCAATCAAGAAAACATGGAACATAACCAATTGCTGTCTGAATAGTGTTTGTCAAATTTCCTCTATCCCTAAAATAAATCAACACTTCTAGATACCTGCTAATGGTATTTCTAAGAATAATTTTGATGGCTCCTGGCTCTTCTGAGATTGGAGCATGGAACCTGAGAGGACAAGAAGTTGCCTTCCCTCATTCCAGTTATGATGTGATGTGTATATCCTTCAGCCCTTGAGAATTACATACTCATTCTTAGACTGGCCCTAATATGTCAGTGCCAAGTTTGATAGAATGGCAAGTCCTAGGGAGTAGAATTGCCTTTATTTGAATGTTTGTTCATCTTTGATTTTCAGTGTTTCGTTTGTGATTTATAAACTTTTATGTACATCTTTAGGTTCAAAAAGCCACTGAAATGATAGATCAGCTGCAAGACAATTTACCTGGAAGCTCAGCAGAGAAAGCCTCAAAAACAGAGCTCTTGACACTCCTTGAATATCATGATACATTTGTTCTTGAGGTGGAACAGCAGCAGGCAGCTCTGGGTGTACTCAAGCAGCAGGCTCTGAACATGCTGAATGATGGAGAAGTAGAGTCATCTGCTGAAGAAGAGCTACCTATCATTCAAGAAATCACAGCAATGCAAGATAGATGTCTTAAGTAAGCATTCAGACTTTCTGGTGCATAAGTATGACAAGAGAACATAGGAAAATTAAATAAGATTGCGTTTTTAAAATCTCTGTATCACTGGTGCCTAACACAGTGCTTTGCACATTGTATGAATGGCTGAATGAATGAAAATGCATTTGTGAAGAGCTTCCTATATGCAAAGTCCTAGAAATATAAACAGAAAAGCAAGACAACCCCTAATCTCAAGGAGCTAACATTCTAATAGGGAGTGTGGGACCACCCTTATAGAAGGCTTCAGCTGCAAGGCAGATGCAAAGGCCTTGTGATTGTTAGTATGCAGTAGCAAAACACATGCTTAATGTACCTTCTTTACTGTTACTTCCATCAAGAATGCCAGATCTAATCTTGATGTTGAACCACTTGATGATACCAAGGGTTTTCTGTAATTTACTGCTTCTGAGAAGATGAGGGATGAAAAATAAGAGAGCTGCCAGGTTGCTTCTTAACAAGGATTGCCCCACTAGACAATAGCTTCAGGAGCTGGGTGGGAATCAGGATGTGTAGGGGTAATGCTGTTTCCAGGACAATAAGGCTAACCTGTCTTTCAGCAACAATTGGTCAATGGTTGGTGTTGGTAATGATTGGTAGGGATAGTGGGCCCTTTCTGCAAAAGGTTTGCTCTCCTTGGTTATGTCTGTGGGGTCAGACTGGAAGTAGGCTACTGGTCTTGATGGGTACTGCTACTTTGAAGCTTTAGAGCAATGGATCCTGGGAGGTATGTGGCAGAAATAGTTGGGGCAAAGCACCCTCTGACTCCCCCTCAGGTTGTCCTGCTACTTCAGCTAACCTGACTTACCTGCCTGTTGCAGGAGCTTAATGAGCTTTTTATTGAAAGGAATTATAAGAACTTTACTTTGAGAAGGTTGCTCTGAAAGTTTTGAGTAAGATGGAATATAAAAGAGAACCCAGGCATGGAGAGGTTAGAGGTATGAAGACACTATTGTAAAATCCATAAAGAAAAGTAATGATGGATTAAATTACAATAATATCAATAAGAAGGGTGAAGAAAAAATGCATATGAGGTTAATTACAGGAGTAGAATTAACGGTACCATGTCAGAAGCAGAAGGAGAGGAAGGAATAAAAGATAGCTGAGATTTCAAGCCTGAATGACTGGGATGGTTGTGCTATTAACAGAAATAGGGAAGTCAGGAAGCAGAACAGATGGAGGAATGGAGATGAGGAGTTCTATTTTGTGTAGGTTGAGTTTGAGGGGCTATTAGGACATCCAGGGGGATGCATCTACTAGGGAGTTAGATACGCAGTTTCTTACCTTCACTTGTGTGAACAGCCAGGATTTGACATACTATTTTCTGGAGTCTTTTACAGAGACTTGGTAGTTAAAACCATAGGGTTAGCTATAATTTAAAAATATTGATTCAACTAAAAACTAAGAAACCAAGTATAGCACCATACTCCTTTATGTTTTGTTTTAAAATTTTTAATGTAGCTATTTGAAATAAATAGAGCCATCCACTGGCTATAGATACTAGAATTATAGGTAATTATGTATAATATAAGAAACTAGTTGGTCCAGTACACAGAGTGCTGAACGAGGAGTCTGAAAGACCTGATATCCTGCCCCCAACATTTACTAGTTGTATGATTCCAGGCAACTTCGTTTTCTCATCTATAAAATAAAGATAATAATATCATTTGCCTGACAGCTTTGTTGTAACGATTGAGTGAGAAAATATATGTAAAGATTTTTGAAAATCTTCAAGTGCCATATAATTATTACTTATTATGAAGCTATTTTTTAATGATTATAAAGCTAGGCAAACATACTTTTAAAAATATGAAATATGTTAATGGCTTATTTCTTATGTAGCAAAATGAAGTAGATCCTAATCCTTACTGAAGCAACAGAATAATTTAGTTGAAAAAAAATTGATTGTAAATAAATGGCACAGAGATTTAGTCCATTCTTAATTTTTCACAGTCCAAATTGGTGTCTCCATTCCTGGGTTCTCTTTTATATTCATTTTTTTTTATCATTCCCTGAATTAAGCTACACCAGGAAACAATTAAGTAAATACAGTGCATGCTTATCCAATAAAATTCATGCCATGTCATCCCTTTGTTTGCAAAGTTGTAGATTTGTTGTTCTTGTTTTTCTTTTAGTTTATTTTTTTGTTTTTTAATTGTTTAATTTTAATTTATTTTCTTGATTACATCATTCATTTCCAGTTTTGAGTTACAAGTTTTTCCCCTTCTTTCCCCTACCCCCAAGCCCAAAACAGTGATCCCACTGTGAAGCCCCTCCCACAATCTGTTCCCTTTTACGTCCTCCTCCAACGCCCCTCTAACTTTCTAGTAGGGCAGGTAGGTTCTCCCTACCCCAGTTCCTGTATGTCTTATTTCCCAGTTGCATTTGATTGTATAGCTTTAAATTCTAGATTCTTGCAATTCCTCACTTGTCACCAACTCCCACTGGAAGGAGTAGCAATTCAATAAAGGCTGTACATGTGTAATTACGCAGGACATCTCCAGGGTGGTCATATTGTGAGAGGCTGGTTGTATGTCCCTCCTTCCTATCCTGCACCCCCCCTTGTTTTGTTCTCTATCCTCTTCATGTCCCTGTCTTTACTGAGGTGTGTGCTTCCCGCAACCCTCCCCCCACCCCGCCCTTCCCTCCATC
>CM053593.1:310582549-310617921 GCA_028646575.1 Pseudocheirus occidentalis | reverse complement strand
CCTCCTGAATCTGCTAGAAAATCACCTAGATTCAGGAGCTGAAAGCCGCCAGGCTCTCGTCCAGTCCTCAGAGATGAACAGTTCCCAGGTCCTTGTCCAGTCCTCAGGGCAATCCCCGGCACACATTGAAGTTCACAAGGTTCAGCACACCTCAAACCCTTCAGGATTTCTCTTGCCTGGAACTCAAGGATCAGCCAGGCTACCAACAAACAAAGTCCCATCCTGTTCATATCTTCAGTCAGCTTCACTGAGGAACCAAATCCAAAATCTGTCTTGACTCTATAAAATTATTCCTTATAAGCACTGGCCTTCTTCCAAGTCAACAGGGGAATTCACACCTTTTTTCCAATGGAGGAGTTCTATACTTAACCCTAAGTAACTAGGTGCTACTTAGCCCTAAGTATCTGATCCACTTAGCCCCAAATATCCAATAAATTGATTACTGTTACAACAACTGAAATGGTTTTTTGTAGTATCTTAAAAAGATAAAACAATCAAGACCTAATCATTTATGTGAATTTGTTCCTTCATGATATATATATGTATATATACATATTTCTTTTAATTTAAAAAGAGGCAGCCAGAGAGGAGTAGAGTAAGAGTTGGCTTCTGAACTAGGAAGATCTGAGTTCAAGTCTAATCTTTAAAACAAACTGACTCTGTGACTCTGAGCAAGTCACTTAACTTCTCATAGGTAAAAGGAGTTTCTTCATCCAGGAATTCCACATAGTAAAAATAAATAAATAAATAAATAAATAAACAACACAGATCCAGTCTCTTTAATATGAAACTGATTTCTCTTACACCCAGTACACTCATTGTATGTACTTCTAGACATCAATGGGGATTCAGGCAAGGCAATCCAATTAGCCTAAACTGAACATAATTATAAAGGCAATTCTGCTACTACTACACACCTACATACTTCATTCCCCAAGCAAATATGACTGCTTTTATCTTCTTGTACTAAAGCTATCATCTGTGCAGTAGAGAACTGATTTTATTTTGGATCAGTTTAGATAAAGTGAAAAAACATATAAATGAGTATGTGGAAAAACAAAATACTTCATATTCAAAGATTCTGCTAATAGCATTGTTGTAATCTATGGATTCATTCATTCTCGACAGTTTTCATATATTTAGGAGGTGTCTGTCGTTCTCTTTGCTAATACAATCTGTCTTTTGTCTAGTTAAAATAGTTGTTCCTTTCAGTACCTTGGGTAGTTTATCATGCCTTCTCTTCTTTTTTTCCCCTCACTTGTGTTTTTGTGTTTTTACTCTGCCTTTTCTCTCCATGAGCTATTCTTTTTTCTCAGTTGGAGTGGCCAATATAGTGGACTGTTGAAAGTTTGATTTGTTGTTCCCTGTGTTTAAAGCTCACCTTCACCTAATTATAGCACTAGGTTTATCAATCTGGTTACATTTACCCAGAGACTATGACATGCATGCCATGGATTTCTGCTAATGTGCTTATGATAGTATTATTTTGTTCACTAAAAAATAAGTATATCTATTTGCGTTTCACATAAAATTTAGGATGTTAAAACTGTGATTTAATTTTCCAGTTCAAAATTCTTCCTTTGGAAAAAAAAACAGTTTAGAGTACACGTCCTGATAGTTGATTCCCTTATGGGAACACCATGGCCATCCTGGTGAAATTCACCATTTTGGGCAATAAAATTAGGTTGGGGAAATGAATACGTGGCTCAGCCAAATCACTGTCCCTTCATAAATCCCTACAGTTACCTTAAACACTTTTCCACCTAAATTTATGAAAAATATTGCATATGTACCTAATTGTATTAGTAAAACCAACAAATAAAATGTAATTATTAAGGATCATGCTGCTGTTCTAGGAATCTAATTTCGTGTCTTTTCAAGGAACAGTTTTATAGTCCAATCTTGGGATTTTTTTAAATGGGCAGAAGTAATAGATTTTTTTCACAATCTTGTAAGTTATACTTTAATTTTAAACATAATGAAAAGTCTTGACTGACCATTTTACTTTTAAGTTATACATTATTTGTGCTTCTGTAGATTAAAGTTTCAAATCCTTGTCAAATTCCATATAACCAACAATAATAGTACAGAGATCCTGAGACCTATATGTGCTTCATCTTACTCCAGAGACTGACTGGCTGCTACCATTCATCTCTGAGTAATTGGTGATGTGGGTTTCTAGAATGACATGCCTATCACTCTGTTACTTTTTTTTCTCCCTCAGAATGATCTCAAACTTCTTTTGGCATCACTAGCAGATAACAAATACATCATTCTGCAGCAACTGGCCAGTGTGGTGGAGAAACCTGCAGCAGAACAAATAGAGGTATTTATAGTTCCTATTTCTGAAAAGGAGGACAAATATAAGAAATAAAGTAGAGCTTCTAGAGTACATCAATCAGCTCAGATAGTCAACAGAAGATCAATATATGACCTATAGGAGAGGGGAAATGGATCTTTCTTTTTTCTCTCCAAAACTAGATGCAGCATGTTCACTTCCAAGAAATAGTGAGCCTTATTTAAACCAGGCCAAGGAATTAGTTTCCATGTTCCAGGAGGTTTTGGAGTACAGTAGAATTTTATAATATTGTAAAGGATATTATGGACACTGCTCTCTTTTTTCCCTAGAAGTGAAGAAAGTAGTTGTATTCAGGCAAAATCCCGTTCTTTTGAAGACCTTTGGTCCTATATGAATTCTTTTGTCATATTGTTTAAGATACTGGTTTGCACCATGTATGTTAAATAGTTCATAAATATAAAAAAGACAGTAAGATCTATGTTGGTGCCATCAAATGTACAGAGAATACAAGCAATAAAAAAATAAAATTGTGATTAAAGCATGCATTTTTAATACCAAAGTATCTAAAGTGAATAACTCTTTCTGCTACTGGAAATATCTATTTAAGCTAAAGAACATATTCTGTCTTTGCTCAGCAGTGCCTGATTATCATCTGGATAAAAAGACTCTTCTGTAGTCCAACCATTTTATGATTCTCTCAGGCACAATAAATGTTTATTCTAACCTCTGTGGTTTTGCTCATGTTCAGCCCCTTGCCTAGAATACCCTCTTCCTGTTGATCTAAATCCTATAAAATCTTCAAAGCATGATTTAAGTAACACCCTTGCCATAAAGGCTTCTCTATGACTGATTATTTCCATTGCTAAGCTCCTGTAACCCATATGTCCTGTTATAATTAGTTAGTGTGCAATTTTGTGCCTTTTTGTAATGTGTCTAATTAGAATCAGGACTTGTAGAGCCAGAAGAGACCAAAAAGATCCCTGACAGCCCAGGGATTCAAGGGAGATGATATGATTTGTCTCATGCCACAGAAGCTAGTGGCAGAACTGACTTGAACTCAGATCTCCTGATCTTAGCCAAAACTTTTCCTACTTGACCATGCTGCTTTTGAGGTGGTTCATGTGTGTCAGTATTTTTTCTTAAGCACATTATAAGTACCATGAGACTGTGCATCACATCTTATATTTCTTCTGTAACACCTCACAGCAGAAGATAGAATTGCGTAATTTTAGAGGTAGAAGGGATATAAGAGAGTAAAAAAAAAACCCAAAAACAAAATCAAAAAGCCTTAATTGGTAGATGATATAGAAAATCCCAAATTGAAGTAATTGAAGTAGGTATTACACATAGTAAATAACCAAGCCAGGATTCAAATTCAGGTCTTCTGACTCCAGGTCCAGTGACCTTTCCCTTGTTAATAAATATTTTATATATTTAATAAATACTTTCCCCCATTTGATTCCAGATAGTGTCTTTCCTGTTCATGCAGGTAAGAAAATTCCAGTTAAATTTGTACTAGAGAATATATACTAAGCCATCTGTGTGCTACCAATCCAAAGAAGAAATTGTTTAATAAATGTTTTCTGATCATATAGGAAGTTTTTAGCATATCATAGTAAAACAATAAGTATTCTTAAAAGCAACATAGGCAAGCTTTCTCTTCATTTGTTCTCATCCACACTACATTTTGAAGTACTTAATCAACCGAAGCACATTATTTTTCCTATTTTAACACTATTCCCTAGTTTGTAAATCCTCTGTATTACTATTGAGGTGGCCAGTGTCTACACATTGGATGCTGTTCTCTTCTCCCTATAATAGATAGTATAGTTTTCATGTATTTTTTTTAAACAACACCATTTAAAAATAGGAGCGGAGACTGGGATTGAAAGAACCCATTAAATGGTGATGGAGATTGCATGAATGTTACAAAGAAATGTAATTTATTTGATGCAGGCAATGCAGCAGGCTGAAGATGGTCTGAAGGAATTAGATGCAAGTATCATTGAATTAAAGAGACGTGGTGACAAATTGCAGATTGACCAACCCACTGTTCAAGAGCTCTCTAAACTCCAGGTAAATGTTCAGTCAGTGGCCATTTTATCCACATTTTCTGTTTTGCCCCATTCTTCACTTAGTACTCTAAACATACTATATACTTAAATACTTAAATGTTTGTTGAATTAAATTGAACAAAGTACTGCTATTATTAATGTTTTGCAGTTCATATTAATAGAAACCATTATCTTCTTGATTATTTTTTTTGTAATGAAATACATGTTACTTAGGTACTAATTGATGAATCAAATTTTATGTAACCTTTTCCAATAATGTCTCTTTAGGATTTTTCTGTCCTTCATGATTTTTTAAGAACTATGCTTTTATTTGAAAATAGTTATATGTTTCACATGATATGGTTCCATGAAAAATATTATCACTTATCAACCCAAACTAATACTAAAGGAAAACTTATGTAGTTAACTCTCCATCTGTATTTCCTACCTTCCCCCCCTAAAAACTTGTAGAGAAAAAGGAACACTCATTCCATGTATATTGCCATGTATTCCATTTAATAATAGCTTTGACAGCTACAAATATAGCCCTGTCTTTGTAAGTTTTAAAATACTTATAATGTATTTGTACCTTGTATCAGTCACAAAACCAATGTAGTATTCAGAATGGAAGTTATAAAACTCTGACCCAAGCTCTCTGGATTGTTCTAAGAGGTCTGAAAATTCTAGGCTCTCTTTTCTTAGACTGTTTTTTTGACAGGTTACACAAAACCTGGGACAGATGTTAAAATATGAGGCTTCCACAAATTGCTAATGGAATTTTTTATTAAACACAAAGCTGGCATAAGAGTTTCTATATTCCAAAAGTCTGCAAATTGTTGTCAATAAAACCTTGAGTTATCTTTGTATATCTTACTACAGCTGTGTTAAAAGGATATATAAACCTAATTAAGATTCACAAGTCTTTTTAGGGAAAGAAAATACATCCTTATTAAACAAAAAGAAAAGTTGATTTAATTGCCTTCATTTGTACACCTAACATTTCAAAATTCCTTATGTGGATATCTGTCTACAGTTTCTTTAATCATTATTACAGAGTCTTTAAACATGAGGGAATGAAGTCAAGTAACATATTTGTAACTGAGCGTGAGCACTAAGTTTTACCATATTGGACATTTTTGGTCTTCCATAAACATTAATATGATATGTTAATTGACTATATCCTTTAAAAAATTCCATGGTTTGTATTATCATCCCCATTATAAAATGCAATTCCAAGTCAAATAGCTACTTACTCCACTCAGTTAACATAATATTGCCTTGGTTTCTTAAAAAAACTCTCTGTTCCCATTGAACTAATTAAAAATGTAGTTTCTTTGAAGCCCTACAAAATGATGTTGTAATTGAGCCTGTAAGATATTATGGAAACCATACACACTTTCTCTAATGCCTCGTGATAATTGTCTTTCCTCTCAGTTGTTATATTTCTTATAGACCAAATTTCTGCCTTTTTACTCTTCTCCATAGCTTTCCCAAAGTCATATGATACAAACCACGTCTACATTCACCTGTTAACTGACACTTGGCATCACTGGTACAGTTGTTATCAGACCTATAATACTCTTCATAGGCCACACTCAGATTTGTTGAAGTGTTGAAACATTAAATTTTCCTTTTTGAACATAATTTGTAAATATTTTTAGATGTATTAAAGGCAAATCAATTACTCCACCCAATGACTCTTCTAGAAATATAGGATATCTGGGGATTAAGTAAGAATGATATTGTCACATTATTTAGATCAAGTGACATGTTTTTAGCCTGTTATTTGTCTGTATATTAAATGAAAATTGGTTGCTTTTTCTGTTATTTTAGGACATGTATGATGAACTGATGATGGTCATTGCCTCCAGGCGCAGTGGACTAAATCAGAATCTAGCCCTTAAGAGTCAGTATGAACGAGCTCTGCAAGACCTGGCTGACCTGTTGGAAACTGGTCAAGAAAAAATGGCAGGAGACCAAAAAATGATTGTATCTTCCAAAGAGGAGGTTCAACAGCTACTTGACAAGCACAAGGTACAAAATAAATAAACACAAACCTGTTTCTAAATATCCATTATTACACATAGCCATTTATATATTAAAACTTAGTACTCTCAATCTTTTGAGTTTTTACTTCCTGTATTTTTCTTTTTACTTATATTTTACTATTCAAAGCAACCATTAAAAGTAGATCAAGCCCATTGAAAGAGGGAAGGAACAAAGATTTGTTTCGGATTAATTGAAAGGGGATCTTGAGAAAGTTGTAAGTTGAAATGCATAACTTCTTGGTAATTTTTCAAAAAGTAAGACCTTACTGGCAATCTCCATTCTCTCAATGGAAGATAATTAAAGAACAGAATTCTTTAGAGAGAACCTATTCTTGTCCCACATTCACATTTCCAAGTCTATCTGCTGACATTAATTACCTTTTTTTTCCCCCTCACAATTTACATCTAGAAACATATTCCTTCTTGGTTTCACCAGCACAAGGGCAATAGCTTTCTTGTTTGCACTAGACTCAGAGATGGATCCCACCTCCATTATAGCTACAGATGTGTTAATACAGATAAAGATGTTTATTCCTTCTCTTGCCTTGAACTTCCAGATATCTTCCTGGGAAAATAGAATCCCCATTTACCTAAATGTCTATTCCACGTGGTTTCATAGGATAAAAGAAAAGAATAGCCAAAAAAAGAGTGAGAAAAATGGCAAGATAATTGATATTTTAAGTCCTTTTAAGGTTTACAGTGCATTTTGCTAGTGAACTTTTATTTTCCATGTATGAGACAGGCGATAAAAACATTCTTACTATTGCTATGTTATAAGGGAAGAAACTGGAGTTTACAGTAGTACAGTGCTTAGGTTCATGCAGCTAGTAAGTATATGAGGAAAGAGGTATATCTAAGCCTTTCCCACTTCTCCAGGAATACCACTGTTCTTCCCACTATTCAACATGACTTCTTTAGAAGAGCATTCCCTCTGGTTGAGGTGAGAAACCAAGATCATAGATATTACCAGATCTCTAAACTGTAGAACAACCTCTTGCTCATTTCCAGATACTTTATGGGAAATGCTTTTAGACTGCATGTAATCAGATACAATCTGTACTGGTTTCAGTTGTATTCAATTATACTCAGTCCATTTGACTAAAAGTTAACAAATGTGATTTTGTGTGTGCCAAAGTAGAGAGTTAACAATTACTGAACTGATAACAATGATAGGATGTTTAATGAACTTTTCTTAGTTTGCAAAATTATTACTTTGCTTTGGAATATTGTATTCCGAAGTTATTTATGATGGATGATAGCCTAAAAGTAAAATAAATGTGACTGAAACCCAGTCGGTAGCATGCTCTACATATGAGGTAATTTTTTAAAAAAGAAAATGCATTTAGCCAAACTGTCTTCCTGTTTCTTCTGGTGCAATATAATCTGCTGCATTCAGATTGGGGTGGGATCATGGAGGTATAATTTTTCAGATGTCATTTTTTTAGGTACTTGCATCCAAACCTTTATGATTTATTAAAGTTTTATCATTGTACCATGAAAGTATCTTTTTATGGAGCTACTTTTTCCACTCAAGTCTTTGACATTATAATGAAAGATGAGTGTCAATTCAGAAGGATAGAAATTTATGAAGAGACATATTTTGGCTCAAAATCTTTCTCACATTTAGGGCAATCCACCAATTAAGTGGGCTGCCTCATAGAACAACAAACTCCCCATGATTGAAAGTATTCAGCTAGATAGAGCCTGGATACCTGGCTTTGTAGGGATGTTGTGGAAGGAATTCCAGCAACAGATTATGTGAATGCTTTAGTGACCTGCAAATTTAATACGAGTTTGCTTTGGCAATTGAAGACAACAACTAAATATCTTAGTCTTTAAGGGAGAGTTAGAGCTTTCAAGAAGGAAATAACTTAGAGCATGGGAGATGAAATATTCCAGAAAAGGAGCCTATGAGTAGAAGCATAGAATCAGAATGTACTTAGTGCAGGTATCCATGAAACAGTGCATAGATTCGTTTTTTTGGAGCAAGGAGTTTGTATAATGGAATAATGGAAGATAGACTGGGCCAAGAAAGTAGGCTAGATGATGAAGGGTCTTTAACATGAAACTAAAGAATTTGGACTTTATGTTCTGAAAGACCATGAGCCACTGAAAGTTTTCATGTAAGAAGTACTCCATAAAAAGTGATCTCAGTTCCAAAATATCATTCTGACAGCATTGTGGAAGGATTCTTGAGGCCATAAGATGATTGTTGAGGTAATCCAGATTTGGGATTTGGACAGTGATGACGACAGTGACTTTGGAATATGGTTACATTGCTCAAGCTGAATTTTTTTTTACGTTAATCCAATTCTGTCAATACTCTCTTTGGAAGCAAATTTTAATGGAAAAGTAAGATGTGAATAGATTTGTGACTTCTTTGTTTTCTGAAAAATTCTAGGAGTATTTTCAGGGTCTTGAATCCCATATGATCTTAACTGAAACACTCTCCAGGAAGATAATCAGTTTGGCCATCCCAAAGGAAAACCAGGTCCACGTGGAATTGATGGCTCAGGCTTCAACTGTACTAAAGCAGGCTCACAAGAGAGGTGTAGAATTGGAATACATTCTTGAGGTGAGAGTTTGGTTTTAACTTACATTTCTGTTATAAACAAATGTAAGGGTATCCATTAAGGCAAGGTTTGGGCATATGTGAAACCTATTTTATATTTCAAAGAGGAGCACCATGGTTTCATCAATCTTTATTGTTGACATTTTCCCTGGGGTTCTACTACAGATGGATTTTTGCACAAATTCCACACTTACATCAGAAATGTAAGTATTAAATAGTGCCCTAATCTTATAAATAAGGTAGCAGCAACCTGGCATAACACCAATGCAATTTTCACAGTGCCCGCTACAGCTATGAATATGCTGGTATAGTTTTGAATCACGAAATGTGACAGACTCTTCACGTGGAAGATAGAACCAAAACATTTATTCAAGTACCAGAAAGCTGAATCCCAACACCAGAAAACCAAATATATCATAGTAACCAAGAAGTTGGTACATATAACTAATGTAGTGAGCACTGACATCCCAAAGCCTTCCTTTCATCAGGCCTTCAAAACAAAACAGGCACCCCTAAGCAAAAATGCTCCTCTCTCACTCACACTAGCTGCTCTGCCTCCATGCTGCTTGCTCCCAGCTCTGCTAGTGCTTTCTCTCATCTCCTTCTTGCTCCATCCTTCCTATTCCACCCTTTTAGCAAGCTCCTCCCAGCATGGACTCCACATTAGCCCTAATAAGGGGCAGGGAAATCTTCAAATTCCCATTCCCATTCCACCCATTACATAGTGAGCATGTGACTATATAAGCACAGAATGTGATTTTTGAATGCTATTACCCCTGTTGAGAACTTGATGTGGAATAGAAATTGAACTGTTAGCACATTGCCTACCAAATGCAGAAATAGAAGTTGGGAAAGTATCCCTAATATGCTACCAGTGACTGGCATCATGGTCTCAGTCTTTCCTGGGTGTTTGACTTTGGTCAGCTACATAAAGTAATTTCCCTTCTTAAAAAAAAATCCTTCTTGCCCTGGACCCTGAGAAGCTTTAGGTATTTTCATCATTAGTACACTTGAATGGTATAGACCAGTGGTTCTCAACCTTCCTAATGCTGCGACCCTTTAATACAGTTCCTCATGTTGTGGTGACTCCCAACCACAGAATTATTTTCGTTGCTACTTCGTAACTGTAAATGCTACTGTTATGATTCATAATGTAAATATCTGATATGCAGGATGTATTTTCATTGTTACAAATTGAACATAATCCCCAGGTTGAGAACCGCTGGTATAGATGGTATGTTAATTTTTGCTACATCTCACTGCCTTCTCTAGACAAACACTGGTATGTCTACATTGTAATACACAAATTTTTTTGTGCTTTCAAGAAGGAAGTTTCCAATCCACAATGATTAGTGGTGAACTGGGATTTAATGCTGACACTAGGAACCTTAAATTGAGTAAACAAATGAATACTTCATAGTGAAAAATTGCTGAGCCTTTCTTATAAATCATCTTGTAGATAAACATTAATGAACTTTCACAATGAAACTGAAATCACATTTGAATATAAAGTAAAAGGTATGGTAATAAAAGGTTAATAGCATATATTCATTTTAAAACTTCTTTTCCATTTTAATACTGACATCTGTTCTAAGAATTTATTTCCTCAAATACCATATACCAATTCATTTACTATATGAAGGTACAGTAGATATGCATGACTGTATATAATAAACTAACATATATGAAATAGCTTCTATGTGCCAACCTCCTAGGCATTGTGGTTGCAGAGACAAAGATTTTAAGAAAAAGTTGCTGCCCTCAAGAAGCTTATATTCAATCATAGAAAACACCACTTACATACTGAACTAAATAAAAATTCGCACAAAATAATTTTAGGGAAGTTGAAAGCAGTAACTCCTGGGAGGTTCAGGACATGGGTTTATTATAGGGCATGGGTTTATTATAGGGCATGGCCCTTATGCTGAGATTTGAAGGAAGCTAGGAGTTCTAAGAAGTATAGGTGTGAAGGGAAAGCTGAGAGGTGAAATGGTTTCTATGAGGAACAGCAAATGGGTCATTTTGACTAGACCATGGAGTATGTATGAAGGGAATTAATGTGAAATAACCTAAAATGTTAGACTGGATCCAGATTGTGAGGAGCTTTAAATGCCAGACAAGGTTTTATTTTATCATAGATACAAGGGAGAACCACTGGAAGTTCTTTTTTTTCTTTGACATGGTCAGATGTGTATTTTAAGAAGATTATTGTGAAATCTTTGTGGAGGACAAATTAAATAACAAACAAATTGAAACAAGAAGACCAAGTAGGAGGCAATCCAAGAAAGGAGTGATAAAGGCCCAAACTGGGGGAGGTCAAGGGAGAGATGGGACGGTGTGAATGGCAAAAAAGAGGGATAAGTGTCAGAAATGCTGGAAAGACTGAACTGAAAAGACTCGGTGAGTCATTGGATATGGGGAGAAAGAGTGAGAGAAAGTGAGGAATTGAGAATAATTCTAAAGTTGCAAAATTTTCTTTGTGGCTGGAATAATAATGGTACAATTGACAATATTAGAGAAGTTAGAAAGAACAGTGGGTTTTGGGGATAAGATAATGAGTGCAGTTCTGGACAAGTTTATATGACATCCAGTTCAAAGTGTCTAAAAGACATTGGATTATGATGGACTAAGGAAAGAAACTACTGATGAATTCTCATACCATAGATACGGAACTAAGGGAATTTATAGGCTTCAATTTTTTTTTTTTTGCATAGTGATAATAGCTGATAGAAGCAGCTAGGTAGCACAATGAGTAGAGCACCCGATCCGGATGCAGGAAGCCCTCAGTTCAAATCCAGCCTCAGATATTTAATAGCTATATGACCTTGGGCAAGTCACTTAACCCTGTTTGCCTCAGTTTCATCTTTAAAATATGCCGGAGAAGGAAATGGCAAGCCACTCCAGTATCTTTGCCAAGAAAACCCTAAGTGGATTCCTGAAGAGTCAGACATACCTGAAATGACTGAACAACACCAAACAGTTGAACTCATGGAAAGAACGGAGAGAGGGAAGATAAGAATGTCCAGTATAGACCCTAACATAAAATTAGTGGATTAGACATGAATGATGATTCATCTAATGAAACTGAGGAAGGACAGCCATGCAGAGTGGAACAGAACTAAGTGAAAGCAGTGTTAGGAATGGTAGAAGTCTAACTAAGGGCCCCTCACTATGACAGTCTGGATGGGAGCTCTTTGTATGAATTCTAGAAATTTGAAAATGAGATCACTTGATCAGTTTATCTTCACCTTCTCTCCGTTTTAATTCCTACACATGTCAGCAAATGTGTCACGGGCTGCTCAGTGTCCAGCATAATTGGAGATGTGAATAAGAAATGATCAGGCCATGTGGGTAGTTCAAGGAAGAACTATGAACTCAGTTTATTGATTCTTTGAATAAGGTTTTTAAAGATCCAAAAGACAAAGATTCAAGTATTCTTATCCTACTCATATCCTGGAATTTTATTATCAATAGAATAGTCCGCCATACCCTGGAAGTAGCTTGGATAAGATAAGGCTTTGTTATCAAGGACCCAGGAAGTCATGGGGAAAGTCAGTTGTCTCTTATCAAAGTGTATGTACAGGATAAAGAATGATCCCTGAAAGCAGGCCAATCTCAAAAGAAATCTGCATAGAAACTGATCCCCAAGTCAAGTATTTTAACTTACAATAGTATAAGGAACATGTTCTTTTAGGTGCCTGAAGTCTGGGGGCAAAGGCTTTGATGTCAGGATATCAAACAAATGTCCTTTTAAGTGTATCCCTGCGGAGTCTTTCGGAAGCCAGCCTTAACAAGCTGCAGCACCTCAAGGTGCATTAGGGTACACTGCCGAGATTTTTATCTGAGTCCTGGATCAGGCCTCCTTGGCTCCCCACACAAATGCTTCTCCAAATGTTTGGCAAATAATAATTTATTCTATAGAAAGAAAAAGGAAAAAACCCACACACCAGTCTTATATGTCTAAATGATATATTTATCAAATAATCATCTTTACAGTCTGCCTGAGCCAGGATAGATTATCTGGTGATTGACTTAGGGTGTTTTCTCAAAGAAATAGGAACTTGATCTTTGTGTCTGGCTAGGCTTCTGAGAAGCTCTCCTATCACAGGTGGTCATGAGCTCACAACCAAAGATGCCAACCTTTCTCCATGGCCTGAATTTCTGACTTTATTCTTAGCTTTCTTTTGCCTGTCTCCAGACTCTAAGGCATGCAGTAGGCTCAGTGAACAGGTTAATGTTTGCTCAGAATCTTTTGGTCAGTATTTCTTATGTTGCATCTGTAAAATAGACTATCAGCTGTTCCAAGGTACAGTAAAACCTAATATATTATCTTACACAAACTTTATATCCTCTGCCTTTCTTCCGAGTACTTTGTCTTCCTCCATAGAAACCTAAAATGTGACAAACAAATCAAAAATTGCTTTTAAATTAGCCATAAAGATAATTTCTGAAGTTAATGGAACTTAATTTTCATGGAAATCTGAAGTATAAAGGAAAGAAATATCTATTACAACTAAGTTCTCACCAGCACTTTATTTGCTATCTCACAAATATAACACATATGTATTAAATGTCTATATAGACCTGGTCCCATCTGGAGGATGACTATCAGGAACTCACCAGACAGTTGGAAGCAGTTGAAAGTAGCATCCCAAGTGTTGGTTTGGTGGAGGAGAGTGAAGAAAGATTAAGTGACCGGATAATGCTATACCAGGTAAGTTATCATTGAAAAAAAAAGATGTTTATTTTATAGTGAACCAAAGATCAGCTAAACATTTCTAACAATCATAGAATAAAAACAAAATTAAGTTTTAATCATGTACTTTTATTTGTATTAAATTGTATACTTTCCTAAAAGCAATGAAACTTCATATTAATAACAAATTGACCACTTGGAGAATATACATATGTGTGTGTATGCACACATAGATGGATATGTATACACACACACACACACACATATATGTGCATACATACACACATGCCTTGTTCTCAACCTTACGGCTTTCCTATTAACTAAAATTAAAGGCATTCATTATTATATATACAATACATGAAATAACATGGAAGAGAGCCTTTAGGTTTCTTTTTTCATATGATATATATTTCCTGATTTGTTTTCTTCCATGCACATTTTCTCCAGTTTATCCTGGAACCTGAATATTAGCTAAATCAGTTTCAATTGATTGGATTTGGGAAATGCCTGTATTTTCTATGTAAATGTTTGTTGAAAACTAAGGAGAAGATTAGAGCTTCACTGTTAATGGAAAGTTGATGTTTTCAATGTGGTTGTTAGCATAGAATATAACTAGTTTTCATATCAATGAACGGTACTTTGAGGCATTGGAGAAGGTATAAGATTCAAGAAGGGTAAAAATAAGCTGTAAACTTTCTGATCCAATATTTTTTGTTTTGTTTTGTTTTGTTTATCATTTTAGCGGCTAAAATCAAGCTTATCTGAATATCAGCCAAAATTATACCAGGTACTGGATGATGGGAAAAGATTGCTAATTTCCATTAGCTGTTCAGATTTAGAAAGCCAGCTAAATCACCTTGGAGAACATTGGCTAAATAATACCAACAAGGTAACTAAAGAACTGCACAGATTGGAGACAATATTGAAACACTGGACAAGGTAATAATATATGGAAACTCCATAAGATCATAGGTCTTTGACCTTAATGACTTTCCTATTAACTAAAATCAAAAGCAATCATTATTACACATTTTGTATAAGTGATAAACTAGGTAGGACTGAGTTAGAACATCTTTCTGCCTGTTTCCTTTAAAAAAAGGAATACTTTCCAAAAGACTGAAAAAATGAATCACAGGAAATCTTATGGATTGAAAAATGGTAGTTGATTTGGCTAAGAGAGGATAGCTTTGAAGAGGAAACAAGAGAGGAAAAGACAGAATAGTTCTGCGTAAATGCACATTTTCTCTTTGTAGTCCACATTGTGAGAAGCAGCTTAGCGTGTGAGAGGCAGCATGGTACAAGAGAAATAACACAGGCTTTATACTAAAAAAACTGAGATAAAAACCATTCTGTGGCCTCCAGTAAGTCCCTTAGCCTTCATGTTCCTCAGTTTCTTATCTATAAAATGAAGGGATTGGACCAGATGACATCTGAGGTCCTTTCTAATTTTGGATCCATAATCCCATGGTTGGATAGATGACTGATGTTAGAATTAGGAAAGCCTTGATTTATGTCATGTCTCTGACTCAGACTGGCTGTGTGACCATGAAAATTCACTGAAGCTTTCAGTATCCCAGGCAACTCACTTCAGCCATAAGCTACAGATGAATCATAGAATTTCAGAATTGAAAGATGTATCAGAGGCTAACCAATTTAATTGATACACCACCCCCTCCAAAAAAAAACAAATCTCTGCATCATAACCCAAAATTGGTTGGTTTCTCAAAGTCTTCTACTGAAGGAGGAACTCATTGTTCCACTAAATGGGGAACTTACTACCTTACATTTTGGATTATTATTTTGAAAAAAAAAATTTATAGCATCAAGCCTGAATGTGCCTTTGCATCTTCCACGTATTGCTTTCCCTTTCTGATTTACATTAGTGAAGGGAGTTTCCATACTCAGAATTTTCTGTACCAGTAAAATCACATGTCTACTCCCCCCCACACAAACAAACAACAACAAAATCTCATATTGTATTCCAAACTGCCATCTTCTCATTTTATGCCAGTAAAATGGCATCTCTGTGTTAATGGAAAAGAAAGAAATAGTATTTATATTTTTTTCTAGAGGGCAATTGGGGTTCAGTGACTTGCCCAAAGTCACAAGCCTAGCAAGTGTGTCCAAGCCTCTGAGGCCAAATTTGAACTCATGTCCTCCTGACTCCAGGGCTGGTGTTCTATTCACTGTGCCACTTAGCCCCCACAATAGTATTTATCTTTCACTTATAGGTAAGGAAGTTCAAATATAAAGAGGCATTGTGTTTTGTGACTTGTCCAAAGTCATTGAGTTATAGGATTTTGAACAAGAGGGACCTTAGTGATCATCTAGAGCAGTGGTTCTCAACCTTCCTAATGCCTCGACCCTTTAATACTTATATCTGGGAGTATCTGCATGTGGGCAGACCCACCTGGAGACTGATAGAGGAGCTGTGTCTTGTTCTTAAGACCATCAGAAATATGTGTTTTCCAATGGTCTTCGGTGACCCCTGTGACCTCTATGAAAGGGTCATTCAACCCCCAAAGGGGTCGCAAAGCACAGGTTGAGAACCGCTGATCTAGAGGCAAATCCTCTAATTGTATATATGAGACAACCAAATTAGAATGACTTGATTGCAATGACTACAAGGAGCAGAACTAGACGTCAGATCCAATACTAGATAATAGATGTTGTTATTCTCATTCATGTGCTTTTCCCATTAACTGTTCACGGTTTTCTCTACAAAAACTGCTAACGTAGGTTGTAAAGAAAAAAATAGTACTAGGGGTCAAAATAAAAGCAAGAATCATTTTTATTTATAGTGAAAATAGTTGTTGCTTTTAATTATTTTTATTTACTAAATGTAAATTTATTATTGTAATTTATAATATTGCTATGTATAATTATTGTTATGTTTATTAATAATTAATTTCTAACACTAATTATACATTTATTAAGTCCTTTCCTTATAGCAGCCTTATGAGTCAGTCAGTGCAAGTATTGTCCCCATCTTATAGAAAAGACACTTAGCTTCAGAGAATTTAAATGACTTCTTGATGATTACTCACCTAGTAAATAGAGGAGTTAAAATTCAAAAATGGGCCTTCTAACTCTGTGCCTTAGTTGCCCTTCGATGGATATTTATGTATTTTGCTGTCAACTTTCTTACAGATATCAAAGTGAATCTGCTGAACTCATTCATTGGCTGCAGTCAGCAAAGGACAGGCTAGAATTTTGGAATCAGCAATCAGTGACAGTTCCACAAGAATTAGAAATGGTTAGAGATCACCTGAATTCTTTCCTGGTAAGACATTTTAAGAATCTGAGACATTTATTTACATAGGGTCCTTTTTGTGTGTGTGATTCTATCAACCCTTTAAACCTGAGTAAAGCAAACAGTGGTTACTTACCTTGTGGTATGCATCTAATCCTTAGTCAATATAAATGCCCTTAACTTTCTATTCTCAAATTTTCCCTTTTAATTTTGTTCCAGAGCAATATTCTCATAAAATATGTAGCCTCCATATTCAAACAAGGACTTGCTGTTTTTTTATTGCCTTTCTAATTCTCAGTATAACACTGATGTAGTATTGAGACCTACAAGCCAATTATTAAATCTAATGGCAAACCCTTCTTAAACATAACTCCTCCTCTCATGGAATTAACATATTTATAGTTACGTAACATTTGTTCTCCCATTTATTTCTTCATTTAGGAATTTTCTAAAGAAGTTGAAGCCAAGTCTTCCCAAAAATCCTCAGTTCTTAGCACAGGCAATCAACTCCTTCGACTGAAGAAAGTGGACACAGCAGCACTGCGTTCAGGGCTGTCACAGATTGACAGTCAGTGGACAGAACTGCTGGCACACATTCCGGTAGTACAGGAAAAGTTGCATCAGGTACAGAATGAAAACATTCTTTAGTTACTTTAGTCTCCTACAGCTGAATAAACATGTTCACATGGAGGAAAAAAGTATTGATTAAAACCATAGATTAATGCATTATTCTTTCTTTTCAATCTTACCTTCACATAAACCTTATCTTATTCCACTAATCCCTATTCTTGCTGGGGGAAAAAAAAAAGAAACCCCAAAACTCCATGAGTTAGTGATATCTTAAGTACAATTTAGCATAAAAATGGCATTTTAGGCTATGACTGAATTCCAAAAACCTATTTTCAAAGTCCCAAAAATCAAGGGGTGTGTGCCTTTTGTTTCTGCTTTTTTTTATGGTTTTTTGCTTTTGTTTGCGCTGCCCTGAGAGAGAATACCAAAAAATTTAATGAGATTTAATTTAATTTAATTAGTAAGATCTATCATCAGTTAAATTTTCTGTAGTTTTTAATACCTCACCCTTCCAAAAATAATTTTTAAAAGGAAAAAATAAGAAATTATTTGCTTCATGCTGGTGTTAGAATCCTTATGAAGTAATTACATTTTAGATGCCAACTGAGCATAAGAGAGTTTTTATTTTCAATATTTGAATGGTGTTTAAATTGAAAGCTGTTATTGAAGTTAAGATGTAGGAACTTTTTGGAGAATCATTTAGTACAGAAATTAAAATTAGCCTGGTGTTACAAGTTAACAGGAATCGAGTTGAATTTTAAAACTTGTATCTTGCTCTAAATCATACTTGCACAGCTGCAAATGGATAAATTACCATCACGTCATGCTATTACTGAAGTAATGAGCTGGATTTCTCTTATGGAAAGTGTTATCCAGGAGGATGAAGAGAAGATTAAAAATGCTGTAGGACACAAAGCAATAAATGAATACCTACAGAAATATAAGGTAACTAAAAGAGAACATTTACCTTTCTATCAAATAAATGTAGATTATTTTTAAGATTGTCAGATTTGGTTTTTTTGGCCGAAGATCTCAATGCATAATAAAATTACTGAAGTATATGTATTAATGAGCAATAGACTTGTCAAATTAAAATATATGCGCACACATAGAGACAGACAGACATATATGCATGCCCATATAGATTTATTTCATTTATACATGTATGCATGCAAATGTAAACATATACACATGCTTACATTTCTGTCTCTATATATGTGTATGTGTGCTCTTGGGTATGTCTACACTGTGATTATACACATGAACATGTATATGTGTGTATTTTATTTATGTGAAGATGTACATGTGAGTGTACACACATGTGTATATTGTGATTTGATATTCTGGTCCAGATATTTTGAGCAACGAACAGGCTTTCAACACCATAGTAAAATGGTCAAAAAATAACTTCCCAGCCAGAAAATAAGAGGCATCCCTTGTGGTAGTTATACAGAGATTATTCATTAGGAATTCTTAAGAATGGCTTTTCAATAATTATTTTTTAAATAAAACAGAATGCTAAAGGGCATTTTATTGAAACATAGAAATTACACTATCTGTGAGATAAAACTGAAAAACAAATGTCTGTCTGAAACTTAGGAGTCATAAATGTTCCCCATTTTTGCACCATTTGGACTAGAATGTGGTAGTGACAATACAACTTTGCACCACTTAGAATATTACAACTTTTATTAAAATTAGATGATATATTTAGATGTATCTTCTATTTCATATGTTCTCTTTCCTTCTTTTAGGGTTTTAAGATTGACATAAATTGTAAACAGTTGACAGTGGATTTTGTGAATCAGTCAGTTCTACAAATCACCAGTCAGGACGTGGAAAGTAAACGTAGTGATAAGACAGATTTTGCTGAGCAGCTTGGAGCAATGAATAGACACTGGCAAATCTTGCAAAGTCTAGTAAATGAAAAGGTAGGCAAATGGACCTGCTGTTTATTTATCTTTCCTTAGCAACATTTTCCAACAATAGTCATTAAATGAGTGGTCTGTTTATTCCATTAAGCCCTATGGATATGGTGAAAATATAGCTTCTATATGACTTTCAGAAACCTATTTATTCTTTTCCATTGGATCTTTCACTTTTTAAATTAAAAAAAAAATGAACAACTGGTATATCTTAATGAATTTTGGTTTACAAGACAGGTGAATTTCAAATAGCCAATAGCTACATAAGCATTATTTCATACTTTACGTAATTAGTTTTGTTTGGGGGACTATGTTAAATTGTTGGGACACAATTTTGATAAAATAACTAATTATCCTTTGAAAATTTAATTCTGAAATGTATCAATTTTTTATGGTAAATTTGTTCATGTCCTTTATTTTTTCCATTTGATGCAGATCCAGATGCTGGAAGGTTTATTGGAATCTTGGACAGAATTTGAAAATAATGTGCAATGTTTAAAAATTTGGTTTGAAACCCAAGAAAAGAAACTTAAACAACAGCATAGAATTGGAGACCAGGCTTCAGTTCAGAATGCAATGAAAGACTGCCAGGTAATCTAGGCACCTACTCTCCATCAAAAAATCATGAAATGTGTTTGAGAAAATCAATAGCAGAACAGTGTAATAAGAGTAGTCAAGAATATTCTTCTATTGAGAGCTTGAGAATTAGTCATATTATCTTTTATCACCAGTTTTCCCAGTTATATAAGTGTTTTAACCATTATATACTTCCTCTTTAATAAATTAAAAATACAACCCCCTTCCCATCCTATGCTCAATTTTTAATAACTTCACACTGCTTATGTCTTTCATAGCAATAAAGCACAACAGAAATAAGCAATGATAAGCATAATTGTATCTTAGATGCAATTATGGGGAGAGCAGTGCCCAGTGTCATTGAGCATGAGTTGCTGAGAGAGACTGCAAAGAGCCCATTGGAGCTGCCCAGGCCTTTTGAGGACTGCCACCTGGATACTGCTCTCCCTAAAAGTACCTCTTCTTCTGGCCTTCTCCGGGCTTGAGCCTTCCTTTCCATTCATGGTTCCTCCCAGGTCAGCCCCCTCTCTTCAGGTCAACAAGTCCATCCCACAAGTGGGATTCACAAGCTGTGGGTCTTAACACTCAACCCAAAAGCCAAGTCAATACAGGGGCATCTCCAAATTCCCTTACCATTACAGATTTCAACAACAAGAACTCTCTCAGGAAAATATATAGGGTCAGTGTTACAGAATGTATGAAGAATTTCCCTTCCACTATTATTCTTAAGGGATATAGATTAAGCAAGAAAAAAAAAGTGGAGTAAGCTGAAATTTATCAATTAAAATAAATATCTTACATTCATTCTAGATATTAACTGATAAGAAAAAATTAGGAAGAACATGTGCATTGCTTTCTACATTTATAATCTGTTCAAATAGCTTTCCACCTTTTCTGAAATCAGTGATTATAAAAGTAAGGGTGCTACACAAAACTAAAAAGGAAGCATGCAAAGGAAAAAAAGACAGACCAGTATTCACATATTTCATGAAGATGCTTAAAAATAAAAGTACATTTTCATTTTCTGAAAATGTGAATGGAGAAAAACTAGACAAGACATTAGTCATGGCTACATAAATGGGACAAAAGGAAGTAGTCTCAGACCATCTTCCCCCCATTTCTCATTGATTAATAATATGAGTAACTTAAATAGAACCATGAATCTGAATCCTACAAGTTAATTGATGTTCCAAAATTCTATTTAGAACATGGAAAATCAAAGTCCTTAGTAGTATTCACAATTAATATCCCTATTTTAAAAGGATATTTTTTGTATCACAGATGTAATAAAAGGGCACTTTTTGTTGTATCATTACCAAAATCTTCATTACCAAAAAGTTCAAAATGCATGTTACTGTATATTTTCTTTAATTTTTTCTTTATGTTTTCTTATTTCTCTTTTAGTCTTTCATTTACCTTTATTGTTCTTATATTTTGTTCTTCTCTTTTTTGTCTCCTCTTTTATTTATGTCCTGTAAAACATAATGGAAGCCTTGCCAAACAGTAATACTGTGATAATATTTCTAAATTTCAATCAAAACTGAATGTGTCAACAGTAGAGAATTTTAAATGTGCTTATTTCAAAGCAGACACATTTCTTTGAAACAACTGACAGAAAGTAGTCTGCATAATTAATTTAAGGTATCACTCATCACATCATGGTGTAACTGGAAGGTTTAATTTGACAATACCCTAAACCTTGGTGAGATTTGCTATTTCCTCTGAGGCATATATTTTCCCAGATTTATAATCTGGTAAAATAAACTGAAAATAGTTGTCTTGATTTCAAGCTCTGGTTTGGTAGCATCATTTCCTTAACCTTTAACCTTTCTCACCACAATATGAGGAGACTTCATTAATTTAAATCAACATAGAAGTTGTAGTGAGGATATTCATATTCACTATTTGCATATTAGATCTTTTTACATAAATAAGCTCTTTCCTCTCATTTTTCAAAATCAGATTTCATTATTTAATTAACTGGTGGAAAATAAGAGATATGTTGTATTTCATTTAAGTTGTCAGCTACTTGTGGCTGTCTTAATGGTTATCTTAATTGATGGCTATATTAATTGGTTATATTAATCAAATATATTTGACTATGTGAGTTTTAATGATTTAAACTGTGTGCAGGGTATTTTAGCAATATGTTTCAAAGCTGTGACTTGTGAGCATAAATAACATGTTGTATTCACTTAGTAACATTAACATCAGTAGATGCATAATATTCAATTTTCAGTAGCTGTATTTCATGTCAATGTTAGCAATATGATTAAATAATTATTTTCGTTTGTCTCATAGTAGAAGTGTGGGAAGGAAATATTTTGAGATAAAATAATTATAATGATTATTAGAAAATATAAACTGGAATGATTTGGGGTTCATTCTGCATTTCACATACTTTCCAAAGCATTACCCATTTATACTTTCATTTGATTTATACTAATAGATAAAATTCACATAGTACTTTAATATATAATATACATTTATATATGTGTATGTACATTTATTTATATATAATCTATATGTATGTGTGTATATATGTGTATGTCTATATATATTTATGTCTATATAAAATGTCATTTAATCTTCACAAATGGGGGTGCTATTGGGTAGGTGCTATGAATATTATTCCTGGCTTACAGATAAGGGAATTTGGGCCCAGGAAATTTTTTTTTAGGAAATTTATTTTGTCCAAGGGTCGCATAACCACTAAGTGTCTGAGGCAGAATTTAAACATATGTACCAAAGAATCACAATTGATACATTAATAAAATAGAAACATTTTACTTTTAAAGAATATTTCTTTATATTTCCCTTTTTGCCCCATTTCAATTATATTTCTATCTCTCTCACTTTTAGGTGGCATAGTGAATAGAGGGACAGACTTAGAATAGATGGCTCAATGGATAGAGGACTGGGCCAAGAATCAGGAAGACCTGAGTTCAAATGCAACCTCAGGCACCTTCTAGCTGTGTTATCTTGGGCAAATCACTTAACCTCTCTTTGCCTTAATCAGCTGGAAAAGGAAATGACAAACCACTCTAGTCTTCACCAAGAAAATTGCATGGATAGTGTTGGTGTGCTGTGGTCCACAAGGTCATGAAGAGTTGGAAACAACTGAATGACTGAACACCACCACCTGAGTTCCAACCCTAGCCATATCCCAAAGAAAAGCTCCTAATATATTATAACCAAGTACTTCTCTTAGAGCTATGAAAGTTCACTGCACGATTAATCAACAAAGGATACATTCATCATGCTATTCCTATTTCAGTTGGAGTTTAAATTGAATACAAATTATATACAAAAAAAGAAAAGTCCCTGTGGTATTACTACTGCATGATTATATATTGAAGATAAGGTCAGCAACCTTTTGAGATTTAACAAGATGTAGGGATCTGACAGATATCAAGTAAGCACACCATCTGTACCTTACCCTGTTGCTAGACCTGGTCCCTACTTCCTCCTGTAACAATATCTAATCTATCATTATGCTTCCAAATGATCCGATTGATCTTGTATCATCTTTTAATTGAACTTATTTATAATTAATTGATTGCGTCCTATAACTACCTAAATCATGGTTCTTTCTCTCTGAACATAGTTCAGCAATTCAGCTGACCCCTAATGAGTTCAGTTTAGGAATTCAGTTCTCCTCTTAATCACTGTTCTATTTTTACCTCAAGGAAATCTGTTATCCTTCAGAGATGTCAGTGAATAAAGGGAGTCTAAACTAGTATATTTACAAGACCAAGCTATCCTTCAAGGATGTCTGGTTTGTTATCTAAAGGATTCTGGTTCACTATCTCTAACCTTGCAGGTAGACTCAAACAATGAACATTTCTTAGTCACAGGAGGGAAGAAAGGGGTTGTTGCAAGCCCCTCGTTCTCAGTTTCCAACTATTCATATTGCCCTCCACATCACAGCTCTGTAACCAGTCATATTGGTTTTACCATTCATGATGTTGAGTTCTTGTAATCAATCATAACTTATTCCTCACCTATGAAGTCCTGCTCTTTTTTCTGTACTCCCCAAAACTATACAAGAAAGCTTCCCCTTCATTTTGAGTCTTAGTTTTGCTTAGGAACCTGAGATTCTATCTATTGGTAAATTTGTACTGTACTAATAAATTGGTCATGCTTGGAATTTTGTGCCTCTGTTTACCTTATTTTGACTATAACAGTTTTCACATAATCAAACAAGCTTCCTGTATAATCTTTAAGCTAACATACTCATTCATTCCTTCATCCAATAGTCATTTATTAAGTTGTAGCTATTTACTAGATACTGTGCTAGACACTGGGGATACAAAGACAGAAATTAAACAGCTTTTACCCTCAAGGAACTTACATTCTGTGGGGGATACACCATGCTAGATTCAAAATCTACACAAGTTGAGTGCAGAGTAATTGAAGAAGGACAAGCTAGGAGCTTTTTGGATTAGTAAAAACCTTTTAAAGACTCAATAATTAATCATTTTTACTCCTCAGCTCCCTAAGATTTTATTACGCCCAATTTAAAATTTTACTAATTCATTGTCTTTTGAATTTTTAAAATATTTTTAGGAACTGGAAGATTTAATTAAAGCAAAAGAAAAAGAGATAGAAAAAATAGAACAGAGTGGACTTTCTTTGATTAAGAACAAGAAGGATGTGTCTGGTGCGATCATGAGTAACCTGCAAGAACTCAACCACTACTGGGCAAACTTAGACCACATGGTAATAAAGTATAAAAAATGAAATTATAAAGGTCACATCAAGATTTTAGAGCATATTTCTTCTCTCGATACCTAGTGATCTTAAAATTATGGCCATCTTTGCAGTAATGGAGGAACACGGATTGATTCTCATTTCCTAGAAACTTTGTGTCATGACCTGGGGATAAATTAAATTTATTAAGTCACGGCTTATATTCTAATCCCTTGAAGAGATTCAAGAAATTAGTTTCTTGAATAAAACATACTTTAGGTTGAGTTAATTTTGCAGAATACCTGACTTGTCAACTCTAATTTTGGAGGGTGACATTTTTTTTAAACTTTCCCCTAACTTCTAGTGGATATATCTGATTTGAAGGTTCTAGGCTCCTATGCACTGAATGTAGATATTACATAGGGCTAGAGAAATTGCCTTCTCTGTTAGGTTTATACTGTCATGTCACATTTATACATATAATTCCTTTTCTTCTTTTACCAATCAACTCCAAAATCTGCCCGATATAATGGGCTATAAATGACAATGCACCTTCATGTAATAAATATATTCATAGTGCTCTTATTAAAGTTAATGTCCCAATAGATTACAAAAGAGCATTTTAAATTCTGTGTTTTGCCTCTTCCTGATTTTATAATATATGTTGCCTGATTCTCATTAGTTTTTAATAGCTCTAAACATGTGAGTCAATGCATAGAATTAGGTTTGTTTTGCATTTATTTTGTGGAATTAACAATGTACTATTCTCTCCACACACACACTTTCTAAAGGTTGGACAGCTAAAGATATTACTGCAGTCAGTGTTTGATCAATGGAATGTGTATAAAGTGGCTTATGAGGAAATGAACAGTTACCTAATGGAAGCCAGGTATTCTCTTTCCCGTTTCCGGTTGCTGACTGGTTCCCTGGAAGCTGTGAAAGTGCAAGTAGAGAACCTTCAGGTGAGTAGCAAATATTAAATATTTCATTGAAATGACTTTAATCTTATGGATAAAGGAGAACAGAGAAGTTTGTACAGCATTTTATTCATCCTGTTCTTTACATTAAAGCATTTTTGAGATTTTAAAACCATGTTTATATGCTTTGTTTCTGAAGCAAACTTCCTGTGGATTCCATTTCTTTACCACATATCTCATAACTAGGCGACACTGTATTCTAAATATTTTATTTTCTGAGTTTTCTAAGGTAAATATTAATTGCCAAATATGCACTGCTTTGTAACTTAGTTTTATGCCTGCACTGCAACTAGGTGACTTAGCAGGTAGGGAGAAAAACCTGTATTCAAATCCTACCTCAGATGCTTACAAGCTGTGTGACCCTGGGCAAGTCCTTAACCTTTCTAAACCTCAATTTCTTCATCATAAAATGAGGGAATTGGGTTTTGTTGGCCTCTAAGGTCTCTGCCAAAATCTCTCTATAATCCTTCTGATCCCAGAATCCCTTCATTTTTACCTCTAAGGTCTCTTCCAGCTCTAAATCTTTGGTGCTCTGGTCTACTCTCCACCACTACATCTTCCTCTCAAGTTTTCTCTTTTTCTTCTCTTCTCACCAGTCTCCACAAGTTAAAGGATTAAAAAATAAAGCAAATAGAAATGAATAGAAAAGCTATTAACTTGCTCTTAAACTATTTTTTCTTTGCTTTCCACAAAAAGCTAAGTGCCTCGTTCCATGCGTGCTCTCTTCCTTATTCCTCTGTTCTTTGTTGTATCCATTATCAATAATAACATCTAAAATGCCATTCCTACCATAGAGGAAGGTAGCTTGCCCAGGCATACTACCTCCACTAAACTGCTGCCTCAGGGTCCCCAACACTGTCAACCATTCTAATTTGGGCGTTCTCTTCCATCTGCTGCTATCTGTCCTTGGAAGAATAGGTACTGTATGTGTTAGGAGTTGGGAAAGGGTGCTTAAGGGCTAAGGTGCACAAAATGTACCCTTCCCTACTTCCAACCTGCTCTGGCAACCTGGCACAAATTCAAATACTGCTGATACGATGTCTAATTCTTCTGAAGGGAATTTGCTTTCCCTGACTAACATTTAGTTCCCCGAATATATCATACAGTGGAATGTGTCGAGTAAGTCCTTGTTAATATGAACTGAATATGATGATGATGCAATTAGTATGATAGCTTTGGGAGATTTAAAATAATTTCATAATCCAAAGCATAAAAATGTTCTCTTGAACCTCATGTATATCATTGGCACTTTTATTGGCGTTTCCTTATTCTTTGCACAATTCATTGCCTTCTTTGTGAATTAAAAGAACAATAATAATAAAGTCTGCAGTAGTTTAAAAATAGCATTAGACTTCACTCATTCACTTATGAACATCTTACTTACTTAGTGTTACATATTGCCTGGAGTCTATTCTGTGGCTTTTTGGCATATCGTTCCATCATCTACCCTCCAACTAACCCCTATTTCCACATTCTCCTAAGGCTGCAGGACGTCCTATTTTATAATCCCTAACTTCTTATTAAGGAAAACTGATAAAAATTTATTTGTATTTTTATGTATTTTCAAAAATACCTGGTAAGCAACTATATTAACTTAATTTTAAAATTTTTATTTATGTGGGGTGTCTAGGTGGTGCAATGAATAGAGCACCATCCCTGGAGTCAAGAGGACCTGAGTTCAAATGCGGCCTCAGACACTTAACACAAAACTAGCCATGTGACCTTGGGCAAATCACTTAACCCCAATTGCCCTACAAAAAAAAGCAAAAAAAATTATTTATGAAAGAAAACTAGTATTTCCATAACATAGTAAAAAAATTTTTAAGATAATTGCGCATAAAATTGCATATATATTATGTTCAACTTGCTGGTCTTTTAAAATATGCAATAAAGTGTAAAATTTGTATAACAGTTTAGATACTATCACACTATTTGTTCTCTTTTTGTGAATAGAGTCTACAGGATGACCTAGAGAAGCAGGAGAGCAGCTTGCAGAAATTTGGCTCTGTAACCAACCAGCTGTTAAAAGAGTGTCATCCACCAGTGACAGAAACACTTACCAATACCTTGAAAGAAGTAAATATGAGGTATGGCATAGGCCAATTCATAGACTTTCTTAAAATATCTCATTCTCAGTGCCACCAAAAATATAATTGAAAGCCTTTAGATTTTTGGTCTTGAGTTTATTAAGGTTTTGTCCCTATATAGTCATTCATTGTTTGTTTTGAAGATGGAAAATAATATGTTTTGTAAGAAGAAGATGCATTGATTTATTTGGAACTACTACCTACATAAATGGAACTGTTATCTACCCAAAATATTTTCATCCTTAATGCTGTACCTTCAAAATAAAATTATTGGCCACTCTTGAAACACTATACCTTTTTTCCTTTTAAAAAAAGATAGTTGTACACTATTTCCCTTTGCTCAGTTTAAAATCTTATATTGTATCATAATTAACAAGCCTATTATGTGCTGGACACCAGGACTTACAAAAACAAAAATGAAATAGATCCTGCCATCAAAGAGCCTACATGTTAATAACCTACCTGTATGTTTTCTATCATTTCCAGGTGGAATAACTTGCTAGAAGAGGTTGCTGAGCAGTTACATTCCAGTAAGGCCTTATTTCAGCTGTGGCAAAGATACAAAGATTATTCTAAACAGTGTGCTTCAACAATTCAGCAGCAGGAGGATAGAACCAATGAGTTATTGAAGTCAGCAAATAATAAGGATATTGTTGATGATGAAGTTGCAACCTGGATTCAAGATTGCAACGTATGTTTCACAAACGTCATGTTTCTCCACTTTTCCTTTCTTCAGAATCCAAGATTGCTTAACTTTCAGAGTTTTACCTATTACCCATGCTGTCTGAATGTGCCTCAAAATACAAAATTACAATTATTTCTTTGTCAAGGGAAAGGTAACAAAGAAGTATCACCTTTCTGAGACATGATGATATATGAAAGAGACACAGCTTTGCCTGAAGAGAGAAACTGTGTCATAGTGTCCATGCCTTCACATGCTTAACTTTTAAAACTTAATGCTGATTTTCAATAAAAGGCCAGAAAGATTCTTTCAGTTTTCCTTTCTTTGTGGTTTATCCTTGCTAGGAAAGGACTTTATAATCCTTTTTTTAAAAGATGTTTAATGTTTAAAACAGCATCATTTCAGTTCATTTCTGTAACGCTCTGTCACAGTTAAAGTAAAATGTTTCATGTAATCCCACATGTAACCTCTACTGGTGAGGCAAATAAGCCTGGTTTTCCCCTTCTCCCATTAAATACATAGGTATAGATATATTAAAATCAGTAGTGGACACTTTAATCCAGAGGTAAATGGGAGCTCATATAGCACAACCTAGTCCAAGGATTCTTAACCTTTTTTAATATTGTAGACCCAGTTATCTTTCTGATGAAGCCAATGCACCTGTCTCCAGAAAAATGTATAAAATAAAATATATAGCAATATATTTTAATGTATAAAATATATTTAACTGCATAAAATATACAGCATTACAAAGGAAATGAATTATAATAAAATTTTATATATATATATATATGTATGTACGAATACACACACATGTATTTCTAAAGTTCATAGGCCCCAGGTTAAGAACCTAGAGAATAAAGAGAAAATGATCCTTTCCTTGAGGGATATTTATATATACAATATTCACTGCTGTATTTTATCACACTTGAATATTCGTGAGGAGATTTAGATTTGCTGAATAAGTGCAAATATATAGAAACCTATCCGGCAACATAAAAGTGAACTCATTGTCTATATGATCATAATAAGGTGAAGAGATTCACATGAAGAGTTGTCTCATGGTAGACATTTTCATTTTCCCCACTCTTTTAGGACCTTCTCAAAGGCCAGAAGACTGTTCAGGATTCGTTGTTTGTCCTCCGAGAGCTGGGAGAGCAGCTGAAGCAGCAAGTGGACACTTCAGCAGCAGCAGCCATTCAGTCTGACCAGCTGTCTCTGACTCAACACTTGTCTTCTCTGGAACAGGCTCTTAGCAGACAGCAGAAACTACTACAGGTAAAGAGAGAGCCAGAGACAGAAACATTGACTTCTCCTCAGTGGATGTGAGAGACTGCCTTTGAGTTTAAACATGGAAATATTTATAAATAGCAAACTGATTTATCATCGAGACAATGCTAAATCCTCCTCAGGCCTCCCTCAAATAAATAGTGACTGATGGTCAAATCCTTGAAGCAGCAATTTGTAAAATATATAGAAATCTGGTTTTGTTAATTGTTGTTTACATTCCTTCCTATTGCATCAATTAGTCAAGCAAGCAGGCATTTATTAAGCACTTATACTATGAAACAATGGGGATACAAGACAAAAATGAAATAGCCCCTGCCTTCAAGGAGCATAGATTCTAACAGGTGACAGACAGCACAAAAACACATAGAAAGATACAGGCACATATAAGGCCAATGTAAGGTAACCTTAGAGAAGAAGGCATTGGTGTTTGAGTGGGTGAGGGAAGAATTGGAAAAGGAAAAGGTCCATCATATAGGGAGTGTCACATGAACTTAATCTTGAAGAAAATCAGAGCTTGTAAGAGACAGTGGTACAGATAGAGAATATTCATTCCATGTATAGAAAAGAACTGGTGTAATGGGACAAAAATGGAAGATGAAATATTGTAAATAATCTAGTATGACTAGAGCATGTATGGAAGCAAATAATGTTTAAAGAGTGTGAAAGCAACATGGGGCCAGTATATGAAAAGCTTTAAATGCTAAATGTTTGAGCCTATTAATAATATAGAACTCCTAGAGTTGGTTGAGGAGAGATGACAAGGTTAAATTTACACTTTAGAAAAATCACTTTGGTGCCTATAGGTGTTGGGGGGAGGGATTGATCAAAGGGAAGACCTGAGAGAGGGAGACCAATTAGGAAGCTAAGGAAACACTCAAGGTGTGAATGGAGAAGAGGCAGGTGAAAGATGTAGAAATAGAAATGACAAGATTTGGCAATTGATTGGATATGTGAGAACAGTGAGAGCGAAATGTTGAGGATGACATAGAAGCCGTGAATCTGGGTGACTGGAAAGATGGTAATATCCTAAACAAAAATATGAGCATTTGGAAATTGTGTAAAGCTAATGCTAAATAAAAGTTACTCTATATCTTAGAATAAGGAAGAGAAGGTATACTCAACTTGAAAAATCACTGTCACAGGAATTTTAGGAAAAAGTTTTGTAAAATGGGGAAGTGAAACCAAAAATAGAGCAGTTGCCTAAGCAAATTAATAAACTACATATAAATATATGTCTTCTAAAGTTCTAAATCTTTCTCTTTTATTTGCAAAAGGCTGGAGTTCTTGATTATGAAACATTTTCCAAGAGTTTAGAAGGGCTGGAGGGCTGGATCTTAGAAGCTGAAGAAGTACTAAAAGGACAGGATCCCAGTCATTCATCTGACCTCTCAACAATTCAGGACAGGATGGAAGAACTGAAAGTAAGTATTAGAAAAGTCATCCCTGCTCTTTTATATAATAAGACAATAAATTACGTTTTCATGAATAAATGAATGAGAAACCATTTATTCGGTATTTACTATGTGCTCAGCATTAAGATATAAATGGAAAAGTAAAACAGTACCTGATCTTAAGAAGCTGATACTCTTATTACAAGTGAGAACAGAACAAGAAGAGATTTCAGCTACTAAACAGATAAATAAGAACTGAGTTCTCCAGTGGAGTGCATAGAAAGTCGTAGGGGTCTTTATATTATATGGAAAAAATCAAATATCAGTCAATGTGTATCTGAAGAATGAAGAAATGGGGCAAATAATAAGGCCTAAAGATCTTAGGATGTAGTGGGTCTTATACAAACACCATCTTAGCATAAGGATTATAGTTGGTAACTCTCTGATTCTTTAAGTGGTATCAGCTAGCTGAGTCCACCAGCAGGATTGGGGGGAGATGGTGGGTCTGAAGTCAATAGTCAATAAAGATGTATTAAGCACCTACTGTATTTTGAGCACTGTACTAGAAAAAGAAAAGCAGTACTTACCCCTCAAGGGATTTAAAATCTAATAGGATAAGACAATATCCAAAAAAAAGTTGAAAAGGAGGAGAAGAGAGGACCTGACCCAAGGGCATGATGGAGAAGCCAAAGAAGTAAAAAAGCAAGTGAAGTACAAAAATGAGTGCTAATAGAGAAGTCAAAGAGGTCCAAAATGAATACAACCAGGAGAGAACACAGGTGATATTAGAGATACTCAGCCCTCTGTTGTTCAGTCATTTTTTTCAGTAATGTTCAACTCTTTGTGACCCCATTTGGAGTTTTCTTGGCAAAGATACTGGAGTGGTTTTCCATTTCCTTCTCCAGCTCATTTTACAGATGAGGAAATTGAGGAAAACAGAATTTTAAGACTTGCCCTGGGTCACACAGCTATTAAGTGTCTGAGGCTAGATTTGAACTCAGGAAGATGAATCTTCCTGACTTCAGGGCCAGCATTCTATCCATTGTGCCACCTTGCTGCCCTCTGAGGCATTATAGTAGATCAGTGGTTCTCAACCTTCCCAATGTAGTGACCCTTTAATACCCATATGTGGGTGTGTCTGCATGTGGGTGGACCTACCTGGAGACGGATAGAAGAACATGGTGTCTCAGTTCCTAAGACCATCAGAAATATGTGTTTTCCAATGGTCTTAGGCAACCCCTATGACCTCTGTGAAAGGGTCGTTCAACCCTGAAAGTGTTCGTGACCCACAGATTGAGAACTGCTGCACTAGATGAAAAAGATACCAATGAGGAAGATGTTTTTAAAAGAAAGGAGTTGGCAAAGTGTCTAGAAGGTTCCTCTGTTACTTTGCATTATCCTTGATGGACCAGACAGTAGTCTACAACTGAACCTCTCTAAGAAAGTGCTAGTGTATTCGTTCTGTGGAATTATAAGGACCATGTTCACTCACAGTGGATATGCCTTTATCTTTTCATTGCAGAGATAGGAAATTATGAATATGGAATACTGAATTCTATTTCCTTTTATATTCTATATGACGGAAGAAGATTTATTGGGGTGGGGAGGAGGAAATGATATGCTTTCATAAATGAACATAATATAAGCACAAAAAGATAAATATTTTGAATCATCAAAATATCTTTAAAATTCAGTAAAACAATAGAATAAGATGTAAGTTTCCTAATATGATTGTTTTTTTAAAGAGTTTTCTTATGAACTTCCTTCCTTTACTTGAAGAACTGGGGGCCTGTGAGTGGAAAATGTTGCATATGTTGACACATTTCACTGTGATAGCTGTTTTGTCTTAACTAAATTTCTTTTTTTTTCAAGGAGAAATTAACTGTGTAGATTGTAGGTAGAGAAACAAATGGGAAAGTAGATCCAGAAATTACTGTAAAAAATTGATATTAAAAAATCAAATATTTTAATTATTTCCCCCTACTCTGCATAGCATGGATGGTTAATAGATAAAAATGCCCTAATGACAGAAAGATGGATGCAGACTGCCTAAACTTGGGTAGAAAGATGCACATAGTATGTTTTGTTCTATTTTTCCACTCTTGAGAATGGAAAGGGAAGAGGAAGATAAAATCTGTCTATTAACTCTTTCCTTCTTTCCTTTCTTGTTTCTCTGCTTTGTTTCTTCTTTTTCTTCTTTCATTTCTTCCTTCCTTCCTTTTTCAGACTGTTAGAGATTTTTGAGGCAGAGAAAGTTTAAATGACTTCCCATGGTCATATAGTCTCCTGTCATAAGTAAGACTTGAATTCATGTCTCCACAGTTAGCCCTCCTAATATGCTACAAGCTATTGCTGTAATATGTATTAGCAGATACAGTAAATTCAGCTTTTCTAATTTTAGAAGGTTGGAAACCAGCAGTGTTCTTTCTTTTAACATTTGAAGTTGCTTTTGGGGGATAAAGGGAAAGCCAACCCAAAAAATACGGAAAAGGTTAGTAAAGAATGAACTGTAAGGCAACTGAGGAAATAAGGTGGAGATGTTACAAAATTCTAATGTCAAATTTGTCCATTATCCAAGTCTCTGCACATCAGCCAGCCCATTGAAGGCCAGTATTAAGAAAGAGCAAAACTCTGAAAATAAAAGAGCTTCATTTTTTTCTCAAGTTGTTGGGAAAAGAAAGAAGTAATAAAACTTCAATAAGAAAATTTAAGATGTGTCATTTATACTGGTAGTCACTGGGGCTGTTTCTTATCTAAAAAAGATGGTGGAATAATGAAGTCAAGATTGCCATGTATAAATTGTCTGAACATGTAAAAAAAATTTAATCATTATTGTCATTTTCATCCTTAACCTAACACTTATGAAAGCCTTTTTTTTGCTAATAACCGAGTCAATATATCTTTAGTGTCTTATTTTTCCCCCTATTTTCCTGAAATGCTGTTATCACGTGGTCTAAAATTTGACAAAAGAATTGCACAGATAAAGAATAGGGGGAATCCATAAATCCAGGTAATGAAGACCTAACTGGACACTTAGACTATTAGTAGTACTTCACCTTCATTCTTTGTGGTGCAAAGTAGATTCTTTGTGTTTTATTTCAGGGACAGATGTTAAAATTCAGCAGCATGGCTCCAGATTTGGATCGCCTAAATGAGTTGGGGTATAGATTACCATTAAATGATAAGGAAATCAAAAGGATGCAGAATCTGAATAGACACTGGTCTTTGATCTCCTCTCAGACCACAGAAAGATTCAGGTACAAAAGCTCAGAAATTTGAATTCAAGTAAAGATACTTTTATGGCTTTTTTTAAGTTCTATAGATTCATAAAATTTGTTTCTTTTATGTAACTGCCATAATTTGGGAAAAAAATTGGGAAACTGGAATTTAGTAAAACATTCATTTTTACATGCATTAAGTGTTAAATATTGCTTTCCTTTAAAAATTAAAATTATCATAAAATGTTCAATGGAAACTTTTAGTGCATTTACATTTATTTTCCTAAATATATAAAAATTGATGATTTAGACTGCAGATATTATTATAGTATAAAATGTTATCTGTACAGCAGTAAAAATATGATAATAGTCATACTATTGGTAATGCTGGGGAAAATTAAGTCATTATTTCAACAAGATGGAGGTCTTTTTTTAAATTTCTTGCCTCTAATTCTTTCAGTAAGTTACAATCATTCCTTTTGCAACATCAAACCTTCTTGGAAAAATGCGAGACATGGATGGAATTCCTGGTTCAGACAGAACAGAAGTTGGCTGTCGAGATTTCAGGCAATTACCAACGTCTTTTAGAGCAGCAGAGGGCACATGAGGTAGGTAATGGTTTTAGAATTTTGGACAATATGAATTCTGAGCTTTTAAAAAGGGTTATATAAATCTTTAGCACAAGGAGTATTTCACTTGAGGAAGGATAGTATTTAAAAATCTAATATTCATGCTTGCATTAGCATCCTATCTCCTTTTCCTAAGCTTTTTTTATTTTTATATTTTAGTTAATAAAATTTCTAGCACATCCTGCATCCTCAACTGGCTATACACATAGGATGTAATACATCATATATTTCAGTATTTCAGAGCCAGCCCTATGATTTTCATTGGTGTGTGTACTCTGACTGATATAAATTACAGTCCTATGTGAGCAATCTATGATTTACTCTTACTACTACTACTACTACCACTATGACTATGAGTACGACTACCACTACACTACCACTACTACTGCCACTACTACTACCACTACCATTAG
>CM053593.1:310495809-310582049 GCA_028646575.1 Pseudocheirus occidentalis | reverse complement strand
TTCTTTAGTAGAATCATTTGAAAATCTAATCTGTTATTTTATATGGATCTTAGATGGATATAAAAACTTGAGAAAGTGTTATAACTTTGCTTGGTATTAAAAGAAAGAACTTTGTTTTCTGGCTTAAAATAATCATTAGTTCAAACAAAAACTTCAATTTTTCAATTACCTTTATCTATATTGATTTTATTTAAAATGGATTTAATTTTTACCCAACCTCAAGATTATAATTTTTTTCAGTCAGAACTAATTCTTATGACTTTCCTTATCTAAATATTTGGCGCTTCCAAATTTATGTATTATCATTTGTGTTCTAGTATATTTCATGAATAGTTATATGAATTAAAGAAAAATGTGTTTTTGTCTTAGAAGATAGCAATAAAAGGAAGGTGTGAATGTCTGGATAATTACAGTGGAATTGAGTTTTGATAATGCTAATTGTCTAGTTGGAGCATTCTAAAACATAGTATTGCCATTATTCTCATTTTCATATATTTATTTTTGTGACAGTTGTTTCAAGCAGAGATGTTCAGTCGTCAACAGATTTTGCATTCAATCATTTTTGATGGGCAGCGCCTTCTAGAACAAGGTCAAGTGGATGACAGGTAGGATTTGGAGTACTTCTGAGGAAAGCTGACAATGAATTAAGTCTTTTGTAGTGAGTAGCTGATATACATAAGATGTTATGCATTTCTGCTAGGTCTTCCTGCCTTCATTCACTTCTTCATCTACTTTTTATACTACTGCCAGAATAATTTTTCTTATACATAGAAAATGTTACTCATCTGCTCAAAAAATTCAGTGTTTCCTTATTTCATCCAGAATGAATTCAAGACTCTTTGTACTCTCATGCTATTTTGTCTTTCGACTTACTGAATGCATCATTTATCTCCCTAATGTCATGCCTTAGGTGTTCTCTGTGCCTGGGTCAATCTTCTGATCCATCCACATTCCATTCCCAATCTTATTCTCCCTCTGCTTAACCTGTTGAATTCCTATCTAGAGAGGCAGTCCTGTCTAGTGAAGGACCAGGGTTCAAAATTTGGTTCTGATTCTGCCGCTACCTACCTTTATGATATTGGTGAAGTTGTTCCAACTTTTTGGATCTCAGTTTCCTTATCTGTAAAATGAAAATTTGATAAATAGCTTTTCTTCCAGCTTCAAATCTATGATCAATCTCTTCAAGGCCATCTGTACGCATTAGCATTGGGATCCATCTAATGCCTGCTGTACTTTTAGCCTTGGTAGACCCAGAAAATAAACAAACAAAATTCTATGTTCCTGTAATGTATCATTTAAAGTTTAATTTAAATGCTACTTCATTCATAAAATCTTTCCTGATATAGCTGGGATCTAAAGACCTTCTCAACCATGGCTTAACATGTCAGTCCATAAGGATCTCTCTTGTGTAGCAGAAAGTATGCTAGACACTGGTCATTCAAAGACAAAAGAGATACTGTCTCACTATCAAGGAACATAGATTTTTATCTTACAACTCTAATGAGCTCACTGTGGTTGGCACTAGTATCTTCACAGTGGAATAGAGCACTGGAAGCGGAGTCAGGAAGACCTGAGTTTAGATCTGATCTTACTACTTAATAGCTGTGTGATCTTGGGCAAGTCACTTAACCTCTATCTGCCTCAGTTTCCTCAGGTATAAAAATGTGGATAGTGGTAGTATTTACCTCTTAGGGTTGTTGTGAAGCTCAATTGAAATGATTTTTTTAAAGTACTTAGCACAACCCCTGACATGTAGTAGGCATTTAATAAATATTTCCTCTTTTCCGCCCTCACTTCCTTCTTTCTCTTTCCTTTCTTTTTTCTTTTTTCCCTCCTTTACCTTCCTTCCTTCTTTCCTTTCTTCTTTCCTTCTTTTCTTCCTTCCCTCTTTTCTCTTCTTTCCTTCCTTCTACAAATTCTTAACCTCAAAATTATTCTTTACTTCCCTCCTTTCTTCCCTGTATTTCATTGTTGTCAGGTCTTTTCAGTTATAACTCCTTGCATGCATTCATACCCTTTTCTCTACCCATATTCCCATTCTCCTGGCTTGAAACTTCATTGCTTCTTTCATGTACTCTTATTACAAGAGCCTCCTAAATGGTCTCCCTTTCTTCAATCTGTTCACCTTTCCAGTCTATCCCCAACGCTGCTTTCAGGATAATCTTCCTAAGGGAAAGATCTGACTGTGTCACTAAAACAAACAAAAATCTATCCCATGGTTCCCTTTTGTCTTCAGGATAAAATGTAAAATATTCAGCCTGGCATTTACCGCATTTCACCACCTGATTCAAATCTACTTTCTCTAGTTGCTTTTCTGTTTTTCGCTTTGCTCTCCAGCCACACTGATGTACTCACTGTCTTCTGAACTCAATATTCTGTTCCCCTCCTCTATACCTTGGCACAGGCTATTCCTGAGACTTTCAATGGACTCTTTCTTGGAGTCTTTTGCTTCTTTCTCCTCATGTTCTGCACACTTTGAGAAATCTTTACTGTTCCCTCACAGCTAATAATGCTTTCTCTCTCCCCACCCCCAGTAAAAATTTAATTTTATTTAACTGTTGACCTAATGCAACCATCCAATAGAATGCAAGTTCCTTGAGTGTAAGAACTTTTTTTTTTGTTTTGTATCCTTCAACATCTGGCACAGTGCTTTGTACACAATAGGAATGTGTTTATTTAATTGAATTGTTCATATTAATTAGTATTTGTGTCTTATTTGCCTGTAGACTTCTTTGAAGTCAGTAATTACTTTAGCTAAATTTGACATCTTCCTAACAACTAATATAATTCATTGAATGTTATACATATTTAGTAAATGAGTGTTAAATTAATAAATTGAGTTGATAAATAAACCCTAGGTAATACAGTGGATAGGGTATTGGGTCTGGAGTCAGGACTTTCAGAGTTCAAATCTGACCTCAGACACTTACTATCTAAGTGACTGTGGGCAAGTCACTTAACTCTATTTGTCTCAGTTTCCTCATCTATCAAATGAGCTGGAGAAGGAAATGGCAAACCATTTCAGCATCTTTACCGAGAAAACCCTAATTGGGGTCACAAAGAGTCAAACACGACTGAAAAACAATTAAACAACAATGAATTCATAAACTGATTAATGAATTAAACTGCAATAAAGTCTTATTTATTCAAACTAATTGGAAAACATGTATTAATTATTGAAATGTCCAAACATGAAATTTTATTTCATATGTTCAAAATGCTTAAAAATGTGTTGTTGTTGTTCTTTAGTCATTTTCATTTTTGTCCAGCTCTTTGTGACCCTATTTGGAGTTCTCTTGGCTTCTGGGAATGGTTTGCTATTTCCTTCTCTAGCTCATTTGACAGATGAGGAAACTGAGACAAAGTTAAGTGACTTGCCCAGGAGTCCACAGCAATAGAGAAGACACTACATAAATGGGTAGAGAAAATGTGATTTCGGAGGTTGGTGTTTATACTTCTTAGGAGAATATCTGTGTCTGAGGCTGGATTTGCATTCAGATCTTCTCTACTCTAGGCCTGGCATTCGGTCCATTGTATCACCTTGCTGTGCATTTATAGGCTAGCAAATTATTACTGATCATTAAGCAGCTTTATTTAGTGAGCATAGAATGATTTGTAATAGCGTTATCAGTTATTTAGTAGATGTTTCTCAAACACTTTACATTATTCTCTTAAGGATAAGCATTGACCTCTGAAATCATGTTTGCTTTATTGATTTATAGTGTCTTCTCTATAAAAAACATACAGGTAAACTTGTATATGTCCAAATAAGTAAAAGATAATTGGTCCAGTTTTAATCTAGCCTGTATTTTACATATAGTATTATTTATTATAATGTCATTAAAATTACACATAAGGTCATAGGATCATGGAACAGAGATGAAAGTCACCTTAGGACTTTAGGGGCAATAATTAGCTATGGCTTATGTTGACATACATGTGTATATTTTCCTATTGTGAGGATTATTATAATTGTTAATAATAACTAAATATTTTACATGGAATATTTTGACAACAAATGACAAGTTTTCATACAGTGTTTCCATATTTGGGGAAAATAATTTAATACAGCAATAATTAATAGTAATTAACTAAAACAGAAACAATAAAATTTAATGAGCTTTTAAAAACTATCTTGAAAGCTGTTGAGGGAGAAATTTGTTATTGTTCATTTGTTTTCTTGGCAAAGATACTAGAGTGGTTTGCCATTTTTCTCCAGCAAATTATTTAACATTATTATTAAATTATTAATTAATTATTAAATTATTAATTAATTTAATATTAATTTTTTAAAACTAAGAAAACCAAGGCAAACAGGATTAAAAAATTTTTCCAAAGTCTCATAGGTAATACGTGTCAGAGGTCATATTTGAACTCGGGTCTTCCTACCTCCAGGTCAACTATGCCACCTAGCTTCCATGAGGGAGTAATTAGGTTTAAGTAAAGAAGAATGGGGAGTTAGATGGAGGTGTTTTTGAAGATTCTGAGAATGAGATTTGGAAGGGTTATATTACAGGGTCTACTCTCGTGCTAACTAGTGGTGATTAAGCCATTTTTTAATGTTTAAAAATACAATGAAAAGTAGAGAGGAAAACAGGGGATAATTTTGGACAAGCTTTGGAAGAGAAAAGGCAAGGAAATTAAGTTTAAAAATATATGTTCGGAAATGAAAAAATTGATTGAAATGTAATTAGATGATTATGAAGTGATTATTAATTGAAGACCTTGACATATATTGATACTACCCCTGGCTGAAGTTAGGGGAGGAATTTAGGGGAAATAAATAACATTTATATACTTAAAACTTGCAAAGATCATAAATACATAATTTTATTTGATCCTCACAACATACCTGTGAAGTAGATGCTATTTATATTGTTGTCATTTTACAAATGAGGAAACTGAGTCTGAGTGATTAAGTGACTTACCCAGGGCCATACAGCTAGGAAGAAGTAGTGTCTGTCATGACTGTCTCTTCAAACCTTACATGAAAATTGTATGTTGAGTCTTGTCACTCAGAAAGACCTTCTGCAGTTTTTTCATCATATATGGATTACTGTACTTTTATATACAAGCAGTAGTATTTACATTCTTTAACAAAGCTCCTAGCTAATTAATACTTATTATGAAATATTAATAATAAATATTAATTTTGAAGATACATCAGAGGTTATCAAGTATAAACCCCTTCCACAATCACTTTCAATAAAAGAAGGTTGTTTTCTTTGGCTTAATTCTATATCCAGTGTTTTGTGTTCGCGTTCTCTCTCTCTCTCTCTCTCTCTCTCTCTCTCTCTCTCTCTCTCTCTCTCTGTTTCTCTGTGTGTTTGTATATGTTTCTCTCTGTCTCTTTCTTCTCCTTGTCTCTCTTCTTTCTCTTTCCCTTCCTCCCCAAAGATACTATCATCAAGAACTTATTACAAGACATGCTCAAGTTGTCTCATTAATATAACTGGTTGTCAAAATACTTTCTTTAGAAGCAGAAATCAAAAGGAATTTGGTAAATTGGGGAAAATGTTCTGAATCCAAAAAAGTCAAGGTTAGTAACAGAAAGTTCAGGATAGTTTCTTAGAAGTATAATTATGAAATAATTCTAAAATAACATATAATTAAAATTCACATAATTTTAAAATAACAATGTCCAAATATTCCAGGTAAATAATAGTAATGCCACAGCAATGTTTAAAAAAGACAAAATCAGAACAGAAGGATATATAGAGTTAAACATTTAAAGAAACTCATTTTACTTGCTATAGTGTAAGACCATGGCCCCACAAATTAAGTGTTTTAAAAAATTTAGAAAGATTCATGAGGAAATTCATGTCAGGAAAGGTCATAAGAATTAATCTTCTTCTGCCCAAATAAGATAAAACTGAAGGAAAAAAACAGTGTCTTTGAGAGTATTGGGGGTTCTTATGCAACCCCCAATTTCATTTTCACAGAGATAATATGAAATGAATGTGAAATGTAGAATGGGAGATTTCAGTTAGGTAGAGGAAAGAGTTGGCTGAGAACCTGGGTTCTCAGAGACTGAAATTGATGACTAGATGAGATTATAGAGGGCCATTCTCTGATTAAAAAAATAATAAAAATAATAATTTCACTTATTTGAAATGGCTTAAGAATGAACCTGCCTGATATCAAGATATGAACTAGGTGCTCACTCAAGGTCTCTTTTAGATTCAGTCTGCAAATTTTTATCTCATTAGGGAAGTACATATATATTTGCCATGGTTTTTCACAGTGTGGCTTTTCTATTAACAGGGATGAATTCAACCTGAAGCTAACACTTCTGAGTAACCAGTGGCAGGGAGTCATTCGCAGGGCTCAGCAGAGAAGAGGGATCATTGATAGTCAGATTCGACAGTGGCAACGCTACCGGGAGATGGCAGAGAAGCTTCGCAAATGGTTGGTGGAAGTGGCCTATCAATCTGCGAGTGGACTGGGAAGTGTCCCTATGTCGCTACAGCAAGCTAGGACACTATTTGATGAAGTACAGGTAGGTACAAAATGTTTTTTTCTCTTTTACCTCTCCTTTCACAGTATTTATTTCAGAGTAGCTTTGGAATTAGGAAAGTTCAAGTTCTCCATGGTCCAATATTATAATGAAAACACAGAACATTTCTTAAATTTCTGCCAGTTCTCAAATTGTCTGACTCCTTAGGCATTCTCTTATTCTCTCTAAGGTATCTTTATTTGTACATGTCTAACAGTCCTATTTGATTGTAAGAAACTTGGTTGAGAAAAATGATCTCTTTTCTAAATAATGACTGAATTGAATTGACATGGTTCCTCGATTGTGCAAAGCTTAGACTAATAATGATAATGGCCAGATAAGATAGCAGCCTTTCTCATAAACTACTTTCATGTGCCAAGAGATTCTGCTCAATTCAGAAAGACATTACCAGATTATAAACTCAAGAAAACTCATGGTGACTATTTTTTCCACTTAAAATTGAAATATTTTATTTAAATATTACAGAAAAGGTAAAAGTGGCCATAGCTTTTGACATCTCTCAGCTTTCTTCCTATCCTGAATGTGTTGCTTTCACCTGACTAAGAAGGCATTTCAATTCACCATCAACAACAAAAATACAATGACTACTTATTATTATTAATTACCTATTACACACAACATTCTAAACAAGATACTGGGGAAAATACCAAGATAAAGGATCTCATATAAGTAGCTTCATACATGTTGATCAGATTTACATTCTACCAAAAATCCATATCTGCATATAAGAAATAAGGATCTTTTTTTTTTTTTGCTTTTTGGAGGGCAGTTGGGGTTAAGTGACTTGCCCAAGGTCACACGGCTAGTTTTTTGAGTTAAGTGTCTGAGGCCAGATTTGAACTCAGGTACTCCTGACTCCTGGGCCGGTGCTCTATTCACTGTGCCACCTAGCTGCCCCGATCTTCTTTCTTATTGTGAATTTAGAGTCCCTTTAAAGAAGAAAAATAGTGAGTCATTGAAAATCTTTTCTTTTCAGGTCAAAGAAAAAGTTCTCCTTAGGCAACAAGGGAGCTACATTCTGACTGTGGAGGCTGGGAAGCAGCTGCTACTCTCTGCTGACAGTGGAGCTGAAGCAGCCCTACAGGCTGAACTCATGGAAATCCAAGAGAGATGGAAATCAGCCAGCATCTGCCTTGAAGAACAGAAGAAAAAACTTGGCTTCCTATTGAAAGTAAGTTGAGTTGCTCATCTAGAGGGGAAGAAAGAGCTTGACTTCTTAGTTTTTAGAGATCTTTGTAAAAGTGTCATTTTGCCCATTACTATATGAGTAAGATAACTGGAGAGGAAGCAGTGTTAGTGGACAGAGATCTAGGCTTGGAAACAGGAAAGATGGATTTCAAGTTTTCTGACTCCATACTGGCTGTATGACCTTGGGCAAGCCACTTACACTTTGAGTAGCCCAGACAAGTTTTGAAGATTCATTTTAGAGTAGGTACTGATCAATACTGGAAGGAGTTTCCTCTCTGAGAATTCTCTTTGCCAATAAAATCACAGATCAAATGAAAAATCTCTGAAAAAAGAAAATCTGAAGCCAGTTACATAGTGCCTCATAGTATTTCTAGCATCTAGTCCCCATCTACTCTGTATGTATCTTATATGCACAGTGTCTGGCACACTATAGGCACTTAATTAATGTTCAGTGATTGATTCATATACATATAGATAGATAATTATAGATTATAGATAGATAATTGTCTTCCCCATCAGAATGTACACTTTTTGAGGGTGCGTATTATCTTTGTCCTTTCTTATGTATTCTTATTTAGCACATGTTAAATAATAAATGCTTGTTGACGGATTGATTTAGGATTTTGACACTGGTTACTCCCTATATCTGAAATACTCTCCTTCCTCACTTCTACCTACTGGCTTTCATGGCTTTCTCTGGAGTTCTGCTCAAATTCCACCTTCTGTAGGAGGGTGTCCCAGATTGCCTCTTTCTTTGAGTCTCTTCCCTTTGAGATTACCATCCATTTAGAGTGTGTGTGTGTGTGTGTGTGTGTGTATGTGTATGTGTGTAGATAGATAGTTATTTGCATGTTATTTCTTCATTAGAATGTGAGCTTACTGAAGACCAGGTCAATGTTAAATCAAGGCAGCAAATATTTATTAAGCACTTACTCTATGCTAGGCACTGTGCTAAGTACTGAGAATACAAAGAAAGACCAAAAAAACAGTTTCTTCTTAAAAGAAGAGGAGCTCTCAGTATAAGAGGGAAGACAACATACAAATAACTATATACAAACAAGATACACATATATGACATATATAAATACATAAACACTCATATATACATATATACATACATATGAAATATGTATATAGATACACATACATATATACATATACACACATATGATAAGTTTTAGATGATTTCCAGTGGAAGGCACTAGAAAGTGGCACTAGAAACTGGGAAAGGCTTCCTGCAGAAAGTGGAATTTTATGTGATATTTAAAGGAAATGAGAGAAGTCAGGAGGTATTAGGAGCGAGGGTATTCTAGGCAGGAGGACTAGTAAAAAGTTCATGACTTTGGCCAATGGAGCATCTTTGTCAAGAAACAGCAAGGAAGCCAGTGTCACTGAATCACAGGGATAAATGGACAGAAGTAAAGTATAAGAAAACCGAAAAACAGACTTGAGCCAGGTTATGAAGGGCTTTAAAAACCAAATGGAGGAATTTATGTTTAATCCTATAGTTAATAGGGAGCTATTGGAGTTTATTTGATAGTGGGGTGACATGGTCAAACTTGTGCTTTGGGAAGATAGATTTGACATCGGATTGGAGGATGTACTGAAGTAAGGAGGGATTTAAGGGAAGGAGATTAACCAGCACACTTGAGTGGTGAGTGTCTATACTGGGGTGGTGGCAGGGGCAGAGCAAGAAATGGGGCATAAACTACAGATTTCACTAAGGTAACTGTTTTTACCTTTCTTTGTAATTTCGAGTGTTTAGTACAGTACCTGGTCCATAGTGTTTAATAAATGTTTGTTGACTGACTGACACATCACCTACATTATGCATTAGTTAAATCCACTTTCCTAGAACAAAGCAATTAGTAAAGAAAGCTATAGATAGAAAAGACATGGATTTATCACCATGCAAATTCTCATTAACTTATCAAAATGATTTAATTTTTTTTTGTTTCTGGAATAAATCAGATAATAGAAATTGTAAATAGGGCACTCCCATGTTATTTTTATTTGATTTTTTATGATATTTTATATGTTATATCATCATATATCATTTAATATAATTTTATATTAAGTAAAATTATGCAGATGTATATTATTTATTCTATTAATTATTTATAAAAATAAAATTTTAAATTACAAAAAATTTTGAGCATATGTATATAAATATATGCATATATATGTATGTTTATAGGCTTATAGGTATCAATTATCCAGTGCTTTAGTGGGAATTTTTTTCTTCCTTCACATGTTTCTTTCATTATTATGACAATTTCTAGAGCAATTTTTACTTTGGCGTGCTAATTGGTTTGTGATCAGATAATTACAAAGAGCTTTAGGACCTATTAACAAACCTAAATATTTTGATGACATTACTCACCCCGATTGTTTTGTCCTGCTCTACTATTTGTTGATTTATATGACATACCCAATTAGCTAGAACACTTCAGCCCGTGACAAGAATGTGTTTATAAATTGTATGATGGAAAGATTTTGGTTGCAGATTCATGCTACAAGTGATTTTTGGAAAATGGAATCCTTATTCAGTTCTTCTGAGAGTGTATTTGATTTTATATCAGTCTTTCATTATTTATGATTATTGTTGTTATTACAATTATTATTAGACTAAAATGATATCTGTGAAGCTAAATTTTAATTTTGTCTTCTATACCACAGGCTTAAAAACAATCCTAGCGTATTTTTAGCTTGTTGGTTGTTACTGTCTCCAAGCAAATGCAAATAAAATTAGTGCAGTGAATATGCAGTGCAGAAAATGAACTCATTATAATTCAGTTCACCGTAGATTAAAACACTGAACCACATGTTCACCTTTCTAAGTCTCTGTTCTGATTAACTAGAGTAAGAAGCTAATACACTGCTTTAATACTAGGCAAAACTCACTGTTAGCAGATTTCAGCTTACATAAGGTATGTTAATTTATTTGAGAATTCTGTAAATAAATAAATAAATAAAGAAATATGCACACACATCTAAATTAACAATTGGAAAAAAGATTATTATTTTTGTCATTTACCACACCTTTGAGCATGTTGCATTGATTTATCATTTATTACCTGGAATCAGGCTTGAAGATATTTAGACGAGGGATTTCCTGTAAAGTAGGAAGAAACAAGGGTGTATTGGGTGTGTGTATGGGGGGGTGGGTTAAGGACAGGATATTGAAGTAATGAAAGAGAATTTTGGATGCACTGCTGAGTTCTTCAGGAGGCCCCCAGAGAGCCCATACAGGGAGAGAAATGGACAATGCTGACTAGTAAAGAAAAGGGGTTAGCGGTTTTAGCAGTTGAGCACAAAACTGTGTCTGTACTCTGCTGCATCTGTGTCCTAGTGGTGTATATATTTCACAGTACTGTCCTTTGCAATCTTAATATTGCATTTTAAGATATAGGGCAAACTTTAGAGAGAAATGTTTTTCCAAATTAATTTTTGAAAGATTTATTGAACAATTTTGTTTTGATTTTTCTTACCTTCAAGTTGAAGAATCAAAGCGAAATTGTTTAATAAGTAATAATAAAACATAATAAAAGATTCATGCAGCTTCTTCATCCTTCTGTTTAGGACTGGGAAAAATGTGAAAAAGGAATAGCTGATTCCCTGGAGAAGTTGAAAGCCTTCAAAAAAAAGCTTGCCCAGCCATTACCAGATCACCATGATGAGCTGCATGCGGAGCAAATGCGTTGCAAGGTAACCTTTGAACTTCTACCTCTAGAGTAATAATAAAATTGAAGGTATAATCAATATATCATATTTATGGATTGCTTTAGAGTTTATAAAGTGCTTCCCTCATAAGACCAAAAGGTAGGTGGTAGAAGCATTAATCTTTTCATTTACAGATAAGGAAACTGAGACCCAAATAGCTTGCCTTTGGTCCCACAGCTAGTAAGTAACAGAACCCGAATTCCAGCCCATTTCTCTTGATTCCCATTCAAGGGTTCTTTTCACTACTTGCTTCTTCTTTATAATTTTTCCCAAAGTTGTACCTTCTCTGCCACATCCCCCCTGCTATCCCACATTGAGAAAAAATACAGAACATTTCTCAAAATTGCATTTCAGCCTCACATAGAGACCATCCTAATTTTCTTTTATCATTCCAGTTGTAATATGATTGTTGGCAAAGGGAGCACCTTGCTTCTAATAATAAAAATAAATCCCTACATCTATCTGCAGGTATAAACAAGTTACTGTTACATTACATAAACGTGGATTATTTTAGGGAGAATCATATGTATCTGATTTATGGCAACTAATGAAATCATGCCCCTCCTGTACAATGCAAAAATGAATCTTAAGCGGTCATACAGATATATACTTCAACTTAGCCTGTGAGCATAAAAAGAGTATTATGAACATAACTACTTCAAAGGCTCTTATTATAAGGAAATGGCGGTTTAAGGAAATGTATCTCCTAGTCTCCCTTAATCGTGAACATACTAGGGGATTGCCAAACCAAGAAATTCTTCTGACAGTTGCTTTCTAAGTAAGGAGTACACCCTATCTCCTGGTTCCTATTAGTTAGCTTGTGGAAACTTAATAGCTGATCTCATATATATTGCATATATTAAGATCTTTTGAAGTGAGATGGCATTTTCAAGTACCTAAGGCTAAAACCATTAACAGATTACAATCAGCACCTTTAATTGTACTTGGAAACAAATCAGTAGCTAATACAGACTACCCCCTAAATTATGTTCTCCTGAAATTAACATTGTTGAGAAGCCATTACTCTATTAACATATATACATTTTAGTAGGAAGGAAGAAAACAGTCATTTATTAAGTGCCTACTGTGTTCCAGGCAGTTTTCCATAAAGCAATCCCATGAGGTAGGTCCTGTTATTATCCCCCTCAAAAGTTAAATGGCTAGCCTTTATGACAATTCAGTGTCTATAGTCTAAATATAATAACTTGGGATTCCTTTGGTTCTAACTCCATTATTTGGCTGTTGAGTAAATTGACAACCAAGGTAGTTGGTGGTTTAGGAAGTGACTTGTTTAGGGCCACACAACTACAGCATTAGAAGGCTTTTTTTTTTAAAGAAAAGAAGCTACACTTATGAAAGTTCATGTGAGTCAGCTCTAACAAGTTCTAACATATTGCAGGTGTTCAGCTAATGTTTGTGAAATCAAATTCAGTCCAGTTTCCCAGCTTCACTCCTCTTAGCCCCCAGACAGCAAGGCATAGACACAAAATATACGTGGATGGATTCCATAATCTTTTAAAGTTGTAACCATTATTATTCAGGCAATCAGGTAGCTCAACAAATAGAGTACTGGTCCTGCATCAGGAAGACCCAAATTCAAATGTGGCTTCAGCTGCTTCCCAGCTGTGTAACCCTGGGCAATTCACTAACCTCTTACCTTCACCTTGTTCATCTTTAAAAGCAGATAGTCATGGCACCTGCCTCTTGAGATATTTTAAGGATCAAATGAAATAACATATAAAGACAATTACAAGCCTTAAACATCTGTATAAATATCATTGTTGTTCTTAGGCAGAGACTGAAATCTGAAGCATAAGATAGCTAATAGTTTGGATAGAAATCTGGTTTTCAAGCCAAACACACACACACACACACTTTTACTCAAATATTTTAGTGAAAAACTTATGATGTAAACTGCTTCATGAATATAAATTTAACCTCCTAATGCACATAGAAGCATTTTTAAAATCTTATGTAAATAGCTCTAAAATATTATAATTTAGAAATATGAAGAGGGAATAGGAATTCAAACATACTTCTACAGTATAGAACAACAAACTTTTGTAAAGCTTTTAAGAAAGCTGAATAGATGCATGTTCGCCACAATCAGTAGGCTATATGTTAATCCTGAGTTCCTCCTATTTATTGTTTAGAAAAAATTATTCTGTCTAGTAAGAATTGTTGCTTTAAATATGAAAGTGATGCTGTAGAGACAGTTACGACAGAAAGATTTCTTAGCAGTATCACAAGAGATGAAAGTTAACAGACTTTATCTCTTTACCATCTTCCTGCCAAATTGGCATGCCTAAGATCTAGTCCTTTACTTCAGAAAGTATAAAGTTCATCTTTACCATTTAAAACAATTGAACCTGGGGAGGCTAGGTGATGCAGTGAATAGAGCACCGGCCCTTGAGTCAGGAGGACCTGAGTTCAAATATGGCCTCAGACACTTAACCCTTACTAGCCCTGTGACCCTGGGCAAATCACTTAACCCCAACTGCCCTGCCTTCCCCCCTCCAAAGAAAAAGCCAAAAAAAGAAAAGCAATTGAAGACCTTTTCAAATTAAATATTAATCCTGTGTAAGAAAGTTCAAGGCTACTTAAAGAAATTATATAATCTCCTTTAAATGCATAACCAAAACCACCTATGGAATTCTGCTGACTTAAAAAAGAAGAAAAACCTCAAGAGTGATGGGAAAAAGTCAGGACAATGTAATATATTCCATTTTGGTGGTTCTGTGAGTCTCCAGGCTTTGAACTAGAGACAAAGAAGAGGTGTCTTTGAAAAGTTTCATTTTCAAGATGAAATTAGTTTTCTCTAAGGTTACTAATGGTAATACGAAAATTTGGAGAATTTGGTGTCTGAGCCAATTGTTGTTGCCCTTGGATATGATTCTCCATCAGAGAACTAATGTCAGAGTTAGACACAGAAGTAATGATCTTATTATTTAGCTCCAGATGAAAGTAACTTTTTCCTGTCATTGTTTCTCCTGCCTTCTCTGTGCACCGCCCTCCAATACTCTGTCACCCTCAATAACAAACTGAAGAACTGATATTGGCTAAAGTGTAATATATTCACATTATCTAGAATTTTAGCCCCATATATTGTTGCCTGGATTTTATGCTTTCTTTTAACTGTCCTGGCCTCTTTGTAAAGAGCCAAAAAGCTTTCTAAAAACCTGTGTAAAGTACATTGCTTATGTGATCCATTAGTTGGAATTCTAACATCAGAAGACTGTTAAAGAATTGCAAATATGTGAATTGCAAAAGGAGTAACCTATCAAAGCATTGCAAGAGCAATAAAACATCATTTCGGGGACAGTGTTAGTACCTGCATAAGAATACAGATGACATTAGTTTTGTCTGTAGCTTAAATAATTAGATTTGAAACAATATTAGGTTATCAATCATGAATAATAACAGCAAGATGTAATTTATCTTCATATTTGACAAATAGAATAATAGTTACTAGCATGTATAGAGCATTTTAAGGTTTGCAAAGTACTTTAAATACATTATCTTAGTTGATCTTCACAGTAACCCAATAAGGTAAGTGCTGATTACCCCATTTTACAGATGAGGAAGTTGAAGCAAGCAGAAGTTAAGTGATTTGTTCAGGGAAACTCAGCTAGTAAGTAGTTGAGGCAGGATTTGAATTCATGGCCTCCTCTTTCCAAGTCTGTCACTGTCCATTGCAACTTATAGATGCCTATAAGTATATGTTTTATGTCTTCATAGTATAACAAGGAGACTGTTTCATAGGGTGGATATTTCACATATGTGGGACATGAAAGAGATTAAAGATAAATAGTTGAATCTAAGAGTTGGTCTTTTTAAAGGCATTAGGATTATACCAAAGTAGAAGAGAAAAAGTAGAATTGAACAAGATCATGTGACGAGAGAGGAGGGATGCATAGAAGTGGTTGTCATTACAAGAATTCATAACAGAAACTTTGTATTTTCCCAGTAGAATTTGCCAAACTGCCAAATAACCAGGTAGTAGTTTAATAATGAGGTTGATAAAAATTAGGTGTTGTGGTTTCAAATATGAGAATAGAGCAAGTTTGAGTAGTAAAGTGCCCAGTGTAGAAGAACGAAATACACATTTAAATAACTGTATATCAAAAATACACTCTCATAATATGAAACATAATAATGTGATCAAAGTAGAAATGCTATTGATGTGACTCAGAGTTTTATGAAGGCTGTTTATTTTGATGGGAAAACATAAACATTCAAACTGATTTTTTTTTCATGTAGGAGTTAGAAAATGCTGTGGGAGGCTGGACAGATGACTTGGCTCACCTAGCGCTGCTGAAGGATACTCTCTCAGCATACATCAATGCCGATGACATCTCGATCCTCAATGAACGCATAGAGTTGCTACAAAGGCAGTGGGAAGAACTCTGTCACCAGGTAAGTCACGTTTTTTTTTTTATTGAAGTCTTCTATCTTTATATGCTAAGTATTTAACTCTCGTTCTCTCTCCCAGCCCTAGCCAGGTTGAACCTTTATGTGTGACAAAGAAAAACAGTTGAGCAAAATCATTGATTACCCTGTTTGTATCCAGTAGCATTCGGAGTAGTCTATCCCACTGGTCCCACTCCCTTGTTCCTTGAGGGAAGGTGTATGTTTCATTATTTAGTCAATAGAACTTCCTTTGGCTTTTCAGCAACAAACGTTCAGCTTCATTTTATCAATTACTTACTTTCTATAATCTTAGTCATTTTGAGCATAGTTTCTTGGTTTTGCTTATTTTAGTCTTTATTAGTTGATAAAAAAATTTTCCTATGTTTCTGTGAATTCCTCAGTTTCATCATTGCTTACTACCCAATAAAATACCATTAATGTTTATTTATGGTACTTTAAGTTTGCAAAGGACTTATTTTATCACATTTTATTCATACAGCATTATAGGCTTCTTTTTCCTCTTTAGTTTTTCATGGTCTAGTGAAACACTGCCAGATGTTATAGTCATTCAACAAATGCTTAGTAAATGTTTATTATTGTAGTTGATGATGATAAGAAACTCTGATCCAAAGGCAAATAACTTCTGTATACTTCTGATCCTTCTGAAAAAGAAGCATAATATTCCTGATCAATTCTAAGGTTATTAGAGACCTTCTAATAAATATAAATAAATATGTCTCCTAAGAATACAGGTGTTATGTAAAATACACGTGGGAGTGTTACTGTTAACTGTTAAATAGACAGAGAGTTTATGATAAAGCTGTTTTTCATAACTAGATACCTAGGCACCAGTCTGTTTCAAAACAGATTTAGAGTTGCAGGGCTGAGATGGGTAACCATGTGATATGCTCGAGGAAAGAATCTGGTCAATTAGCTGCTAGAGTTACTGCATGTTGCAAACAGGCTAGGATTTATTAGGGAAGAGTTGGTTTGCAATAAATGATTTTGTTTTTCACTGTGTGTTTAAATATATAAAATCTTTATGAATCATGGAATCTTATGGAGCAAAGTGAAAAATCAACTTTTGTCTTCTTTTCACCAATTCGACATTAGACAGAACGATTCTTTTACACAGTTCTTTTCTTAGCTACTTTTTCAACTTTTAATTGAGCAAAAATATTATGTTTTTCTTACAAGTTCTTAAGTTAGACATTTCCGGTGAACAGCCATCAAGTTTAAAACCACAAAAGGAAATGAGCTTGTATCCGAGTTTCATTTTAAAAATCAAATGTAAAGAGTTAGAAAATAGCGTTACACTTCTGTCGAAGAGCAGTTGCTGTGTTTATAGCCCACCTACTTTATTGATGGAAATTCAGAAGTAATTGCAACTACAGATGATAATGAGGATCTGCTGTAAGTAGATATTATTTATTCCTGGTAAATATGTAAGGTTATCTATCTCTCAGTCTGAAAAAGCAGTTTGTTTATGCTGTATACAACTGTGACTTGTTGTTTTGTATTCCTATGTATAGCTTGAAGGTTTTTTGAATGATCATTATTATATTGGCTTAAGAATATCTTTTTTCTCAAATGTTTGTTATATAACTCAGATTCCCTCTCAGAGAAAGAGATGTTTCTTGTATCAGTGTTGTTCAGACAACAGGCTGCAAACTACTCTTATCAACTATTGATTCTGTAGCCTTTTTAAAATCCTAAATTAAATGTAAAGGCAAGTGTCAAAGACATGCATTCAATAGAAATACCATTCTTTTGGACTATAGGTGGCCACCAAAGAATGATATAATACTGTTCAATTGCACTTTTTAAATAGGCTCTTTATGAATTGAAAAAGCATATCATTGACATTATTTTAAAGCACCTGTAATTTCATCAGTGTGATTGTTGTCTCCACTCAAGAACTTTGCAGCATGTAGAGCAGTTGCTCTGAAACTCTTTGGTGTCCTGAATCCCCTTTTCAGTCTGGTGGAGCTTATCAGCTTAATATATTTGAATAAAACCAATTATATTCCATGCATTTATAAAACAAATTTAAACCAAGGTCATTGACTCCAGTACTCTGTTGTAGAAGCTTCATGGAACAGTGGGAAAAACGGTAGCTCTAGAGCAAGAGAAACTGAGTTCAAGTGCCAGCTCTGACACTTATTAGCTGTGTGGCCCTGAACAAAGCACTTCACCTCTTTAGGTCTCAGTGACCTTATTCATAAAGTAAGACAATGGGACTAGATGACTTCTGTGGTCGCTTCCAGCTCTTACTGTATGATCCTTTGACTTTTAGAGTCAGCCTAAAGTCCTGGTATGCTCAAGATCTTTTTTGGATCCTGACTCTATCTGTCCCTCCTAGATTCATGTCATTTGCAAATTTAATAAGCATGTCATCTATGCCTTTACTCAAGTCATTGATAAAAATGTTAAGCAGCACTGAGTCAAGCCCAGAACCTGTTTTCTCACTCTTGAACCATAATGGCTATCCTTTGAGCCTTGTCTGAATCCACACTTGAATTTGTATAATTATATTGCCATCTAGTCCCCATCTCTCCACATTTTCCACAAAAATAGCTCTGTGTATTCTTTGGGCATTCAAGTCATTGAATTCAATTCAAATTGAATGAACATTTTTAAGAGCTTATTGAATTTTGAGTGAAATGATCTGAGTTCAAAGAGTAGGTCTGCCAATTTCTACCTCTGTAAATTTGGACAAGATTTTCAGTTTGTCTGTCCTTCATTTTCTTCTTGGGTAAAATGAAGCTACTGAAATACATGATCCTCCCTTCAAGCTCTAAATCAATAATTAGTCTATATTAATAAAGCACTGAAGCTGCAAAAAACAAAACAAAAAAAAAACCTCAGTATGGATCGGTTCTAGGGAATGTAACATGCAGATAAGAAGATTTAAAGGTAATTTAGAGAGGAAAACCACACTAAAATTCAAAAAATCAGAAAAGATTTTACAAAGGAGGTGCTACTTGAGCTGAGCCTAAAAAGCGAACTCTAAGTGATGGATATGAGAAGAGTTTGCATTCTACATATGCACAGAACAAATCATCTTATCAAGGGGATTTGTTCTATAAAATTTGGATTCAGTCAGAGGGCTACACTTGAGGACTGCAGGTTCCTCAGCCCTGGCTATGTGAAGACAGAATCAAGCAATCAATTACCAACTTTAGAAAACACCTATTCATCCAGTGTGGCTAGAAAATTGGTAATATGAATGATAACAATATGAAATAGATCTTGATAATGAGAACCAAATCACAGAGAATTTTAAGTACCAGTTGAGAAGTATTTTATCCAAAAAGTAATAGAGACTGACTGAAGGTTTTAGAGCAGGGGTGTGACGTGGTCAGAATTGTGACTTTGATCATTTTAATAGTTGGGTGGAGAAAAGATGAGAGAGAGGTAAAGATCAGAATTAGGGAAATCAATTAGGAAATTTTAGCAAGTCAGAGTGAAAAGTGGAAAACATACGAACAAAATGGGAACTGTGTGAGTGGAGAAAAGGAGAGAGATGTGAAAGATTGTATAAGGAAAAAATGGACAAGTCAGGAAGTGATTAGCTGTGGGTTTAGAAATAGAGGAAAGAGTTATGGACAACCATGAAGTTACCATCCTGAGTGACAAGGGGCGTGGCAGTGCTCTTGAGAGAAATAAGAAAGATAAGACAAGTAGGTTTGGAAAGAGAGGTATTTCTTTTTGGACCTGTTGAGTTTTAGATATGTGTAGAATGTTTTGTAGGAGCTGTCCAACGTGCAATTGGTGACCAGGAACTGGAACTCAGGAGAAAGAGATGTAGATGTGGTAGTCATTCACGTGTTTGATAACTGAACACATAAGAAGTGATGAGATGACAGGTGGAGACAGACACCACTGAATGATAGGCCCAGGATGGAACCTTGAGGATTAGTGGGAAACGTGTGATAATCTTGCAAAGATGGTTGAGAAAAAGGTTATCCAGTCAACTTTTTAGGAAATCTAGGTAATGTGAACCATTTCCATTTTTTATTTTCCTTTGAATTCTCTCTTATGTCTTTTTAACAATAAAGACTCTAAAGTGAATAATGTTATCAGTCCTGTAGAAGTAGACTGGAATTCCCTAAAACCTACTCTATGCTTTTGTTAATGGTCAAGTTAATTTAATTATTTTGAATGAACATTAGTTGAGTTAGGAAAGGAGATTTTAACCCAGGGTCTGTGAACATTTAAAAAAATACTTTGATGACTGTATTTCCATATAAATTTGTTTCTTTTATAACTCTGTATGTTTTTATGCATTTAAAACAACTGAGAAGGGGTAAATAGGCTTCATCAGAGTGCCAAATGGCCCACAAATCACTGCTCTAGGGCTGGTGGACATTACTCCAAGCAAATTTATGAAATAGGAAGATGGCAAAGTAAACAGTAAATCATCATAACTCTTCCATATTCATCTCCAAAAAAACCATAAAATAGTGCCCCAGAACAATCCTGGAAGAGCAGAACTAGCAAAATAATCTTTGAGCCCAGGAAGTGTGGAAGAAAGGTCTGCTGCACTTAGGCAACACAGTCCTGGACAGGAAATATCCCAGCAAGCCAGCAGCAAGCCCCACCTCAACAAACCAGCAGAAAATCTTGAGCCCCAGTGCAGTGGAATAGGCAAAGACCAACACCAGAATTGCCTGCATGCCTCAGCATAGCCAGAATAATGGGAGGACTCCCGCTCCAAGAACTGGAGCCTAAGATAAAAAAGCAGTCACCAGCTCTGTGATCCCTCCACAAGCTTCAGCATAGGGCTGGACAGACAGACAACTGCCAGAGGCCAGATCACCACATGCTTCATTGTAGCCCTGTGTAAATGCAGAAACACCCCACCGTCCTCAGCACACACCAGACACCAACCCTGACTCAGCACCAGGTAACCTGCCAGAACCCTGTAGCCTCCAAAACTGCCAGCCACCACCCGACCCTGACCCTTCAGGGCAGAACCAGATACAAGGATCCCCCATGGCCATCAGGACAGCATCAGTTTAGCACCAAGTAAACAGCCAGGGCCTGTAGCCCCTAGCACAAGAAGCCTGAGACAATGTTCCTTCCACCCCAGAGTGGGCCAAAAAAGGTGAATAAAATAAAAACAAGAAAAAAAGAATCTGATCATAGAAAGTTATTATGTTGACAGAGAAGATCAGATACAAACTCAGAAGAGGACAATATTATCAAAACACCTATGAGCAAAATCCTATAGTAAAATAGGGAGTGGTCTCAAATCTAGAATGAACTAATGGAAGAGCTCAAAAAGGAACTTGAAAATCATAGAAGAGAGATAAAAAAATTGGGAAAAGAAAGGAGAGTGATGGAAAAGAATGAAGAAAAAAGTGTCAACAGCTTAGAAAAAGAAGACAAATGCTTAGAAAGTACAATTGGCCAATTGAAAAAGGAGATACAAAAATCCACTGAAGAAAACAACTCCTTAAAAAGAATACTTGTCCAAATAGAAAAGGAAGTACAAAAACTACATGAGGAAAACAACTCCATAAAAGTTAGAATCGGACAAGTGGAAGCTAATTACTTTTTGAGATATCAAGAATAAATCAAATTCAAAAGAATGAAAAAATGTAAAATACCTCATGAGAAAAAACAACTGACTTGGAAAATAGATCAAGGAGAGACAGAATCACTAGACTACCTGAAAGCTATAATCAAAATGAGCACCTGGGTAGCATCTTTCAAGAAATTCTCAAGGATAACTACCCTGATATCCTGGAACCAGAGGACAAAATAAGCATTTAAAGTATCCACCAATCACCTCAGGAAAGAGATTCCAAAATAAAAATTTTAAGAAACATTATAGCCAAATTCCAGAACTATCAGAGCAAGGCAAAAATACTTCAAGTGACCGGAAAGAAACAATTCAAATATCAGGGAGCCACTATCAGGATTACACAGGACTTAGCAGCTACAGTATTAAGGACTTGAAGGTCATAGAATATGATATTCTAGAAGGCAAAGGAGCTAGAACTGCAACCAAAAGTCACTTACCCAGTGAAATTAGTCAGAATATTTCAAAGGGGAAAAATGGTTATTCAGCAAAATAGAAGAATTTCAAGCTTTCATAAGGAGAAGACCGGAACTGAACAAAAAATAATTTGATCTCCAATATCAAGACTCAAGAGAAAGCTAAAAAATTAAAAAGGGAAAAGAAAACATAAGAGATTCAATGGAGTTGAACTGTCAGCATCCCTAGATGGGAAGATACTTGTAATTCTTTAAAATTATATGACTAATAGCTTAACTAGAAGGCATATACATGGAGAGAAGGTATAAGTATAAGGTGAATTTGAGAGAATGATGTAAGAAATAAGGGATGAGAAAGAGGTATACACGATGCAGAAGGAAGGAAGAGGTAGAATGGGGTAAATTATTTCACATGAAGAGGTGTGAAAAACCCATTACAGTGAAGGGAAGGATGGGAGGATGGGTAATAGGTATTACTTGAACCTTGTATCAGTACTGGCTCAAAGAAGGAATAATATACACAATCAGTTGAATATAGAAAAATATCTTATCTTACAGGAAAGTAGGAGAGGAGGAGATTAAGTAAATGGGTGAGGAGTTGACAGAAGAGAGGGCAAACCAGGGGAGGCAGTAGATAGCAGTAAAACACTATTGAAAAAGGAAAGGGTGAAAGGAAAGAGAAGAAAAGCAGGAGGAAAAAATAGGATGGAGGGAAATATATAGTTAATAATCATAATTGTGGATGTAAATGAGATGAATTCTCCCATAAAATGTAAGTAGATAGTAGAGTGGATCAAATACCAGAAGCTTATGATATGTGGTTACAAGAAACATATTTGAAGCAGAGAGACACACACAGAGTAAAGGTAAGAGGATGGAGCAGAATCTGTCATACTTCAGCTGAAGTTTAAAAAAGCAGGGGTAACAAGCTTGATCTCAAAGCAAAAGCAAAAACAAACCTAATTAAAAGAGATAAGAAAGGAAACTACATATTACTAAAAGGTATCATAGAGAATAAAGTAATATCAATACTAAACATATATTCACTAAGTGGCATAGCATCCAAATTCCTTAAAGAGAAGATGAGTTACCATGACCAAATAAGAGATAGAGAGTGTTACAAAAATGTAGAATGACTAATTTTGATTATATTAAATTAAAAGACTTTGGCCCAAACAAAACCAATGCAACCATGATTAGAAGGAAAACAGAAAGCTGGCAAACAACCTTTAAAGCCAGTGTCTCTGATAAAGGCCTCATTTCTCAAATATGTGGAAAACTGAGTTGAATTTATAAGAATACAATTCATTCCCCAATTGATAAAATGTCAAAGGATATGAACAGACATTTTTCAGATAAAAATCAAAGCTATCTATAGGAATATGCAGAACTGCTCTAAATTACTTCAATTAGAGAAATGCAAATTTAAAAAAACTCTGAGGTACAACCTCACACCTATTAGATTGGCTAATATGACAAAAAGGGACAATGACAAATTCTGGAGATGCTGTGGGACAATTGGGACAGTAATGCAAGGCGTGTAGAGTTGTGAACTGATTCAACCATTCTGGAGAGCAATTTGGAACTGTTCCAGAAGGGTTATAAAAGTTCACATATCCTTTGATCTAGCAATACCACTACTAGGTCTCTATCCCAAAAAGATTATAAAAAAGGGAAATGGACCTACATATGCAAGTGTGTGTGTGTGTGTGTGTGTGTGTGTGTGTGTGTGTGTGTGTGTACAACCATCAGCCCTTTTTGTAGTGGCAAAATGTTAGAAATTGAAGGGATGTCCTTCAATTGGGGAATGGCTGAACATGCTGTGTGAATGTAATGGAATACTAATGTGTAATAAGAAATGATGAACAGACAGATTTCAGAACAATATGGAAAAATTTATATGAACTGATACAAAGTGAAATGAGCAGAACCAGGAAAATATTATGCTTAGTATCAGCAATATTGTGTGATGATCAGCTATGAATGACTCAGCTCATTTCAGCAGCACAATGTTCCAAGACAAGTACAAAGGATTCATGAAGGAAAATGCTACCCATATCCAGATAAAGGAGTGATGGACTCTGAATGCAGATCTAGACAAACTTTTTTTTCACTTATTCTATTATTTTTCTTTTTTTTTGTATTTTGATCAGTTTCTTCTTTGACAATTGTGACCAATGTGGAAATATGTTCTACATGATAGCACATGTATAAACTATATTAAATAGTTTACCATTTTAGGAAGACAGGAGAGGAGGGAGGGAGAGAGAAAAAATTGGAATTCAAAATCTCATAAAATGAATGCTAAAAATTATCTTGATATATAATTGAAAAAAATGCAAGGCTATTAATAAAATAAACTGGGGGGAAAAGTATGAAATAGAGAGAGTTCATCTTCAGCACCCTTCCCATGTCCTTTTTCTGTGCTTTTGCCTTTTTTTAGTGCTTTTTTTTACCCGTAATACCAAGTCCTTTCATGCCTCCCTGAGGTTTTTCCCCTTTCACAGATGAAACTAATTTAAAAAACATAATTCCCACTAAAGTACTGACTTAATGATCCACCCTTCCCAGAAGCATTTACATTTTAAAAGGACACTAAAAAGAGAGAGCACACTTAGGTCAAGAGAATAAATCTTTGATGAGGGAATTTCTGGCACATCTGACAAGTGATAGTGGAGTTATTTTGACCAAGAGGACTTTCCAAGCTAAATATGAAGCCATATATTCTGTTCATAAGTAAGTAAATCCTGCAATATTCAAAATATTCAGCAGTATTAAGGTTCCACATTCCTAGTCACATCAAACAGCTCTGGGGTTCAATGAGAGCTTTCCTGGGTAAAGTCTTAGAATAAACAGTTTGTCTTAATGCCTCCACCTCCACTTTGTGTCATTTTACCACCCAGGCATCTATTATTTTCATACTTTATGAAGGATATTTGATATAATTCATCAGTCAGTGTTAATGGCTTAACCTTTTATCCCTTTGAAGAGTATTTAAATTTTAAAAGAGGACTAAAAAAGAAGTTTTTGGGTTTTTTTTTTTGCTTTTTGGAAGGAGGAGGGCAGGGCATTTGGGGTTAAGTGACTTGCCCAAGGTCACACACCTAGTACGTGTTAGGTGTCTAAGGTCAGATTTGAACTCAGGTCCTCCTGACTCTAGGGCTGGTACTCTATTCACTGCATCACCTAGCTGCCCCCTAAAAGAGAAGTTTTGAATGCAAAGGAATAAAAATTTATTTTTGAGGAATATGCTATGGGCTAAATTTAAAAGGATAGATAGAACAAATTTACTACATTTGTAGGGAATAGAAAGAGAAGCAGGGAGACATACACAATTAATGATATAAGGGAATGTGAGACAAGCACAAAGGAGAAAATCTTGCTATGATCTATGACTTGAGTAGTGAAAAATCATGTTCACCTTTGAGTGGCAAGAGAGAATATCCAGTAAGATGAAAAGGTTTCACAGTGGAAATGTCATTAGTGTCAATTCTTGAAGAAAGTTAGGGGACTGTCAGGGGTGTGGGGAGGGAATGTATTTGAAGTATATTTAAAAGATGGAATAAGCAAAATCATACAGGAGAGAATAGAATAAGAATAGTAGAATGAAAGCAAGTAATAATAATAATAATAACTAGAATTTATATAGTGTTTTAAGGTTTATAAAGTGCCTTCCAAATATCTCATTTGATCCTCATAACAACCTTGGGAGGTAGTTGCTATTATTGTCCCCATTTTACAGATGAGCAAACTGAGGCAGACAAAAGGTTAAGTGAATTTGCCCAGGTTCACACAAGGAGTGTCTTAATCTGTTTTTGAACTCCTGTTTTCCTGATTACAGAACCAGTGCTCTATCTACTATACCACCTACTTGCCCAGTAGAGTCTGGCATGAACATAGAGCATATGAGTAGGAGATTAGGTTGCAGAGGTACACTTGAAACATTTTGGAGGACCTTGTGTGTCAGGATCAGGTATTTAGCTTTGTTATCCTGACAATAGGGAAACATTGAAGTTTTTTTTTAGGAGAACAATGACTTGATCATTGTGGTACATTGAGAAAATGACAGATAATGAAATAAAGGGTGATTGAAACATGAATAGTTTAAAAGTAAGAGCACTAGGTAAGAAATTTTTTTACAGTAGTCTATAGTAGTATTGGAATCCTAAAAGTGTCATTTCCTTCTTCTGTTCATTTCATAGATGAGGAAACTGAGGCAAACAGGGTTAAGTGACTTGACCGGGGTCACACAGCTAGTAAATGTCTGAGGTCAGATTTGAGGAGTTTTCCTGATTCCAGGCCCGGTACCCTATCCACTGCACCACCTCCTTACTCTGGCCAGTACTAGAACCCGGACCTTAACTCAATATAGAATTCTTTCAAAGTTCTTACAGCACACTTTTTCTCATGTTCAAAACCACATTAGATTCTGTACTCTGAGTCCATCATAGTTTCACTTTTTACTAAACAATTCTCTCTCTCTCTCTCTCTCTCTCTCTCTCTCTCTCTCTCTTTCTCTCTCCTTCTGTCTCTCCCCTTCTGTCTCTCTGTTTCTCTCTGTCTCTCTCTTCTTCCCTCCTCATCACCCTCCCTCCCCCATCTTTCTCCTTCTCTCCTCTCTCTTCCTCTCCCTCCCCCCACCATTTTCCTCTTCATTGTTCTCCCTCTTCCATCACTGGCAGGTATCTTTACGTCAGCAACAAGTAAATGAAAGATTGAATGAATGGGCTATCTTCAGTGAGAAGAACAAAGAGCTTTGTGAATGGTTAACTCAGATGGAAAGCAAAGTTTCTCAAAATGGAGACATCCTCATTGAAGAAATGATAGAGAAGCTTAAGAAGGTATGGAATGTTCAGCTTCTGATGTCTTAAGGTTTCATTTTATTTAGACATATCTTTCTAAAGAACTACATGGATTCTTAGTCTACATATAATTTTCTAGCAAAAAAAAAACCTCTAGCATGAAGGTTGGTTCTTAAATATTAGAGTGGGTCTAGATGCTTGTAGGAATTTCTTTTCCCCAGGGTTCAAGTTCATGTCATAGCCATGTTGCTTGCACTCCCCAACTATGTATATATAGATTGCCATCCAACTATTGTCTATTTATTTCTACATATCCTCCATGGAGTCTTTATTGAATTCACTGGAGACTTTCCTCCAATTTAGGATACCCTTGCAAACAGATGGGCTGTCCATGTGTTATCCCTCATCTAATACATAATTATGTAGTAAATGAAACAAATGACAAAACCCTTGGCAAATGCCTGTTATAACCATCACTTCAACTTTTGTCCAATGATTTCCCCAACGTACAGCAGTGTCTAGTGGAATAAAACACAACAGGACTCTATGTTCTCTATCCTCTATTGGGAGTCTTTGTGTAATAATTCTCACAAATTAGTCCATTATAATAAGGGATACATTAAACATAGTCACATGAATAAAAAGACAAAACAAAACAGTTTTTAAAGCATTCTATAACCCCTACACAGAGAGGTATACAATTGTATTTACAAATAAAGTATCTTTTTGATGATAGGAACTGATATTCATGTGGAAGTGCTTGCAAATAAAATTATTCCCAAATAAACACTATAAAATTGATTTTTTTTTCTAGTAGTGCATAAGTGAATGCATTAAAAATAAGCCACCTGACCTTCATGACCTTTATTTATTACTCAGGATTATCAGGAGGAAATTGCAGTGGCTGAAGAGAACAAAATCCAACTACAACAAATGGGAGAAAGACTTGCAAAAGCTAGCCATGAAAGCAAAGCATCAGAGATAGAGTACAAGCTGGGAAAGGTCAATGACAGATGGCAGCATCTCCTGGATCTGATTGCAGCCAGGTAAAAAGGATGTTTTTATTGCCTTCATTAAAGATTGTGTGCACTCAATCAGAAGGAAAAAGTTTTCTCCAATACAACATATAGATTCCTTTCCTTACTTCTTTATTCCAAGCTTTTAGCCTAAAGTTCCTCTCAAAAATTAATTTAATCAGCTTAACTCCTGAAACCTAGTGATAATTATATTAAACAAGGAAGTTGTTGTTCAACCTTCCCAGAATGCATATCTAAAAGTGATGTACTTGTTTACTTCTGGGTCAGAAGATGTACCTAAAAATCTCTTTAAGAACATAAGGACACTATGGACAAGAGAAAATTAGTTTTTTATCCAGTCTCAGCTTTTAAAAAAATGTTGATCAAATTCATAAAATGTCACTGCAATGTGTGTAGGCTTATCATAGTTACTATTAACCTGGAACAATGTTGTCTCATTAATAGCTGTCCCTTTATGTTAAACATCATATTAATCATATACTTCTGCATAATGGCTCAGAGAAAGATCAGGTATAATTATTGTGATAATATTAATTTTAATAGCTCACATTTACATGGCACTTTAATGTTGACAGACCATTGCCCTGTGAAATAGGTAATACAAGCATATTAAGTACCCATAATATGGATAAATCCATTGGTAAGTATTTGTCAAGCACCTACAATATGCAGGTAATTGTATAAGTTGCTAGGAATATAAGTTCAAAGAATGAAGCAATCCCCATTCATGAGGAGCGTATGTTCTAATAGGATAGATAGCAAGTACCTTTGTAAATATATATACCATAAACATAGAGTGAGAACTAAGCTTCAGGGAGTTATAGTGACTTAGGATTTGTTCTGTGAAGTTTGAATTCAGTCAAAAGGCTGCACCCAAGGACCTAGAAGGTCACATGTGGCCTCGAGACCACAGGTTCCGCACACCTACCGAGTCTATTCCCCAGTGTTCTTTTTCTTAAAAGTGATGAGTCCACCCTTCACTCCTTCTCCTCACCTCCCCAAAAAAGAAAATTCAAGAAAGCTCCTTCTAGAGGTATGTTGCATCAGATATGATTTTAGAGAGACGAACAAGCAGATAAGAGATTGTCTGAAGGCAAATGTTAAGACAGATATTGATGTGAGTTGAGTATTATTAAACTCACAAGGAAAGAGGATTTGGATGGTAATAATTCCTTTCTCTAATTCTCAAAGGCATCAGAACTGCCTCATAACCCTATTTCTCATCTGAACTCCATTACTCATTAATTTTATGTTACAATTCATGTTCGAGTGAAGATGTGATTATAAAGCATGCAAAGTATTTCATAGTTAATTAGAAGGTCATTGAGTTCGGTGACATTCAAGATATGATATTTATAAAGGAGCTGTACAACACTTTCATTTATAAAAGAACGCCCAACTTTGAAGGTAGATGAAGAGATGATTAGGATTTTCTGGCTTTCACTGAATATGAAGGCAAAAAGGCAGCTAATGCATGTCATCACTTGAGGGTTTTTAACACCTTTATAATTCAAGAGTTTCTTGAGAGCTCCTTGAAAAAAGGTAGCTGCAATTTTGTTTTATTATGGTGAATATTATTTCCATCATTTTGATTATTTTGTGTTTAATCAGCTTACTTTGGGTATGTATGATCCCAATTAAGAATTTAAAATTTTCTACTATTTTAGCATTATTTCATTTGTATTCAAATGAAAACAAACTTTTTTCAGAAGGATACATTCCTCCCATTGGAGGAGCTGAGATATATACACATTTGCTGGGAAGTACTGGGTCTTTTTCTAGATCTGGATAAGAAAGATTAGATTGAATAGCATTTTAGAATAAGCCACTAAAAAATCTTTAATACCATTGGCTGAGATATTTAGAGAAAGAAGATACACTATGGAAAAGCTTAAGCATTTAGATGATCAACTTAAAATATCCTGTAGGTATTAACATCATGCCAAAATTAGGGTTACTGATTTCACTTCAAAAGAATTTTTATATAGATTTTATATATAAAGACTATGTATACTGTTTATAGACTTTCCTGATCATTTGGTTTAGTCTTTTAAATTAAAAGATAGATTGGTAAATATGAATAGGTTTATCAGGAGTTTCTGATCAGCAATGATAAAGGTATTTCCTTCATAGGGAGTTTTCTATGCTAATGAAATTATTGGTCACCCCACTCCCATATGTAATACCTACTACTACCTGTGTGTTTGTGTATGTGTGTTTGTGGTGTATAGAAAGTGATTTGGAATCTGTAAGTGTGTTGTTTTTATTAATGTGGACTTTTTGTGGAATGGGCTAGGAAATTATTTTGTTTGGGGATTATTTTTAACTTAAAGTATTGTGGGGTTTTTTTGCTTTGGGGGGTTATTTTCTCTGCTTTATATGCTCATAATTTTTTCTATTACTTTTATTTTAAAAATTGCCTTTTTTCTAATTATCAGATACCAAATTGAATAGCAGCCTGTAGATGGCTAGTTGGTTTTAGGCTTTAATGTCTCATTGGATCTATTTTTTTTTTCTAAACAACTTCCCGAAGGACATGTTGACCTTATAAATTTGTTTTTCCATTTCCTTGTCTATCAGCCCATCATTAGACAGTGTATTGGCTGAGTAGCAATATCCAGTAATAGTTTTCAGCTGCACAATATCTGTAGCATCTTCAGCTGCACAGTCAGCTTGTTTATAATGCAGGCTTATACATGACCCATTTCTTCCAACTTGTTGGACCTTGTTGATTTTAGCTGCCAGTCCTCCTCTTTCCTCAACCTTGTCAAACCCAGAACTAAATCCATAAAGTAGCATTTGTAATCTTTTGCACAGTTTCTGTTATGAATGCTTTGAAAACCCTGTTCACATCAGGTTACTATAGTTCCAACATTAATGACTCAAGGACATTTGTTGTTATCCATTCACTTGAAAGATTTCTCCTAGCAACCAGAATTATGACCTAGCATAGAGTAGAAAGAACATTGGACTAAGTCAAGGGACCTGAATTGTAATGAATGAATACAGATCGTTTACTACATGCAAGCCCTGTGGATACAGATACAAATTGGGCAGGGGGGGGGGAGGAGTTCCTTCCCTGTAGTAATTTATAGTTTTTGTAATGGTTGAAATTCCACCTCCTCCCATCTCAATTAAGCATAAAGTCTAGAGCAAAAGGCCTTCATCTTCTTAAGAAGAACCCAAAATTTCGATTGGGTTTCAGAAGCAATCAATGAACATCAAGTATAAACAAGATTGACTGTACCCTGAGGTGAAAAATCTTTCATTAAAGAAGTGAATAAGTTTAAGTTAGACAAGTTAGCCACAGAATCAAAAGAATTTCAGTAGTTTCAAAGAAAGAAAGTCTTGCATAGCAACAGAAGATTTCTGTTACTGACTTGAGTGTTCAAGTTTGAGATGTGTCCTTGAGCAAGAGTTGCTTTTGGAGGGAAGGGGAAAAAGGGGAAATAAAGCATTTATAAAGTGCCCGTTATGTGTCAGCAGTTATGCTAAGTGCTCCAAAAATATTATCAAATCTGATCCTCACAGTAAACTCGTGAGACAGGTGCTGTTACTATCTTCATTTTATTGTTGAGTAAGCTGAGGAAGAGGTTAAGTGAGTTGCCCAGTTATTTAATCATCAACAACAATTCTCACATGTACCTGTCCTGCACCACTTTCTCTCCTGGTATCCAGTCTCCAACTGCCTTTCAGATGTCTTGAACTGAATGTTTATTAGACTTCTTAAACCCAACGAGTCCAAAACTGAAATTACTATCTTTCCCCAAAAACCCTCCTTCCATCCTACCTTCCCTATTATGATAGAGGACAGCACATCCTCCCAGTCTCTTAGACTTATAACCTAAAAGTCATACTACTCTTCATCATTTCTCACCACCCCCTTCTATATCCGATCTCTTGCCAAAGTTTGTCGATTTCATATAAGCAGCATCTCTCAAATATGTCCCCTTTTCTTCCCTGATGCTGCCATCACTCTGATGCAGGCCTTCATCACCTCGCTCCCCCATTATTACAATAGCTTGCTCATGGGTCTGCCCAAGACATCTTCCATCCAGTGCTGATCAGAAACTCCTGAGAAACCTATTCATATTTACCAATCTATCTTTTAATTTAAAAGACTAAACCAAACGATCAGGAAAGTCTATAAAAAGTATACATAGACTTTATATATAATATATATATACAAAATCTATATGAAAATTCTTTTGAAGTGAAATCAGTAAACCTAATTTTGGCTTCCATCCAGCAATTAAAGTGATTTTCCTAAAATGCAGATCCAACCATGTCCCATATACACTACATGATAAACTCCATGGCTCCCCATCGTCTTCAGAATCAAATACAAAATGTTCTTTTCAGCATTCAAAGTCCTTCATAAAAACCTTCATAGCCCCTCCTCCTTTTCAGTCTTTTTTTTAAATTTTTTTTTCTTTTTGCTTTTTGGAGGGCATTTGGGGTTAAGTGACTTGCCCAAGGTCACACGGCTAATTTTTTTGTGTTAAGTGTCTGAGGCTGGATTTGAACTCAGGTCCTCCTGATTCCAGGACCGGTGCTCTATTCACTGCGCCACCTAGCCGCCCCCTTTTCAGTCTTAATACCTTAATCATACCCATGTACTCCTCAAACCAGTAATGCTGGCCTTTCTTTGGTTCCTCAAACAAGACACTACAATTCAGGTCATTTTCATAGTCCAGCTCTTGCTCCTGACCTCCACCTACTGACTTCCCTGGCTTCCTTTTAAGCCCCATCTGATATCATATTTGAGCCTCAGTTTTCTTATCTGTAAAATGAGTTGTTTGGATTAGATGACCTTTAAGAGATCTTCCAGTTCTGAAATACTGAAATACATAATACTATGACTCTTCATCCCATTGTACCTTGAGCAATGTCAGCATGCTATTTCATTTTCAGCATCTCTACCTACATGGCTGTGTATCTATAGTTGTAATTGTTGAAACTCAAAAAAAAGACTTGACGAAAGTAAGAAGTAAAGATCAAGGCTTCTAAAACCAAGAAATATAGAATAGATTAAAAATCTTACAATTTTAGTTCATAAAGATGCAATTAAAATATGTAATAAAATAAAATGTTAATATTTATGTAGCCCTGTAAGGTTTACAAAGCAGTTTGCTTATAGCAGTATTTAAAGCAGATAACACTGGTACTATTATTTCCCATATATTTGAACTCAGGTCCTCCGGACTCCAGGGCCAGTACTCTATCACTTTGCCACCTAGCTGTCCCTCTCATCTGTAAATTAAGAGGATTATACTCATTGACCTTGAGGGTCCTTTCCAGCTTTTATACTGTGATCCCAAGTAGCAAAAGCAGGACTATAACTCAGGTCCCCCACTGCTAAAATCATTATTTTTTCTACTATGCCTTTCCTACATAGACTGTTGAGAAGAAATACCAGTAAGGGTGAATCATTTTGCTGATGAGGAAGATAAGACAAAGCAATAATGACCAAAAAAACCCAAATCCTTCTGTTTTTAAATAAATGGTTATTTTTAGTTGGGAAGAATTTTTAAGGAAACTACTTTGCAGAGAAAGTAAGTGGTTAAATGTTATAGAAAAATCAAGTTTCAGCTCAAAAGGGAAAAAAAAGACTTCAGAACAAGGTGGAGTGGGCCACCAAGCAAGGTGGCATCTCTTGTGAAAATATTCAAGTGGAAGCATCATGACTATTTATGGGCAGTGAGGTAGTGACTATTTATGGGCAGTGAATATTGGGTCTGGAGTCAGGAAAGTGAGTATTCCTGAGTTCAAATCCAGCCTCAGACACTTAAATATATGACCCTGGCGGAGTCACTTAACCCTGTCTGCCTTGGTTTCTTCATCTGACAAATGAGCTAGGGAAGAAAATGGCAAACCACTCCAACATCGTTGCCAAGAAAATCTCAAATGGGGAAACAGAGTCTGATCTGACTGAAGCAACTGAACAAAAACAACAAATCATTACCACTTGTCAAAAATTCAAGAAAAAATGATGAAAATTAGTGACTTCTGGAAATCGCTTCTTATGCTAAGATCTTGTGATTTTTGAAATTATTAAATTTTTAAAATTCACTTGAAACTAGTATTAGAAATGGAAAATGTTAAATCCAGAAAAATGGCAATAAAATAAATAAACGAATGAATGGATTTTTGAAATTGGAAAGTACAAAGTAATAAAATCTATCAAAACAGAAGTTTAAAAAATAAATCTGTCTTGAACATCCACTTTAAATAAAACCAATATTTTTTTCTAGTTTTCTGTAAAGAAATTACAAATCTTCCATGATGTGAAAAATAATTTACAATAGAATTCCTTTACATAACAATTTTTCCTAGTGAATTGAAAAATTATTTTGTTTGCATGTAACTTTTGAGGAAAATATTGCACAAACAGATGTTCTTTATAATTCTGTATATTTACTAAGCACATTTACTAAGCCCATCCTCTCAAACTCTCTATTTCAAATAAATCAAAAGCAGTTGATACATGTCATTTTCATTTAGCTCTCACTTTTCTCAGTGGCCTTATGTTTCAGGATTTCCCACAGCGCTAATAGTCACCTAGTGTCATTGAGTAAATAGTTTGACTGATTGAACAAATTTAAATCTTGAGAGATGGTTAGTTTTGCCTTAGAGGTCTCAAGCCAAGGATGCATTGCATGATCAGTACTATGGTACGTCCCTTCCTTCCCACATCATCCGTTTTTCAACTTCCTTTTGTTGTCTTCACCTCCTCCTTACATTATAAGCTCCTTAAAAGCAATAACTGTCCTTTGTTTTGTATTCCCATGATTCAACACAGTGTCTGCTACATACTAGGTACTTAAATGTTTATTGACTGTTGCGGTATAGATTGAGGAGATGCTGACTAACTTACTTAATGTGTGTGAATGACTTAACCTCTCTGGGCTTCAGTTTCCTCATTAATAAAATAACAAGTTGACACAGATGGCCTCTGAACTTCCTTCCAGCTCTAGAATTATAATCCCCATGCCTTAAATTGTTTGATCCCTTCCAAGTCCAATAATTTCCAAATCTTTTTCTTTCAACTGGTCTCAGTTTAAAAAGCCAGAACGCATAAGATACTTTAAAGGAACAAGCAAAAATAAAGCAGTATCTTTATTTTTATTTCTACATTAGTTTTAAGACAGAGACCTTGTGCTTTCCATTGTGTTCTTCCCACCCCCGTATCTTCCTGCTTCCTCCTCTTGTAACTCGGCCCCCACACTCCTCCATTGGTTTGCTAGTAAATGTTTAACTAACCGAGAAAAAAAATGCAAGACAAAAATTTTAAATTTAATATGAATTATTAGCATTTTCTCCAACACTTCTTTAAGTCTAGAAAATTAACAAATCAAGCCCTAATTTTTAGGGTTTGCCAATTTCCCAGGTGTAAATGCTCACACTGAAAATTTAACAATCAGCTCAGCTCTGGAGAAGCCTGTTAGAGCTGGCTCCCAGCCCCATCCCTTTTCACAGATGTTGTAAACAAGAGAGAAAATAAGCAGACCCTACTTGATATCTACTCTAATTTTCTTTTCTTACCCTCTGTGTGATTGGGTGGTTTCCTTTTCAAAGAGCTTTTTGTAATTTATAAAAAGCATACAAAAAGAAAATTCTCTTGATAATCAAGAATCCATGTACGGCTGGTCTGTACAAGTTATCTTTCATATCTATCTCTCCTTTGGGCTGTAAGACTCCCACTGCTTGCAGATTACACTGAGCCTTTTTTTTTCTTACACTCATGGCCTACATTCCAGGAGATCAAGCTTGGCACATGTTGATGAATGTAAGTTTTATTTAGAAACATGACCACTTGTCACTGCTCAGTCTCATGTCATTAGACAGAAGCTACCAACATTTGTCTACACCGAACATTTTGATACTTCTGTACATTTGCAAAGGAAAAAAAAATCATACATGTGCAATCTCTAGGCTTTTGGTCTGCATGGTGTTACTTTTGGCAGTGGAAGCTTTCATGGTGGTGTTTCAGGATTTGTGTACCGTCAGGATGGCAGAGGACGGCAGTGTGGATTCAGATCTCCCAGATTGTAACTGCGATGTCACAAGGCAGGAATCTACTTGAGTTTCTTTCATTATGCATAGTTTTCATGGTTCTGTGTATAGTTTATAGGACACTAGCTAGATGCTAGCATTGATCCGTGATTGTTTTTTGCCAAGGTTTAATAGAAAATATGGTATGAGGAGATTGTCACATAGATGTAATTCTAGAAAATAGATTTTTTAAAAAAGTTTATCCCTAATGGAAATGAGACTAAGTGAAAATGGTAATGGTTGTTATTATGACTGGTTATTTCAGTTGTCTCAGTACTGTATGTGTCATGTGAGGGATATGCCTGTTGTAGAGAGGCTTGGACATGAAGCAAAGATTCATTTAAAATGCCCTAACAACTATGTAAAGCATGAGGTCTTCATGAAAGTGAAATCCAATTTTACCCAAGGATAAGAAAAATTTTCCCACTATAAAATGCAAATCTAGTCATGTTTCCTGATTATGAGGAGCTAGAAAAAATAATTGTTTCTTGGGGGGGAGGGGAAGGTGACGGGTATTTGTGTTTTATCTTATATTTTTTAACAAGTTCATTAAAGTTACAACTTGTTTAACATCCAACTTTATGAACTGTTGTTTTAAAAAGTTTTTAATTAATCTGGATTGAATAAATAATATGAAGAATTAAATTATTGTATAACATTATACAAATGTTTATGATTTGTTCAAGCTCTTTGTTTTAAGTTTCCATAAAAATCCTTTGTCTATTTTTAACATGCCATCTCAAATTAGAAATTTCTAAATTGTATTATTAAATACAATGTAATGGCATTTGAATTTCTTATCTTTATTTATGGACTAAGGAAAAATATATATATATATAATTTTCCTTTTCAAAATCATAAAACCTTAAGTTCAAAATTTGAATTTGAATTGAATTGAAAAGATGAACATTAATAGCTAAAGTGCACACTTTAAAATGTTAGCAAACTAGAGAACTGACTTAATAATAGTATTTTTGTTCCTAAGGAAGGTTAAGCCCACAAGTTATACTTGGGGCTATGGGAGGATAGCTATAAGCAAGCAACAAGGGGCTTATGGATTTATCAGACTTGCTAAATTTACTGAGCTGTAAGACGTCTCTAAGTATCTATTTTGATTGTAATCCTGGATGCCACTACAAGGAATGTCCTCCAAACTTCTTAGTCTGATATACAGGTGAAAACACTTGATTTTTCAAAAAGAATTTTCTTTATAAAAATATGGAAATGTAAATGTGAGGTCTACCTTAATATTAAAAATCATACCTGTCTTGGAATTCAAGAAGTATAAACTTAAAAGAAATTTGATAAGACATTTCCCCCTAAAACTGAATATCTTATGCCATCAACAGTAACGTAGGCTTAAGAGTAATGCAGGCCTTTAACATGTATGTATGTATGTATGTGTGCACATATATATGCATGTCATTCTTGTATTCCCTAGACTCATGGTTGTTTTGAATAGGAGTTTGTTCCTAAAAGACTCTGTGAACAAACGTTTCACTATCATGATGTCTCTGACACCTTGCATGCTAGCTGTACTGACAACAGCTTTCATGCAAAGCACTCCTTGTCCTCAAGATTACATTCTACTTGAGCAATACAAATTCTCAGAGAAATAGATTCTTGGTTCAACTCTGTATTTAATTTATAATTTCTTTAGTAGTTGGGGAGGCTGAGGAAAGACCTCATGTAAAAAGTGATTTCTGAACTGTACTTTAAAGGAAGCTAGGGATTTTCTGATACAGGAGTAAAGAAAGATTTTCTTTGACAGAAAGGGAGCACCTGTACAAAAGTATGGAAGCTATAAGGAACTAATCACCAGACAAGTTTTTTGTTTTGTTGTTTTTTATTCATGTCTGACTCTTCATGACTCCATTTAGGGTTTTCTTGGCAAAGATACTGGAGTGGTTTTGCCATTTCCTTCTCCAGATTATTTTACAGGTGAGGAAACTGAGGCAAACAGTGTTAAGTGAGTTGGCTTGGGTCACACAACTAATAAGTGTATGAAGCCATATTTGAACTCAGGAAGATGAGTTTTCCTGACTCTGGTTTCATCACTCTATCCGCTACACCGCCTAGCTTCCCAGACCAGTTTTACTGAAATGGATAATATGTGAACAGAATTTATATTAAATAAGACTGGAAAGGTAGGTAAGAATCATTTTATGGAGGGCATTAAATACCAGGTTAAGGATTTTATTATTTTATTCTTTGCATATTTACTGTATTATAAGTCAGATGAATTTTGAATTAACTAATCTAAATTATTAATTTTTAACTAATTCATTAATTCCAATACAAGAGCAAATTGGAGTTTTTATAAAACCATACAAGTAACAAAGGTTATACTATCAGAGGTTTAGAAGTCATTAAGGCCAACCCCTTCATTTTACAAATAAAAAAGCTAATGCCCAAAGATTTTAAGAGACTTACCTTAGATCACACAGGTAGGAAGGAATAATATGTGGTAGAGTTGAAATTTGAAACCATATCTTCTTATTTGGAATTTGGCCCTCCTCACCATGCAGAATGCCACCTAATTATTTTTTCTTTAAATTACAACTATGGCATTTTTCAGTTTTGTGCCCATCAGGCATCGAAACTGAATTTCATCAATGATTGACACCCAAGTAAAATAACAGAACTGTGAGAAACATGAATGAGCTCTATATGCAAATACATAGAAAGATTTTCAAGAAATAATGAAAAGATTAGCACTTGGGGGCAGGGCACAGTCTGTTCTTTTCAACCCATTTAGGGAAGTTTCTCATGAATGAATCATGGTAACTCATGCGGCAAAGCTATGATTTTCACTTCCTGGAAATACAATATACAGTGAATACTGACTGTACTCTGAAAAATTAAAGTTGCACTTTTTATTTCAAAATAAATCTCAAGCCTTGCAAGCAATCAAAAGCATAACAAGCATTCATTTGTATGTGTCCCCTTTGCTTTACTTGCAGTAAATGTTCAGCAAGTCCATATTGAATGAATGAAGAAGAATATAAATAAATCTCAATGGAAGCTTTTTCTTCTTTTCCTATATTTGTTAAATGTAAATTGGGCTTCAGTGATATTTTTCAATCTAGATAAATTTTGAATAAGTATTAAATAACCTTTTTCTGTGGAATATATTTGAAGAAGAGAAAAAAAAATCTATGTTTTCATTATCAAACTTCTCCAGCAGTTTTATCTCTGGCAGCTGTAGTATTCATTAGCACCCCAATAAAATGGTTTACTTTGGAGCTTACAAAATTCCCATCTTTGTTATTTCAAACCATGTCTTAAGTATGAGATTGTTGCTTTCTGGTTAACTTGATTAGAACATTCTGCAAATGCCACAGGTTCCATCTTTCTATGAGAGTAACCTGGTCACATATTATATCCTGAACCTTGGCCAGCTCTCCTGAAAATGTGTGCCTGAGGCTGTTAGGATGACCAGACAAAAGTATGAATGGACTGCTATCAGCTTCTAGTGGGAAAGCAATTCAAAACACATGGCCCTATGAAGCAGGATCCCTGCCATCAGTGATTTGTTTGTTTTCTTGACAAAGCACAGCACATTCGATAAAACAGGTTCCCAAAAACTGAACCTTGAAAGGAATACATTAGATCTTGAAATCAGTATATTTTCATGTAGTACCAGAATCCATTTGAATTGTAATAAAAAAAATTTAATACTATGTTCGTTGAGCAATTGGTAGTAAATCCAAAATTTCAAAACACTTAGACTTTTACAAAATTATTGTAATGTTTTCCAGGAAAAATAAGACTAGCCACTTTTCAACATGTCTTTTTATTATTCTTTTTTTCTGGATCTATGATTTTATGGTTAGAGATAACTCCTTGTGGGAAAACTGTACCAATACAGATCTTCACCTGTTCTGTAACTTAGAATCCAAGAGGTTAAGTGACTTGTTCAGGGTCACATAACAATTATATATCAAGAGACAAGACTAGAGCTCAGGTAATACTTTCCCTTAGCATAGTTTTTACTCCACTATGCCACACGTATTGTTATTTTATAACAATAAAATTTATATTAACATTGAGAACTACCACAAAACTAGAAAGTATAAAATGATTACCTTTATTTTTTGGCAAATCAGCAGTATAACAGAGTTCCCATTTTTTGGTGACAATGAGTTTTCTTTTTGTTTTTATTTGTTTACTCTGAAGCCCGATAGTTAACCTGGAGAATGGAGGCTGCTTACAGACCAAACACAATAAGGTAGTTTGTCTGGCAGTCAGGTTCACAAATGACTCCTGTGACCTGTTTCCCATGCCCTGCTTACCTTTCTGGCAGCATGAAGTCTGGAATGTAATGTGGTTGGAAGTTGTCACCACACTATTCTTCCTGTACCCTGCCCCCATTTCAAGAAAGAACTGAGGTGTACTGCATGTCAAGAAGATACCTGTTATCCTTGAAATATTAGGGAGGAGAAGGCTCTGACTGATAGTTAGACTTTACAGAAAACTGGTTGTGGACTCCTGGTATCAAAAATTCTAGCTATCAGCTCCTGAAAAATGCTCCATTTCTGATACGGTACAGTATTTACCACATGGATGGTGTGCTTATTTTTTTAAAACATATTTCTTATCAGGAGTAGTTAGGTGTCACAGTGAATAGAGCACTGGCCCTGGAGTCAGGAGGACCTGAATTCAAATCTGGTCTCAGATACAACACTTACTAGTCATATCACCTTGGGCAAGTCACTTAACCTCAATTGCCCTACATTCTCCCCTCCAAAAAAAAAATTTCTTAAACTCAGAAAAAGAGTGAAAACAAAGGCCCTAGATCTCCTTCACATGAATATTAGATGCCTACTATGTTCTGTTTGACCCAGAGATAAACAGATTTGGAATCAACTTTTGCAAATTTAAAGAAAAGTTATAGAGCTGGCCCTTGAGATATTATATTAATATTACCTTGAGATATTATATTAAATGAGTTAGCTGTGATAAGTCAAAAGACCTATGCTGATCAACTTGGGTTTGGTTACTTCTTAGCATATCACATTGAGCAGAATACTTAACCTGTCTGACACTTGTGGAGACCAAATGTGTGAAATTGTATATAAATTGCTTTGTAAATAAAATAATATTATATAAATGAAACTATATTATTAGAATTGAGAAGCTCCAAACACTCAAAATACCTTCCCACACCAGATTCATCTCTAAGAACAGTGCTAAAAGTGATTTAATGGCAGTAGATGGAATGACATATTATGTGATATTTGAATTTTAAAAGTACATTAGTCAAATACTTGACAGATGTTCAAACAGAATGCTGTATTACTATTTGACAGTGGTGCATTACATTACATTTATTTTGTTCTCTAAAACGAGCTTTTCAGTCTTAATGCTGGCTTGCCGAGACCTATCCCACTAAATTAAAATTTCTGGTTTAGTACTAGTTGCATTATAATATGTGAAGTGGTATATGAATATGTAATCCTGTTTTGTGACACTCAAGTATGAGTATCAAAACGTGGCTGACATGTATCATAGATATAATGCAGGTATTACTTCCTCTTTGGATTTAGGCATAATTTAGCTTTGAAATTTGGATGTCAGAGAGAGGCTACAGTGGGTAGAAGGCCAAATACTGATGCAAGAAGCACTTCAAATGACCAAATATCACTTAGTTAATATAAAGTAACAACTTTGCTTCTGGTTATATGAAAGTGATGTCTAAATGGAGTTCTTTAATGAAGTCCAGTCTCGTGGTTTCTCTTCTAATAGGGTGAAAAAACTCAAGGAGACCCTGGTGGCTGTGCAGCAGCTGGATAAGAACATGAGCAGCCTCAGATCCTGGCTTGCACACATTGAATCGGAGCTAGCTAAGCCCATCGTCTATGACTCGTGTGACTCCGAGGAGATACAAAAGAAGCTTAATGAGCAGCAGGTAAAACTTTAAAAAAATTAAGGGAAGAAGGAAGAGTTTTGTTTTGTTTTTTAAATTCGGAAATGATCTGCCTCCTGGTAGCAGTGCATGATAACAGAGAAGACATAGCAAAGCCAGCGCTTGGGCAAATAGCCTTCCTGCCATTACAAAGCAAAGGTGTTCTAAGAGAGGTGCTCATAGTAGCCTAGTATCATTAGTTTCAATTTTCTTTGTCACTGGAGGTACAAAGGGCAATCTACTGATTTCTTCTTCAGTGGAAGCTAAGGCATGTTTGCCATGAACCATGCAAAAGGATATATGCTTTATTTGTTTCTTTTTAAATCCCTTCCTCACTTCTAAAAGCTTATAACACAGCCTTTTATTCCTTGCAAGGTTTGAAGAGAACTTTAAAAATCATCATGTTCTGAAGTTTTCATACTTATAGTTCCTTATTGCAAGAATTTTTTACATGAATTATATGTAAGCTACCAGATACCTTCTTGAAGGCAGGGTTGTATAATGGAAAGAGTAAAAGACTTGGAATAAGGAAAAGCTAGATTCAAACTCTGCCTTAGATAATTACCAGCTACATGACGTTGGGCAAATGTCTTAATTCAGCTTGTTTTTGTTTTTCCATGTAAGATGAGAGAGTTGGATTATGGGCTTCATATTTTCTTCCAGCGCAAACTCTGACCCTGGGATCTTATAACAGGCTACTGATATTCACATAGCAAATCAGGCATCTAACACTGAAATATAAGGTTGAATCATGCAAAGATTGAAAGAAAATAATGCTGATTTTCAGTATTATTTAATACAAGTGCCTTTCATATTTGATGAAATATATGTGGATATGAAATAAATTTTGCCATCCTGTTACTCATTTTTATATCTGATATTTAGATGTAGGTTTCAAATGATAAACTCCATAACTTTACCAGAAATATCATATGGACCATAGTACCATTCAAGTTAATCAGTCAGCATGTATTTACTAAGTGGCAGTGCTAAGTGCTTGGGATGCAGTCAGACAAAAGACAGGCCTCTCAAGAAGCTCACATTGTAATGGAGCACTACTCATCCCAAGCATGTTATTTCCACTGAGTTCATCCCATTGGATTAGTTCATCAAAGCCAGAGAAAATCTCATTTAAAAATCAGTTGGCTGACCAGTTCCTATACATTAAAGAGTGTTGGAGGACACTGTTCGATTGTATTTATTCAGTTTTGAGTAAATAGCTAGAAAATAGACATTTGAAGTGAGACAGATAAGGTAGGAAGGAACCAGATTGTGGAAGGCTTTATATTTCAAGCGGAAATATTTACATTTAATTCCAGTGACAATAGGAAACCCCTGAAGATTTTTGAGTGGCATAGTGATGTGATCAAATTTGTATTTTAAAATGATCAATCCTACAACTATGTGGAGTCTTTATTGGAGAAGAAAGACTCAGAAGCTGAGAGGTCAATTAAGACATTGTAATAGTCCAGGCAAAAAAAAGACAATGAGATAATCTTCTCTCTTTTTCTCCTTTCTTCCCTTCCTTCCTTTCTTTCTTCCCTTCCTCCCCTTCTTTTTCTCCTGTCTTCCCTTCCTTCCCTTCTTTCCTTCCTTCCTTCATTCTCTTCCCTCTTTTCTTCTTTCCTTCCCTTCTTCCTTTTCCTTCCTCCTTTCCTTCCCTTTCCTTCCTTCTTTCCTTCCTCTCTTCCTCTCTCCCTTCTTCCCTTTCTTCCTTCTTTCCTCCCTCCCTTTAATTTCTTTCAGCAAAAGTACACACAGAAAGACATACAAAATCAGAAGATTTCTAATTATTTTCTTTAAAAGGTCACTGACTTATCTATAGATTCTATATGAGCCTTAAAACCCTTAGTGGTGATCTCCTCAGTCTGACTTAGCTTTGCAAATTCTTGTGAATATACCATACAATTACATCTAGCTTTAGTATGACTTAAAATACCACCACAGTGTAGTAAATTTCAGTAACTTTGAAACTGGGTTTATACATTATCACAATTATAATTCCCTTTCTAATCTCTTAACAGTTGAAATTAACCAGAAAATTCAGGATTTGAGGCACTGTTGTTATGGGATTATATAATGGAGAGGAGTAGGGTGAGACTTGGCCAGTGAAAATCTAGTCCTTGGAGCTTACACATTTTTATCCGTTGTCTGCCAAACAACATGAAGGCCTGACCATCCTGCTTCCACAAATGATGATGGAAAGTGGCTTTACCAATTTACTTTATAGCATATGCAATTATTCTCTAACTATCTCCTGTTGACTTCCCAGATGGTGACAAAAAGTCATTTATTTGGCTGCTGAGCCAAAGCTGAAGGGTACATCCAAAAGCACAAAGATGTGAAATCTCTCTTTCTCTCCCAGTAGTTTTAAAACAAGGCTCTGTATGTGGCCCATAGGCTCTGGGCCATTCTCCTAAACTACAAACCCTAACAGGTCAAATGCCCAGAGTTCAGCTAGTTATACCTCATCTTATAGTTAAAGGAATAACTCTGAGGGATTGGAAGTATCTTTCCAGTAATATCACTCATGAGCGCCCTTCCTGTGTGTTCTTCATAATTCTAATCAACTTGGGAATATGTAATCTAGAGACGTAAAGACTGATGGGGGACATAACAGCTGTTTTCAAGTATTTAAAAGATTGACATATAAATGAGACAATTGACTTTTTCCATTTGATATCTATACACACACTCCATCTCACTCCCCCAGATCACTATAGAACCATGTGCTATAGGAAGGAGATGTAAAGATAAACTTTAGGCTCCATGTGAGTAAACATTTTTAAAATGTAAATTAAGAAAACCAAACACTCCTTATTTGAGCTGTCCAAAAATGCCTGAGGCTCCCTTGGGTGTTACTGGTTTATTGTCAGAGACTAGACTTAAACTCAGCTCTTCCTGACTTCCTTCTCTCTATAATTCCACAGCTGCTTCAGGGTCAATGCTTTCTTAGAAGACTATAAAAGGAAATTTTAAATAATAATAGGTTGTCACAAAACGTCTTTAATAATGATATCTTTTAGCATGTAGAATAAAAATGTGAATCTTCCTGTTCACAAATGAGATGGTATAATATATTCTTGAATATGCATCCATATGTGTATGCTGAGATTTCTCTGTTGTAACCATGACTATTATTCATTTTGTAAGAATATTTTTAAACCATTTCATCAGTGCTAATTTATTTGCCAAAGAAATGCTAAAGTTAGTCATACTTTCTCAAAGACAGATCATAAATATTTGAAATAATTTAATAAACGATGCTTACAGGAAACTAATTGATGTATGGCATGCTTAGAATTTTAATTAGATTTTTCTTATTTCTTTAATTATAGCATTAGTGTGCTTGCGTAATTATTTGATTCCACTATTATGGAAGATAATTTTTTCCAATTAAACAAATTTAGATAGTTTATGAATGTAAAGTTTTGTGGCATATACATCACAGGCACTTAAGTATTTATTAATTTGATATTGGTTTTTTCTTCTTGATTTCATATGAAAATTTGGTGATATTGGGAAATTTGCGGGGGGGGCCTATCCAAGGTCTAGGTCTTTTTTTTTCTGAACCAACACAAAAAAAAACGAATGATCTGAAAGAGAAATGTTAGAAAATCAATTGCCCACCTATTGTTTTCCAGTATAAAGATAGATTGTTTTTAGGTGTTTGGATTTTTATAAATTTATTTCAAAGGTAAAATAATCATTTAGAAATATTTGCTAATGAAGAAGAGTGTGTCTCTTTGAAAGATCTTCTGTTACAATTTCTCTGTGCTTTATAAATAATTATCATTTAGTTATTTTGTTTGATATAATTACAATGGCATTGTATAATGATCAATTTATTCTTATAAGTGTCAATAAAGGAAAAAGTTCCTGCCATATTATATTAGCTTCAAGATTATAGATATGATAGTATTATAAGTATTACATTTATTATATATTACATATTGTAATATTTTTAGCATATTTAGAGTATCAAAGAAAATAAAAAGGCTTTGCCAAAGTTGTCTTCTTGACCTTGGTCTAGAGCAGTAGTTTTTAACCTGTGGGTCGTGACCCCTTTGGGGGTCAAATGGGGTCACCTAAGACCACCAGAAAACATATTTCCAATGGTCTTAGGAACCAAGACACTGCTTCTCTATCTGTCTCCAGGTGGGTCCACCCACATGCAGATATACCCACATAGAAGTATTAAAGGGTCGCAGCATTAGGAAGGTTGAGAACCACTGGTCTAGAGAGACTGAGTCTGGGACTCACCAAAGGACAATAGAAGGACCATTATTATTGTATCTGTAGATACAGATATTCTAAAGAATAATTTGCTGATTTCCTTGATTTTCCCAGGAACTTAAAACAAATTATTACTATATGAAACAGCAACAACAACAACAATAATAATAGTTAACCTTGAATAGTGTTTAAAATTTGGAAAGCACTTTACACTAATCTCAGTTAATCTTAACAACTCCATGAGATTGGTACCATTATTATTCCAATTTTATAGTGAAATTGAAACTGAGAGTGGTTAAATGACTTGCATAACATCATACCACTAGTAAGTAATAATTGCAAGATTCATATTCAAGTCTTCCTAACTCTGTGTTTAGCGCTGTATTTACTAACTATCTGCTTCATAGGATTTAGAAGTAAAAAAGCCTTTTATCTATCATCTGTCTTATCTATCTATCTATCTATCTATCTATCTATCTATCTATCTATCTATTATCTATCTGTTTATCTATCTATCTATCATATCCGTCCATCCATCCATCTATCTATCTATCCATCTATCCACCTATCCATCCATCCATCCATCCATCCATCCATCCATCTATCCATCTATCTATCTACCTACCTACCTATCATCTATCCATCTATATATCATATCTATCTATCTATCTATCTATCTATCTGTCTATCTATCTATCTATCTGTCTATCTACCTACTTATCTATCTATCTATCTATCTATCATCTGTTTATCATCTATCTATCTATCATCTATCCATACATACATACATACATCATCTATCTGTGTCTGTTACTGAGGAAACTGAGGCCTGAGGTTCAGTGAATTGACTATGAACTGGGGCTGCTCAGTATGAGTTACATGTTAGACTTTTTAAAACTCAGAGTGTTATTACTTGTGTCAAGTTGAAGATTAGATGCTTGATAATGACCTATCTGGGCTCACTAGTTCCCCTCTCACCCTTTGAAAAAAGGCAGTAGGAATTCAGAAGATGAAGAATACAATGGAACAAGAATATTTCAGTAGGGTAGCTATGTGATAAGATCAGATTCATGTGCACAACAGTTTTACCTAGAATGTTGCAACACTGGAAGGTAATCAAATCACTTAACAAGACCAAATTATACAAATAGAACCATAATTGTCTCTCTTTTTAAAAATTTTTTGGAGGCAGTTGGGGTTAAGCAACTTGCCCAAGGTCACATGGCTAGTAAGTGTTAAGAGTCTGAGGCTAGATTTGAACTCAGGTCTTCCTGACTTCAGGGCTGGTACTCTATTCACTGTGCCACCTAGCCAGCCACCCCTAACAATTGTCTCTTTCATCAACATATTAACAATGGGAGAATCATGTGGAGGATTACATGTCACGGTCATAGAATTTTTGCTGATCATGCTTCCTTGTTCACCGAAGCCACTGATGTTCCAACTATCCCGTTAAGCAATAATGGAGAAAGTTTGTCATACAAATGATAAACAGTTTTTTTTCCCTACATACACATTCTTGAAACCTCAGTAAAACATCGATTGATAGGAAAGAACACATTTAGGAGAATTGATACAAATGCCTTAGCACCTTCTTCATCTGTCAAATGAGTATATTTGTAATCCTAATAACCCATAATTATTTCACTCTTTAAGGTTTTTATAGCACTTTCTTCAAAACAGTATTATTAAGTAGGTAGTTACAAGTATTTCTCTCCCCATTTTGCAGTTGGGGAGGCTGAGGCCTGGGAGATTAGATAATGTGTCTGTGAAAATAACTCATAAATTTCAAAGGTCTAACTAAAACCTATGTCTTCTGAGCCCTATGATGGATGCCGAGTTTAGTCATCTTTCTACTATATGTAAGTCTTGGAGCTGTGTTGGAAAAGTGCTTAAACTATTAAAGGAATGAGTCACTATTATTCATGTGTCTCTATCACTTAAAATTGTATCTTTTAGTTTGTGCTGTATCCTCCAATGAATTATGAACTCTTCAAAATCAGGGATTATGTCTTATCTAAAATTCATGACTCTCCTAACACCTTCCATAATGTTCTGCACACAATATCTCATGATAGATGCTCATTGAACCTGTGGATTTTGTTATTCTCGACATGTGATTAAGATGTTTTATAATGACTCACTATATTAAAAATGATCCTTAATGTCATCTAATTATCATGTATTAATATGTTAAAAATGTCTCTAGGAAGAACATAATTGAAAAATGAATGAATGTTAATAATGTGAATGAGAAGGAAGGGAAGTGTTTTGGTTTGCAGTCAGCTTCCTAAAATTTAGGGATCCAAACCATTTTTCCTGTTGTCTTGGATTCTATGAGTCCTAATTTTAGTGCAAAATAACTAATACAATTATCTTTCTCCCCCAAAAGGTAAAGAAAAAAAGATGCATTTTCTGACAAAGAGACTACATTAACCATTTTATTAGTCTGGGAGTCAGGGTTAGATTTCATTCTCTCTTTATCCAGGCAGACCAATGACTAGGAATATCTAGTAGGAATATATTTATTTGGATGTTTTTGTTTTCTCTGCCAAAGAAAATGATTGTTACATTAAAAGTGACAGAACAAAAATGACTAACAGGGAGTTGATGCCCACAATATATAAGCAGATAGTAAGAGATCCCTAACCATGCTTGATGAATGCATTTCTCCTGGCCCTGAAAGCTATATCTTTAGGTCCTGAAGGAACTAGAAGATGTGATTGCTGAGCCACTGGAGGTGATATTTGAAAAATCATGGAAAATGAAAGAGAGATTTCAAGATCAGAAAAAAGGAAATATCTTGATTTTCAAAAAATGGACAAAAGCAGAATTTGCACCTTATAGACCACAATGGGCTTGAATTCTGTTCTTAGAGGAATTTTTAGCATGAATCATTTGAGAAATTGTTAGCAGACATCTAAAAAAGGGAAGCAGTGCTTACAAAAACCAGCATCGATTCATCAAAAATAAATAGAATTAACCTCATTACCTTATTTCCTTTTGCCACAAGATTACCAAGGTCATAGATGAAGAGGGTTCCATAGATATAGTTAACCTAGATTCTGGCAAAGCTTTTGATAAAGTACCTCATATTATTCTTGGAGAGAATATGAATAGATATGGATAATACAATCAGATTGACTCCAAACTGTTTGAATGAATAAACAAAGAATAATTGTTAATTATGCAATTCATCATGTTAAGAGGTTTCCAGTAGAGTGTGTTGAACATTTTTATCAGGAATTTGGGTAAAACCATAGATGTCAGACTCATCAAATTTGCCAGTGATGCAAAGCTAGATGGGATAGATAATACATTAGATCAATGACTCAGAATCACAAAGGAATCTAATAAGATTAAATTCAGTAGAGATTGATATAAAGTTGTTTAATTGGGAAAAAATGAACTTCACAATTAGATTGATGAGTCATGATTAGGCAGCAGTTGTGAAAATAATTTGGACATTTGAATGAACTGCATGCTCAATGTGTATCAGCAGTGAGCTATGGCAGCTAAAACACTGTTGCAGTCCTGAGCTCTCAGGAGGAGGGAGAAGAGAGTCCCACTGTCTTCTATCCTCAGCAGAATATTGTCCTTCTCTGTTGTATTGGGTTCAGGTCTGAGTTCTATGATTAACAGTTATGTTGATAAATTACAAAGCATAGCAAGGAGGGCAGAGAGTTGAATGAAGTTCAGGCCAAATGGAGATTAGTTGAAGGAAGTGGATGTGTTTAGCTTGGAAAAGATTCAGGGCAGGGGACATGATCACTGTCTTAAGGCTGACATGTAAAACAGAGATTAGATTTTTTTGTTTGTTTGACTCCACAAGGTGGAACCAAAAGCAATGGGAGGATGCAAAGAGGCCAATTTAGGCTCAATTCCAGGGGAAAAAAAAACTTCCAAATAATCAGAGCTATCTATAGTGGAACAGATTATCTCAAGATGCCATAGGTTCCTTCCACTGGGAGGGCTTTCAGGAGAGGATGGACAACTACTGGCTGGGTGTGTCAGATTATAGGGATTCCTCTGGATTAGACCAGGGGTTCTCAACCTGTGGGTCTAGATGTCTTTAGGTGTCCCCTAAGACCATCAGAAAACACCTATTTCCAATGGTCTTAGGAACAGAGACGCCGCTCCTCTATCTGTCTCCAGGCGGTCCTCTCACATGCAGATACATATTAAAGGATCTTGGCATTAGGAAGGTTGAGAACCACTGGATTAGACTAAAGGACCACTGAGATACTTTCTTAATCTCAAATTATGTGATTCTCAAAAGATCATTATATAAATAAATGCCTGCAAGGTTTGTCTTAGTGTTTAGTCTTTTCTTGGTATTTGATATTTCATGGTATTTTCATTTCATCCAAATCTGGTTTATCACACAAAAGAACGTTTTAGGGAAATGATGTGCAGAAACAAAAACAAAAAAAAGTTAACATTAACTCTGATGCTATATACAAAACAGATAAATTTTAAATTTTTTAAACTTAAATTGCCTATTATAAAATACATAGCTTCCTTTACATATCATTATTATTTTAGTAGAAGTTAGCAAGACTATTTCCCGGTGAAGGCTGTTGTTGTGATATAGTTGATTCTAGAAAATCTGGGGTGATTCAGAAATTGTGCCTTCATGTGTACATGAAGATGTGTAACTGTAGTGAGTCTATCTAAATTGTATACTACATTTTTTTAAACCAAAGTTGTGATTTTATTAGAATGGGAAATTCATGGAGAGATGTTGTCTAGCCACATATGCTCATAGAAACTCTGCAACTTATAATTTTAGAAGGTTCCCCAAGAGGTTAATTGACTTGATCAGATTCATAAGCCAGTATGTTTCAGAAAAGAGATTTGAACCTGTATCCTTCTAACTTGAAAACTAATTCTTAATCCATTATGCCTCTTGTTGAACTCCATGGAGGTGTTCTAAGAAACATATGGAGTTGAAACAAACAGAGTTGAAACTAGATATGAATGTTTAAAATACTCTGCTTCCTCTAAAGAAAATGTACTATCTATACATAAATGTAATTATAATCATTATGAAAAGCATCTATGGGTAAGCCATTGTAATAAAGAATCAACATATTGCCAACAAGCAGGTGAGGACAGCAAAGCATCTTTCCTTTCTTTCTGCATTTTCTCTGCCCCTTAGGGCAGAGTTTGAATGAATGACCAGGCCAAGGGAGGGACCTCATAGTTCTTGTGTGGAAATTTGGCTTCCCGTTACTGCCAGATTTGGGGGCACATCTGATTGCTTTATACAGATACAAGCTGCTGACTCTTCTATCACTAGTCCAGAGGTCCACAGTACTTAGATTATATTTGTTCTGATTGAATTTACTATAAATTGCATTTCCTTGCTTTTCAATCATGTTAGTTTGTCTAACACAGTCAAAACACCTATATATTTAGTACAGTAGTTCTTAACCAAGCATCTATGAACATTTTATTAAAATATTGTGATAGTTGTATTCTACTATAATTGGTTTTATTTCTAATCCTGCGAATTTAATTTTATACATTTAAAACATTATTCTAAGAAGGTTCTGCCTGACTGAAGGGTGGTTCATGACACAAAAATGGTTAAGACTCACTGCTACCTACCTATCTATCTGTCTGTCTGTCACACTGTATTGTTTTTATCTGTGCATATACATTTGCTGTATGATACTGTTTGTCTACCATCTAGCTATCTTTGAGTGAATGAATGAAAAAGCATCTATTAATCATATATTATTTGTCAAGCACTGTGCTAAGTGTTGGGCCTACAAATAAGAAAACAAAATCCTTGTCTTTAAAGACCTCATATTCTAATTACAGGAGATAATATATATATGTAGATTCAGCTTCGAAACAGATGGCTCTCTATTCTATAAATCTCTAAAAGTTACTTAAGCCTTTAAAAATGATATATGTGAATCTTTTTGTTGTTGAGTCATTTCAGTCATGTCCAACTCACCATGACCCTATTTGGGGTTTTCTTGGCAGAGATCCTGGGGTGATTTGCCATTTCCAGCTTATTTTTCAGATGAAGAAACTGAGGCAAAAATGGTTAAGTGACTTGCCCAGAGTTAAGTGACTTGCCTTATTAAAAGTGAATTTTAATAAAATGTAAGTTTCTGAAGCAAAATTTGAACTTAGGAAGATGAGTCTCCCTGACTCTAGGCCTGGCAGTGTATCTATTGTGCCATCTAGCTGCCCCATATGTGAATTTAGACACACACTTACCTTTGCATATACACATATACATACATATGTGTGCATATTTACATATATAGTAGAAATGACTGTACCCAGAAATTCTTCTCTCAATTGCATGTAGGTCTCTCAAATATAGAGTATCTTCTCAATCATATCACACTCTAGCTGCTGGAAATGAAGTCTATGTATATACACACAGATCATTCTTAAAGGTTTAATTAGTTTAGGGAAGGCTGTCCCTGGTTTATCCTCACCTTCTAACTTACCTGGATCTATTAATTTAATTCTGAAAATGGATTTTAGGGGTTTTAATATCATCAGCCATATTCTCAGTTTAAAAAGTGTATTCCTCCAATAATCCAATAAAGTATTATAAATTCAGTAATTTTTGCTACTCTGTAGCTTTCAAAATGCCTGCTTTCAACTCCTAGTTCTTAGTCCTAGGACCCACATAAATTTTCAAAGGTAGACTCGTTCTCTATCAGTCATCAAATATATCTAAAGAGAGTTGTTGAATTTTCATTATGTAAAAAGCACCAAGTTTTGTCAGTTGCCACATTTCCATGCTTGTCCTTTGATGTTTGACTGAAGCATGATGTGTTCACCTCTAGGAACTTCAAAGAGACATAGAGAAACACAGCACTGGTGTTGCATCAGTACTGAATCTGTGTGAGGTACTTCTCCATGACTGTGATGCATGTGCTACTGAAACAGAATGTGACTCCATTCAGCAGGCAACACGGAACCTAGACAGACGATGGAGAAATATCTGTGCGATGTCTATGGAGAGGAGACTTAAGTAAGCAGGCTGTTTTAACTGTTTAAAAAAGAGAAAGCCCTCCCTGCAACCCACCCACCCATATTAGTTGTTATAAAAATGTGTCGCTATTCCCTAATACTGATAAAGCTAGAAAATATTGTTAATACTTCAGTTTCACCATAGCCTAAAGTGGGGCTGGTAGTAATATGAGCGAGCAGAAAGGAACATCACCTTAACAAGCCAAGTTATGACTTTCTTAGCTAGATCATTTACATTTGGAAAAATGTGACTTTGCCAAAAGGTCTTTGCTTAAGAGGAACATTCACTTATTAACAGTGAAAACGTAACAAGTTGAAGATGATTTATCTCTCTGCTCTTGGAAGTTTAAAGTACTGAAAAACATCAGGGTATTGGATAAAGAATTTAAACCCCAGTTTCAGTGCTCTCTGGTTTGTTCTGCCCATGAAAAATGATTATTTGTCTGGTTGCAAAAACATCCATTTTATGAGGGTGAGCCTGGTCTTGTATTGGACTACAATTTTCAAGCCTTATTTTTATTTCGTTAGAATATTGGCATAGGTAAGCATGGTGTTACATTTATAGGCCTCTTTATACAGATTCAGTGGAGCTCATGTTTCTTGTTTAGAGTATTCTATTCTACACATTCCAAACCCAGGGCTTCAGGACATAGGGGGGAAGAAACACACAGCTGTTTTATTTTAGCTTGAGCAGTTGTCTGTTTTCACCCTGGTCAAATTTGGGGTAAGGCACAGTTATTGTTTGGCACAACAGTTGCTTGTTTGGTGCCTCTCAATCCTGTGACTGTTGTCTTGCTCCCAGGCAGCACTCTTGTGTGTAAACAGTCTTGAATGATTAAACTCTGTTACTTTTTTTTGGTCACAGAATTGAAGAGACCTGGCGATTGTGGCAGAAGTTTCTGGATGACTATTCTCGCTTTGAAGACTGGCTAAAGCTTTCTGAAAAAACTGCTGCCTTCCCCAGCTCTTCTGGGGTGCTGTATACAGTTGCTAAGGAAGAGCTCAAGAAATTTGAGGTGACTTACAAAGCTTGAAATTCAATATCTACTTATCCGGTTACAGCAACCAACTGGTTGCCTCTCTGTTCCAGGACAGAAACTGTTCACTACATGCACTCTCAGATCATACAACTGAGTTGGTAACTGCTCCGCTAATGTCTTTACTGTTTTACAGTCTCATATGTGTGACAAATACATTTTATTTTTACTAAAAATCATAAAAGTTGCTAAATATATTTGCTGGTCTAGTCAGCAGACATCAGAACTATAGTGTTTCACTTAAGTATTTGGTTAAGGGAGAGATTTTAAAAGCACCAGCAAGCATGAATACATAGAAACAAGCCTGGCTCCATGTTCTATTTGAAAATATCCCCTCGTCATTTTTCTTTTCTAAGAAACTTTCTAGTGCCATAAAGATATAACAAATAATATCACGCCATTTGTTTAATTGTAGCTGATATGTTTAAACTTTTTAAAAAGCTTTTAAAGATAAAACAAGGATTGCTTTCCCCTTATTTTGAGCCAAGCATTTTAGTCCTAATCTACTTATAAAAGTTAGGCGGCACTTGGCATTTGTTTGATTAAAGTTGGGGTGAAAAGTGAAGATGAAAAAGCAATGGTATAATAATAATAATAATTCATTAAGAATAGTCATTGGGGGCGGTTAGGTGGTGCAGTGAATAGAATATTGACCCTGGAATGAGGAGGACCTGAGTTCAAATGTGGCCTCAGACACTTAACACTTACTAGCTGTATAACCTTGGGCAAATCACTTAACCCCAATTGCCCTTCCCCCTCCAAAAAGACCAAAAAAAAAAAAAAAAGAATGGAGTCATTCAATAATTTGTTCCAGGTCTACTGCCAGTTCTCAAACCTCTGTCCATTCCATCAACCCCTCAGCTGTCTCCCATTTTCACAGCTGAACATTATTTATTTCAATTTGATGTGACTCCTGTCCCTTCATTTGATATTAATAGAAAGATATGAAGGAATAATTACTAATTTAAAAAAAAGCCTGCACCCTGAACTAATAGTTTAAAGGATTTATCTTCCTCAAATCAATTGCAGTTAAAGTATTTTGCCTCTGACTATGCAAGATACTCAAAAATAGGACCAGAAACCTAAACCCTGTTGCTTTCATTTTGTGTTACTATAAAGAGACATAAAGAATACAATTATTTCCTTTGAGAAGTATATAATGTAATAGAGAAAAAGTAGCAGATACACATAGAAAGTCAGAAGAGCTTATAGAAAGGAGGCATGTAAGCACCTAGAGGGAATGCGACACATAAGTTATATGGGAATCCTTGAGTGAATACAATATCTGTACCAGACTCGGTACTTCTGTAGGGGTTGCAAGTGAAAAAAGTTTAAGAAGGCCTACACTAGATCACAGAAAATTTGCTGTCCTGCAAATCCTAATTCCTCTTAGGACCCAAAACTTTGAAAATGATGCCAATCTCTCTAAGAGGTTTTGTGCCATTTCATGGGAACCCTGAGATTAACGTACAAAGGTACATTAGAGTCAGTTTGCATTAAGGGTAAAATCTTTTGTGGTTGTTTTATCCTGATATAAAAATAATTTTATATATTCTTTTGTAATGTTTCTTGCTCCTTTTGTAACAACATGGTTAACTTAAAATTTAATTAATGTGATTGAGCCCTGGAGCCTTTCTTAAGCAAGAGAAATAATTACAAAATTAAATAAACAGCAAGAGAAAAGAAAGAAATTCTTGTTGATGGAAAATGTGCAACAATATTCTTAAGGGAAGTCAAGTGTATAGATAGGAAAGGTCTCATGAGATGTGGAGGGTTGCCTGCCCATAACAGAGCAGCTCGTTTCTCTTGAGTAAATAAATATCTTTCTCTATTCAAGGGTAGCAAATGCTGTGTTCCCCTTCCCACTTTTTATCAAGGGAGAAATATAAATTAATGTAGGATGGAAAATCAAATAGAATGTTTGTACATGAAAAATTAATAGGAGTCTCAGAAGGAGTATAATTAAGGGGACAGAAATTGGGTAGAAGCCTGAGTGATGAAGTACCCTAATGGTGACCATGAGGTTCAAATGTACAAACTAATTAATCATTGAATTGTCCTCCTCTTGCTTGGTCCAAAATGACCAAAAGTATATGCTTTGATTTCATGTTAAAATGTCATAAGCTGATCATTAAAATTAATACCACAGACTACATTTTAAAGGACATATGGAACATCTAATAGTGCATGTTATATAATGTGTGTAAGGATTCTTCAGATGTAAGCTAGAATATAAAGTGACTGCAATTAAATGTCCATGGTTTAAAAAAAATGACTGAGCATATTTAAAATATATGTAAAGCCACAAGAATGGTCTTTAAATATCACCAGATTTATTTGAAAATATTGTTTTTAAAAATTTCACAATTTAAAATTAATTTGTATATCCATCAATATATTTATGGAAGTTTATAAATAACTGTGGCTTCCCCCAAATGCCAATTTGACTTTTATTTTATGGGCAAAAATATTCCAGAACTAAGGTAATTTCTGAATAACATCCTGATTTTTAGGAGATCTTTTGGGTAAATGAATGTTTGTTTTTAGTTCTCTCTTTTGCCTGATTTTCTATAAAAAAAAAATGCCAGGCATTTAAAAGCCATGTACTAGAGATTTCAATTCACTAAATTATTGGGATCAAGGGTAATTTGCTTTTCTTTTCTAGAATGTTTGCTTCATAGTATGAACAAACTTATTGCCCTAAATGAATTTCCATTTCTATTTTATTTATAGTCTTTAGAAGGAAACAGCCAACCAATATTTTTGTTGTAGCTACTAAAGAAAATTTTAAAATTATTCGAAGAAAAATCCTACATTGTCTTTTTATTCATTGAAGCATTATTTTTCCTAATACGACCTGATTTCCAACTCTTTTCCCTTCAAGTTCTAATAAGATTTTCAATTCTTGAAATTTGATGGGATTATCACTTTTTGATAGCTTTCCCAAATTATCTTTATGGAGGTAACATATATTTGAAAAGACATTCAGTAAGAGATGAAAGGTAGCACATTTATACCTTGTTCAGTACTCATTGATTTCATCAATGTGAATACTATCCCTATTGTTGTTCAATTCTGTACAAATGTTCCTGATCCCATTTGGGGTCTTCTTGGCAGAGATACTATAGTGTTTTGCAATTCCTTCTCCAGCTCATTTTACAGATGAGGAACTGGGACAAACAGGTCCAGGGTCACATAGCTAGTAAGTATCTGAGGCCAGATTTGAACTCAGGAAGCTGAGCCTTCTTGACTTCAGTCTTGGCACTCTATACGCTGCATCACAGAGCTGCTGTGATAGGTGCAGGGGTTAGGGACTTCTATCTGGTATCCAGCTTTCTGGTGATGTGCCTCCCCAGACTTAACTCAGTTAATCCTTTAGGCAATAGATACAGATTTCATTACTGTACCCATACTCAATCTTTCTAGCACCTTCTGTATCTTGCCTTTTATCAGAATAGCCTTTAAGAAGCCAAAGTCACCTTTAGCAGAGAAATTTTTAAATTAGTTATTGGATATCTTAACATTTTATCTGTAAGTGAAACACATTGTCTTTAGAACTTGTACTTTGTTCTTAGATAAGTAGAAAAACTTTATCTGCTCCCATACTTGTGACAATAAGAGGAAAATCAACAGACTTTTACAAAGAACGTTGCACATGATGGCATTTTGATATTATTCCTATCTTGTTTTGTGGTGTTAGGCTTTCCAGCGACAAGTCCATGAAAGTCTTACCCAACTGGAACTCATCAACAAACAGTATAGACGCTTGGCCCGTGAGAATCGTACCGACTCTGCTTGTAGTTTGAAACAGATGGTCCATGAAGGCAACCAGAGATGGGACAATTTACAAAAGCGTGTCACCTCCATCTTGCGCAGACTCAAGGTGCTTCTCAGCTTTCTTCTTAACTTAGAGATGCTGTGGTCAAGCACTGAATGATGAGAAAGGAGTTTATATTATATATCTCTAATTTTACCATATTAGAGGGAATTGGGGTGGTTAAGGGACAAGAAGAAAAAAGGTAGGGAAATTTCTACTTATTGGTCTAGAGTAAGGATTCTTACCTTGGATGTTTGAGGGGTTTTTTTTTTTTTAGTATTTTATCACTATATTTCAATTAAATTTGTTTCCCTTGTAATCTTACATATCTTACGAATTTTAAAACATTATTCTGAAATTGGGTACACAGGTTTCACCAGAGTGCTAAAATATTCCACGCTGCCGAAAAAAAAACCCAAAAATGCAACCCAGTTAAGAATCCCTGATCTACAGGCTTTCATTAGAAAGACAGACATTTACCACTCATCGACATTATTTTCCTTTTTTTCTCAGCATTTTATTGGCCAACGTGAAGAGTTTGAGACAGCTCGTGATAGCATTCTGGTCTGGCTAACAGAGATGGATCTGCAGCTCACAAACATTGAACATTTTTCAGAATGTGATGTTCAAGCCAAAATAAAACAACTCAGGGTAAGAAACTGTGTGTGGCTCACATCTTCCATGGGAGAGAGATAAAAAGATTTTTTAAAATGGAATCTACTGAATCACTGTACAACTTATGGAACAATTCTCTGCAATGTTTCATTGGAATTTCAGGTCACAATTTTTTTTTCATTTAAACTACTAGCTAATTTTTTTCTCTGCTCATTTCAAATATTTATAATGTAAAGTAATCATCCCATTAGAGGCTTAGCTTTGTAATTCTTCATTACCACTTATGACAGAATAAGAGAAAATTAGCCAAATTTGGAAGAGGAAGGTCTCAGTAAAGTAAGAGAAGAGTTTTTAATAAAAAGATTAAATGATTTACCAAAAAGGATTCTGGAGACTTCTTCTCAAGGGATCTTTAACTGCCTCAGTGCATAATGGTCTAGGATAGCATAATGAAATCTACACAAGGACAAGATGATGAATTATATATTATGTCAGTGATACTATTCTCTGATCATACCTCATTATCACATTGCACACTAGCATTTTCTAGGATCTTAAAACTTCTGAAGAGGGTTTGTTTATTCATTTGTTTTCTGGCATTGGTTATCATCTGACTGATTTATTCCCTACTTGATGCCAGCATTTTGTAGGAAAGTTTTCTTTTTTTTTTAAACCAGTTTTATCACTTCTCTAAAATACTCTAATTCAGTTACATTGCTCTGAGTATCTACTTTACATCATAGGAATTGATGGAAATTACTCTCAGTTGGCTTCCAAGGCTATTTTTCTCTGATTCTGTAAGAAAGCAGATAGATGTTGATAGATAAATTGGTGCAGGGGGAGGAATGCTTAATCTGGCCAGCATCTTAAGACCTGGTGCTGCCCACCTGATGCAGTTCTATCATTTCCCACCCATGTGACTCTGTGCAAGTGATAAAATATCTCTGGGCCTCAGTTTCCTCACTACAGGATCAGGGGCTTGGAGTAGATGACTGATAAGTTCCTTTCTATCTCTGCATCTATTCCTCTATTATACAAAATTGTATTAAGTAGCTATAATTAGGCGGGGGGGGGGGGTTGTTACTGTTTTCTCATTCACTTAGAGGAGAGTTCTGCTTAATGAAAACTGGTGGTTTCAGTTCCTGGCATCTGAATCTGACTCTATGTTTTCACTGTCTATTCTAGGAAGTCTCTAAAAGTCTCCAATTTATGTCTGTGTGGAGTAAATATAATAGATTCATGACCAAATTCCCTTAATGAACTAAAATATGTAAACAGTTCAAAATGATTTAACTTGAATTTGTGCAATGACATTTACGTGCAGTTTTTGTGCTTTTTAGGCATTCCAGCAGGAAATTTCACTGAACCACCACAAAATTGAGCAGATAATTGCCCAAGGAGAACAACTGATCGAAAAGAGTGAACCATTGGATGCAGCCGTCATCGAAGAAGAGCTGGATGAGCTCCGGCGTTACTGTCAGGAGGTCTTTGGTCGTGTGGAACGATACCATAAGAAATTGATTCGTCTTCCTGTATGTAGCATTCAAAGCTTTTTATTAATATCATTCTGAATTTTGTTAAGTGGGTTCATCTCTTGTCAAAAAGATATGGAAACCTACCAAAGGATCAAAATAGAATGATAATTGACTTGGAAAAAAAATGTAGCTCAATGGAAGACTCATGATGACAAAATTTAGGTGGATCTTTTTCTTTCTGAAAAATAAAATTTTCATGTTTGAAGGTCTGGAAGCTACTGAAACTATATATATATATATATGTGGTAGGAAGAGGGTGGGTTGTATGTGTGTATCTGTGTGTTAGAGATGAGCTTGGGTTTTGCTAGTATGTCTGTTCATTTGCTAGATCCCTGTGTTCCACATGAATTCAGATATTAAGCTCAAGTCTTCATTCTCATTGTATGAAGTTTATATTTTCCTGATTAATCTTAGGAACATGGAGGGAGTAGGGGTCTGGAGGGAGGTGAAGATTGGAAGCTAAGCAGAAGAGAAATAGGAAATAGGGATAGTCTAAAAACAAAATTAACATAGCTGGTCTCACTTTTACTTTTAGCTGACAGATGATGAGCATGACTTGTCTGACAGAGAGCTGGACCTGGATGAATCAGCAGATCTCACTGACATCCACTGGCATGATAAATCTGCAGACAGTGTGCTCTCCCCACATCCATTCTCCAACCTATCCCTTTCACTCCCCCAACCTCTCCGGAGTGAGAGGTCAGGACGAGATACTCCTGCAAGTGTAGATTCCATCCCTCTAGAGTGGGATCATGACTATGACCTCAGTCGTGACCTAGAATCAGCAGTTTCAAGAACCCTGACTTCCGAGGATGAAGAGGGTCAAGAAGACAAAGACTTCTATCTCCGGGGAGCTATTGGTCTAGCGGGTAAGGGCACTTATTTTAAAGAAATTGGAAAGAAATCTAAATCCCAACAAAGATATATAAATGATCCTGGATTTAGAAGGCTAGCACCATTTTCTTTTCTCTAAAATCAGTAGGATTTGTACATGAGGGCACAATTAATCCCGTACTTGATTAACAGTCACTAAAGGGGAATGGTCATATGTCAACCTTTATTAATGTTAGATTCATTCCTGGGGGAGAGCCCTATGACTTTCTTCTTTTCCTTTGATAGCTAATTGATATCCCAGATGTCTGACTGTTGTAAAAAGAAATGTTGTTGCTCTGGTTTACAGATCTTCGTTACAAGGGACATTTCAGAATGGAAATTCTTTCTTTGTCTTCCAAAAGATGCATACTGTACATTAGACCTGATAACTTGCTTTTTTCCCTCCTTCCCAGGAAAACTATTTCCTCCATAAGGAGAATGAACTTTCCAGTGCTTAGAAAGCGACTCAGACTGTGCTTTTTTTGCAGATGTAGTGATCCCAGAAAGCCCTGAGGCCTATGTAAAACTCACAGAAAATGCAATCAGAAATACCTCTGGTAGGCATGAAAACAGCCTAAGCATAGTGAGAACCAAGTTCCTCATCCATGCCTGTAACAATCTCCTTCTCTTAGCACATCTGCCCAACTTTGCTCAGCTTATGGCACAAGCATGTTAATGCAGAGCTTTTCTCTCTTATCTCTCTGCTGGAAGGTACTAGTCTTGTTACTCATTATCAAGAGGATAGGTTTTCAAGATGAGACATGGGCACCTTCTCAATATGTTCGATACTAACGACTATTATCAAGGACAAACAAAGATGGTCTTTAGCCCTTTGCAGCCATAATAGCAGCAGCATACTAGTGCAGTGAAATGAGCCAAGAGTTCTCTTTCTAGGTGTGGTTTTAACTACTGTTAAAAACTTGAGTAAGACAGCCTCTCACTGTCCCAGTTTTCTCATCTGCAAAATCAGAAATGCTAACTTTGTTGGACCCTAAAATCCAGTTTTCATTGTTTTAAAATTTTAATTCATTAATTCTATTAGATGAAAGTATTCTACTTTAGTGATCCATTTTATAACATCTGGAGGCTTGTGTTTTCTTTTAAAGAGAAACAGATTTCATAAAGAAATTGTTATGGTTGGGGAGAAGGAGAAAAAAAACTTTCTTACCTAGGAGTTTCTAGGAACTGACTTAGTAACTTTCAGGAGGGCGCAGAATTGGGTTTAAATTGCAATTCTAATAGTTTACCAATAATGAGAGATACAGGGACCAAATCATGTAACATAACTTTTTTTTAAAGAAAAGCTTGATTTGGGGGAGTCAGTGGTATAACAGAAATAGTATTGAATCTGGAGTCAGATGAACTGGCTTTAGCTGTCAGCTCTGACCCTTAATATTTGTGTGATTTTGATCAAGTTATTGTACCTGTCATTTGGATCTTAATTTTCTCATTTGTAAAATGAGGGAATTTAGATGATCTCTAAAATCCTATAGAGATGTAAATCTAGAATCCCATTTAACTAATTCCATGTTGGATGATTTGTCCCCTGCATTAAAAATTTTTTCCAGTTAAAAATACTGGTTGATTCTATACCAATTGTATATTGGTGATCAGTGCTACTATTTAGATCACAGGCTATAGCAAAGAGTTATTCTTCTTTTTCTTTGCAAAAAGTGTTGTAACTTGAATAGTAGGGACCAACTATCTAGGATTCTCAAGAGCATGTGACAGCATGCCAATGTGCTTGGTAAAAGCTTTGCTCCCTTCTGGCCTTCGTTAAGATTTCAATACAAGCAGCTTATGGCTCAAAGAAATAATGCAGTTGCACTGTTTCCCTAGAACGAAGCGTAAGGACAAAATATTGCAAGATATTCTCTGTTCTCTATGAACATTGATGAGAGGCAATTTTCTCTTACTTGGAAGGAGAAATGTGGACTTCATTGCAATATTTCATATATGTTTAATAATGCCTCCTGCCAAACACATTGAGAATCCAGCTTCTCAGAGGATCAGACCAGAAAAGGGGGAAGAGTCACAAGTGTTTTCTGAGTAGCTTGCAAAATTATCTGTAAAAAATATCATCAGTGCTGTTAGGGAAAAAAAATAATCAGATTAACCATCTTCCTAAAAAAATAAAAACTCTAACACGTGAGCATGTCACTACTAAAATTGCTTTATAATTCCCTCACATGCCACTTCTGTGCTACCTTATCTGAGAATAAATCCTTAAACTTTTCTATAAATGTAAAAGCTGAATTGGAAAAAAAATAATGCTAACGATCATTTCTTATGGTCACACTCCAGGTGAGCCAGGAGCCTTAGAATCACATATCCGACAGCTTGATAAAGCCCTAGATGCCAGTCGTTTTCAGATGCAACAAACAGAAAATATTATCCGCAGCAAAACACCCACAGGACCTGAATTGGATGCTACTTATAAAGGATACGTGAGTATCAATCATGACTATCACTGCTCATAATCCCTTGAAAAAAATCCCTGTGACAAAATACAGAATCTTTAAAGTCCAAGAACTTTGTTGGTTTTCTCAATACCATGCCTCCCTTGATTGCATAAAGTATCACCAAAAATGCAACCTTATATAGTTTCTTTTTTTATACCTCTATTTTACTTTTTTTGTGTGAGGTAGTTGGGGTTGTGACTTGCCCAAGGTCACACAGCTAGTAAGTGTCAAGTATCTGAGGTCAGCTTTGAACTGGAGTCCTCTTGACTCCAGGGCCAGTGCTCTAGCTACAGCACCACCTAACTACCACTTACTTTTAATCACCCTAAATATATCATCATCATTATCCTATCCCAACTTATTCAGTATCTCTTGAGATTTATTTTAATGAAAGTTAAAGATTCTTCAGGACCAAGTTGGTATTTGGTTCATTTCTCAATTCAAATGATGATGATTTATTAAGCCAAGTTTATCAATGAGGCATGAAATTTCTGTTTCCTCTTCTAGCTATACTAATTCCCTTAATGAACCTTAATAAAACGTTTATTCCGGATGTTTTAATATCTTTCATGTGTCAGAGAAAATAATTCTGACATTTGTAACATAATGAACCATGGAAGTAAGTTAGTAAAGGACAGTACAATATGCTGCTATTTCTGCTCTTATCTATTGTTTATGCCTCTTTGGTTAACTCCACAGTAACATCATTTAGCCCTGTGCCCAGGGGGCAATGAAGACATTTTTTCAGGGAATTTGCTATTCCCTGTCTGTCACTTTCGAGGGAACAGAAGCACCTCTGTCCTTTCTGCCTCTGAACTTTTTGCTACATACATCCAAAAGACCCCTCAGAAAGATATATTGGGGCATGCAAATTACAAGTGTTCAGTCACTATTCCAGTGTACATTGGTTCTCCTTCTTGAGGCCAGCACATAATAACATATGCTTTATGCTTAACATATGCTTTCTAGCTGATTGGTTGAGGAAAAGAATGAGAATGAGCCCAGCTACTGTGTATTGGAGTTTATAGCTTCTTAATAGTGATAGAAAAGCCATTGTAGTCGACTACTTCGTTCCACTTTAGCTGATAAAGCTGCTACTCTGTCCTTTCACAAATAGAATGTGATCTATAGTGGCTGTCCTTAGACTGAGAAGCCAGAAGAGGCCAGAGAGAGAATATGCCTTAGAGTCTCAAAGATCTGGATTCAAATTCTGATTTTTGTAGATCCTAGATGTGTGACCATAGGCAGATATTTTATTATTTTATTTTTTGCTTTTTGGAGGGGGTAGGGCAGGGCAATTGGGGTTAAGTGACTTGCTAGTAAGTGTTAAGTGTCTGAGGCTGGATTTGAACTCAGGTCCTCCTGACTCCAGGGCCGGTACTCTATTCAGTGTGCCACTTAGCTGACCCTTATGGGCAGATCTTGATATCCGCCAGCAACAATCTGAAGTTATGAGTTATACACATGAGTTGCTGACCTGTCCTAGTAGAAAAAATGTAAACCCTGAGAGCTCTTCTTACACCCATGAAACCATATCTGGACCCTACTAAATAATCAGTTTGAGTACCACTGAGGATATTTATGAAGTCCCATTGAAGAGGGGCAGTTAGTTTTGTGATACTCCTTTAAGGAGGCTGAAAAATAATGCTTTGTGGTCAATGCAGCCCTGACATTGTCTGCTTGCTTCTTTCTGTAATGTGGGCAGCATTAAAAATGTTCTGGGAGAGCAAAATGCAAGCCTTAAGATATATTGTATGTTGTTTTAAGGTTTTCATAAGAATGCACAAAATGTTTTCAGCATGGCTTCTTTTATGCTTTCCAAACACTTTAATCTGTCAGTGCGTAAAATACTCCTGGGAGATTTGGGGGGAGCTTTGTCCTTCCCATGACAGTTACCTGATAAGATGATAATTTGTGTTCCAGGTTCCAGGCTGAGTCTGAACGTCTCAGTTCAAGTTTTAATTCACTAGACTACATGTTCAGTCCATAATTTTAAAGGGAATTTTGAGGACATATGATACAATGTGACTGAAATATGATTTAAAGTACTTTTTGTCTGTAGAAACATATATACATATGTGACATATCTGTTTTGCCATCTGTGCGTCATACAGATAACAGACTAATAATGTCAAAACCTATTTTTGAAAATATTCCTTCAGCAGAGGTGTCACAGAGGATAGAGAAGCAGTTCTGAAACCAGAAAGAACTGTGTTCAAGTCTTGTCTCTTGACACACGTCAGCTGTGCCTTTGGGCGAGTCACTTAACTTCCAGGTATTCTGGGAAAAGTGATTTCAAACTCAAAAAGAAATGAAGGCTGCAGATCTAGACATCAGGTTCCCTGCAGGCTGCCTTAATTTTAAGATGCAAAATTATCTGTTTTATTTTATTTTTCTTTATTTTGTTAACTATTTCCCAATTATATTTGGACCACAATCAAGAGTCTTGCAGATTGAGGACCATATATTTGACATCTTTGCTTTAGGCAACTTTCCAAAACGATTACTTCAAAAGAAAGTGCCAACCTCTGTTGGTGGAGTCCAGCCCCTTTCCTCTATCCCTATGTATTCAGCAGCTCTTTATTGAACCACCTACTATGTGCAGGCATTGAGGGAGGTACAGGAAGAAGGTGTAGACTTTGGTACAAAGCTACTTCCCAGTGCCCGTTTTATATTGATCATTTCTTCTGTACTTATTTCTAGAATACTCTGTGTGACTAAGACCTATGGGGTTTTCTGTGTTTTGTGACTGTACTTTTTTAAACAGATGAAGTTGCTGGGAGAGTGCAGTGGGAGTATTGATTCAGTAAGGAGATTGGGACACAAGCTGAAAGAAGAAGAGGAGAAATTATCTGGGTTCATTAACCTGAATAGCACAGAAATGCAAACATCTGGTAAGTAACACCACCCTGAGAAGGAAGAGGAAAATGGGATATCTTGTAGCCCTTCAAGCTCTAAAAGGACGAGCATTTTCCAAGCATGGGTCACAGCAAGTCCCTTGGATCGACTTTGCACTAGTCAGTGCTTGAAGCTTCTGTGCTCACTGTGATAACCACCTGGGGGAGAGGGAAAGGTAGAGAGCACTGTGTCCATCCATCCCACACTCCAAGCGTCCCAGTGTGTTATCTCCCTTCTTATATGTATTTTTCATGTCCCACCCAACCTGTTCCAAACCAATAGACATGTATCAAATGCCTTCTATGTACTAGGCACAATGATAAGCACTGGAAATACAGTTAATAAAAAGAAAGACCGTCTGCGATGTCAAGGAGCTTACAGTCTAATGGAGGGAGAGTCAGCACACTAATGGAAATAGAAAAGTAAGGGAGAGGAAACATCAAGGAGTATCCAGGTGGGGTCATCTCATTCTGTGTAATTGAAACCAGGCAGAGCAGTAGATATCAAAATGGAGTGATTTCGAACTCAAAAGACATGGGGTTCCCTGATCCATGTGAAAGAAGGAGGGGAGGAAGGAAAGAAAAAAAGAAAGAGAGAAAGAAAAGAAGGAAGGAGGGAGGGAGGGAAGGAAGGAAGAAAGGAAGGAGGGAGGGAGGGAAGGAAAAAAGGAAGGGAGGGAGGGAAGGAAGAAAGGAAAGAAAGAAGGAAGGAGCATTTATTAAGTTCCTATTATATGGCAGGTACTATGGCAGGCACTTTACAAATATTATGTCAGTTGTTCCTCCCAACAGCTGTATGAAGTAGGTATTATTATGCTTATTCCCATTTTATAGTTGAGAAAACTGAGGGAAACAGAGTTTAAGTGACTGGCCCAGAGTCACACAGCTAATAAGTATTTAAGGCCTGATTTGAACTCAGGTCTTCTTGGCTCCAGACTCAGTGTTCTATCTCCTGCACCACCTAGGTGAATTAGAGGTTACAGAATCTAACCCACTTATTTCATAGATGAGGAAACTTAAGCATGAAAGTGAAATGAATTGTTCTGGACCACACAACAAAACTAATGTATCTGAAGAGGAATTTGAACCCAGGTCTTCCCGACTCCGGGTTCACTCCTTTATCATGGTGCCATGCTGCCTTTCCACTTGTAATTCATCTTTTATTAGTTCCAAGTGGTGCATATAGCAGGTCTTAGTGTGTCTGCCCAAAATGTCCATGTGCTCATGAATCTCATGCCCAGGAAATGCCTTGTTTTAGGTGTGATCGATCGATGGGAGCTGATCCAGGCCCAAGCCCTGAGCAAGGAGCTGCGAATGAAGCAACACCTCCAGCAATGGCAACAGTTCAACTCTGACCTGAACAGCATCTGGGCTTGGCTGGGGGAGACTGAAGAAGAGCTAGAACAGCTTCAGCGTCTGGATCTCAGCACCGACATTCAGACCATTGAGCTCAGAATCAAAAAACTAAAGGTAGCTTAAAAAAATACAGAGAGCTTCAGCCTCGTGTTTTCTGTTCATATCCATAATCTTTCCCTTTAATTACTTCTCCATTGGCCACTCCCTTGGAACAGTACCTGAAGATTGTGTTAGAGTGAAGTCAGCAGACACAGCAACCACCCCTGACGGTCTGCCAGGACGCGTGCCTGACATGTGGTCCTTCACCCCCCTTATCAGTTGTCCAGGACTGTGAATATTCATTATCGTTCATCATAGTACAATTGCTTTGAGTGCTCTTAGCCTTTACATGATCATAGGTGTTGGGAAGGCTCTGGCCTTGCTTTGCTCATTTTGAATCAGTTCCTGCAAGTCTAAAGGTAGCCGTCTTTCAAACTGTCCTGTAGTCAGCCAACTAGACATCCATGAAATATGAAATTCTCATTTACAAAGAACTGCTCATCATTATAGTTACAATGTAGGGCGTGAGGGTCCAAAAAAAGTCTATTAAAGCCAGAAATAAACTTCAAGAACATTTTGTCCAACTGTGCCATTTTACAGATGAGGAAGCTGAGGCCCAGAAAAGTGACATCATAGAACTACTAAATGGTAGCGATTGAACTGAATCCCAGGTACACAGTAAGTGAAGGGTCAGATCCTCAAAGTGAGGATTTTTAACTCTGAAGTCCATTGGTCCTTATATCTTAGTAGAAAGAATGCTGATTTTTGTCCTCAAAACTTTTGAGTTTGAATCCCGTCTCTTATACTCACTACTGAGCCTCAAGTCATCAAGACATGAGTTCAGATTCAGCCTCTGACACTTACTAGCTGTGTGACCCTGGACAAGTCATTTAACATCTGTTTGCCTCAGTTTCCTCATTTGTAAAATGGGAATAACAACAGCACCTTTCTCGCAGGGTTATTGTGAGGATCAAGTGCAATAATTATAAAGCTCTTAGCAAAATGTTTGGCACATAGTTAAGTATTATATAAATTGTTGTTATAGTAGTAATAATAATACAGTTATTTGTAACCTTGGGCAATCATTATTATATAGCATTGTAATTATTATACTATTATTATTATTATTATATCATTTTATAGTAATAAAAGTCGTATTATTATATGGTATATAATTGTGTTATATATATTAGTATTATATAATATTATGACATATAATATGATAATAATAATATCATTATTTCCTTGTGATCTTGGACAAACCACTGGCCTCAACTTTCTCATGTATGAAATGAGGAGGTTGTGTTTAGTGATCTCCAAGGCTGGTTTCAGTTCTAAGTCTGTGACCCTATGACTGTCTGAAATGAGTAAGGTGAATCATGCCTTGAGATCATCACTTTACAAAATAGACTTAATGATTTGCTCAGCAAGAAATAAAATTACAAATAAAATCAAGAAGCTGAGACTTAGTGATTGGACTGATGGCTTTGTCCTGATCATATAATAGCAACCATCTTGATAATAGCTTTTTCAGTACCTGCTGAAAATGACAATGGTCTGAAGCAGTAATGTTAAGAAGGGTGTGAAATCAGCCTGTAAAAACAGGTAGGAGCCAGCCCTGGGAGGGCTTTAAATGGCAAATAGCTGAGTTTGTGGTTTATTCTGGTGGCAATAAGGAACCACTGAAGTTTATTGAGTAGGGGAGAGTCATGCTCAGACCTGTGATTTCAGAGTGTGTGTGTGCGTGTGTGCGTGTGTGCGTGTGTGTGTGTGTGTGTGTGTGTGTGGATGATGGATTGAAGAGATAAAAAGACTAGAGGCAGGGAGAACAATTAGGGAGCTTTTGTAATAATAATAATAGGTGAAAGGGAATGAGTGTTTAATTTTAAAGAGGAAGCAGAGGCCAACAACAGTTAAATGATGTTCCTGAGAAGATAAATGGTGGAGAAAGGAGTCAAGGAGTCCTGACTCCCAGTTTCAACTCTACCACTAGTGACCATGAGAATGACAAGGACTCAGAGATTAAAGACACTATGAAGGACAATGGACAGTTCTTGAATGTTGAATGGGCTTTGGGGATGGGAGGGGCAGGAAGCAAAGGAGAAGTATGGAGGATAATTCTGAGCTTGCAAACCTGTGAGCATGGAAAACTGAGAGTACCCTGCATAGAAAGAAGGAAAAAATAGTAAGTTCTGTTTTGGACAAATTGGGCTAAAAATAACTGTGGGATATCTAGTCAAGATGTCCATCGGGTGGCTAGTATTGTGAGGTTAGAGCTTGGGAGAGAAGTGAGAGCTATGTATGTAAATTTGATTCATCTTTTAGGTGGTGATAGTTAAACTCATTTCTGCTGTGATCATTAAGAAAGTATATGTTGGAGTACTGGCCCTAGAGTTGGGAGGACCTGAGTTCAAATCCAGCCTCAGACACTAAACCTAAAGCTAGCCATGTGACCTTTGGCAAGTCACTTAACCCCAACTGTCTTGCCTTCCCCCCCCAAAAAGGAAAAAATTGTATATGTTTTTGTTTTTCAGTCTTTTTTTTTGTTCATGGCTGACTCTTCCTGTCTCCATGTGGGGTTTTCTTGGCAAAAATACTAGAATGATTTCCCACTTTCCTCTCCAGTTCATTTTATAGATGAGGAGATGAAAGGTTAGGTGACTTGCCCAGGCTTATACAACTAGTAAGTGTCTGAAGCCAGATCTAAACTTGCGTCCTCCTGACTCCTGGGCTGGCTCTCCATCCAACGCGCCACCTAATTGCTCTAAGAGCATATAGAGAGAGGCAGTAGATGAGGGTTTATGTCAGAACACTGGGGGACATCCATGGTTAGCGGATCGGAAATGAATGATAATCTCGAAGACATGATCGAGAAGGAACAGTTATACAAGATGGAAAAAAACCCAGAGACAACATTTCCAAGAAAACCAAGGGACCAGAAACTATACGGAAGGAAGAGATGATTGACCTTGTCATAAATTGCAGAGAAGTCAAAGAAGGGTGAAAACTGAGAAAAAGTCATTAAAGTCAGCAATTAAGAGATGGTTAGTAACTTTGGAAAGAGCAGATGAGGTAAAAATGGTATTGGAAGCTAGAAGGAAAAGAGTTAATATGGGAATGACAGGTGTGTATATAAAATCAACAAATGTAGACAATTTTTAGGAGGAGTTTTACTGAGAAATGCAAAACAGATGTAATATCTTGAAGGGGATGAGTTGATGGCACACTGGATAGAATGTTGGACCTAGAGTCAGAAATACTCTGCTTCCTGAGTTCAAATACAGGTTCAGATACTTAAGAGCTATGTGACTCTGGGCAAGTCACTTAACCCTGTTTGCCTCAGTTTCCTCATCTGCAAAATGAGCTGGAAAAGGAATTAACAAACCACTCTAATATCTTTGCCAAGAAAAACCCAAATCAGATCAGGAACGGTCAGCCACAAGTGGAGATGACTGAACGACAACAATAGTTTGAAAAGACGGTAAGGTCAGGTGAAGGGTTTTTTTTAAGGTAAGGGGAAAATGGCATGTTTGTAAGCAGCAGGGAGGAAGCCACTATATAAGGAAAAATTAAAAATTAGATTTAGAATGGGGGTGGAAATGTATGGGACAAGCTCCAAAGAAGACTGAAGAAGATAGTCCCAAGGACAAAAGTAGGAGGAACTAGCCTTGCCTAGGAGAAGTGTTGACTTGTCTTCAAAGGCTGACATAAGGAGAGAAAAGCCTTCTGCCGAGATTGAGAAGAAAAGATGGTGTAGGTCAGTGGTGTCAAACTCATATAGAAACAGGAGCCTCTAAATCATACATGAGTATCCCTATAAACATAGAAAACCACATGCTAAGATCATTTATGTTTTATTGTATTTTTATTTATTTTATTAAATATTTCCGAATTACATTTAATCAGGATCAGGCTGCACGACGTGGTCAGGACTTAACCAGAGGTGTTAACTCTGGTGTAGGTGACTAGTAACTGCTGTGAGTTTTATAGGGAGGTAACTGGTCTATAGATGGGTATAGATTCCTATAGGCTACATTATTTTTTCTTAACCCGAAAAACTTCAAGGCTAAGAGTGTTTCCAATTGATGTTGAAGTCACATAACAGGCATCTTAAAGCATCTTCTACCTATAGTCTAGTGATTTCCTAAAGATGAATGTTTAAAAATCTTTATTATGTAAGACCTTTTTTTCTAAGTAAATTATTTCAAGTCATATCTATAAAGTATAGGAACAATCTTGCTATTGCAACCAGATCCTGTAGAAATGACATGAAAATAAATATATTGCCTTAGATCTCAAAGAAATCAGGTCAGAGCTAATGGTGAACTTGATGGGTGGGTGTTTTGCCTCTCTCTACCATTCCTTTTCCATTTTGTTCCTCCTGGGAATCTCTTTATGGGTCAACTCGGTGGTCCTTCTACAAGTAGATTTTCATGAGCCCTTGGATTTCCTCTTACCATAATGCTTACAACAATAGAAAACTGAAAAAAAAATCAAGACACTCCTTTTTTTTATTTTCAAAGAGGCAAAGAAATCATTTGTTCCAGACTTGTTTGTTTTATGTTTTCCAGCAAGTCAAACTGATTGACAGATAAAATCACTAATGTGGCTAATTGCTTTGGTATTACATAGACGTAATTCTTAGGCTGTTGATATGGAAACCAGAGATGAAAGGCGTACTTACTGCTGACAAAAGGAGAACCTGAAGTTTGCAATGATAATGACCATGATGATGATGATGATGATGATGATGAAGAGGCGCATTTGTGTACTGTTTTTATAAATTCACTGGACTCATAACCTTGCTGTGATGCAGGAATCACGTAGTATTATGCCCAGTTCACAAGCCTAGAGGACATATCAGATAGAATACTGAACCTAGGAGTGAAGAAGACCTGAGATTGTATTTGTGGTGTGAGAAAAAAAAGGATGAGATAGTGCAGAGGGAGATGTGACAAACCTCAGCAACTGCTGTGAGCACTGAATAAGAGTAAGGAGTCCAGGATTAGTCCTAGGTTCCAAACCTGAGTAACTGAAAAAATGGTGGTGGTCTCAAGAGGGAGGGTAGAAGGAATGGGTAGGATTAGAGGGAAAGATAAAGAGTTCCATTTGGGACACATTAAATTTGAGCTTTCTATGGGGCATCCAGGTAGTTGGTGAAGTGGAATGTGATGTTGAGAAAAAATAAGAACTGGATATATAGATTTGGAAATCATCTCTGTAGAGGTGAGAATTAATCCCATGGAAACTGATAAAATCACTTTTTAAAAAGTTCCAGTAATCTTGGTGTGTGCATTTCATTATTCAAATTGTTTATTTTAATTTTTGTCTTGGTTCATCTTTATAGGAGCTTCAGAAAGCAGTTGATCACCGCAAAGCTATCATCCTTTCCATAAATTTGTGCAGCTCAGAGTTCACACAGTCTGATAGTGAGGAGAGCAAGGAACTCCAAGAGCGACTGGCCCAAATGAATATGCGCTGGGACCGTGTGTGCAGTTTGCTAGAAGACTGGCGTAGTCTACTGCAGGATGCCTTAATGCAGTGTCAGGTTTGTATCAGGCTTCATTCTAGCCTTGAAAGTCACCTAGGGGTATCTAGCAAAAAAAGTTCCTACCTTCCCTGCTCATTACTTAAAAGGCAGAGTATTTATATGAACTTCATAATTTTCTGGATCCTACCAGTACAAAATTCTTGTAACTTTCCCTAAAAGGAACTGTCATCCCTTTTCTATATTAAGTGACCAGTAGATGTTAGAGAACATTATTTGAAGTCAGCTCTTCCTGTCTCCAACTCTAGAACTCTGTCAAATATGCCAAGCTGCCTCTCATGATGAGTAATTGAACTGAACTATGGTGATGGCCATGTTTGTGTGTCCATGTGAACACATGTGTGTATATGTGACAACAAAGGGAGCGGATGCAAGAGATATTGTGGAGTGGAAGTACTAGAACTTGGTAACTGATTAGATGTAGGTATAGTAAGGGTGAAGGAAAAGTCCAGGACAACTCTGTAAGTTCAGAACCTGTGTGCCCAAAGGATGTTGGCATTTTAAAGGTGAGATAAGATTTGAATAAATGAGAAGAAGAATCTCTTCTTTCCTTGGTATACAAGTGTAGTATTCTTCTCTTAAACATTAAGCATATGGATTCCAGTTTCCCTACATCTCAGTAACAAACAGGTAATGAGTTAGAGGAGGCAGCTGGTGGCTCAGTGGATAGTGTTCTGGGCTTAGATTCAGGAACACCTGAATTCAAATCCAGTCTCAGACACCTCCTAGCTGTGTAACCCTAGGATACACTGGAGAAGGAAATGGCAAACCATTCTAGTATCTTTGCAAGAAAACTGCATGGACAGCGGTGGTCCACAGGATCATGAAAAGTCGGACATGACTGAATGATTGAACAACAAAATAAATTACATGCACTAGGAGACACAGGAACACTTTAGAGCAGTTATTATGGGAAAGAATGATATGCCTGCCATTATACCAAAGATTCTTTTACTAGGAGAAGGTAGTCCAGTAAGTACTAGCCAGGCATATCAATTAAAGAAGAGAGATGTGACCCAAATCTGTATGTACATGTGGGTATGTGGCCAGGTGGGTTGAGAGGAATCATAACAGTAATGTTCAAGGTCATTATAGATTCTCTCATTCTTTTTATAGGATTTCCATGAAATGAGCCATGGATTGCTTCTGTGGTTGGAGAACATTGACAGGAGAAAAAATGAAATAGTTCCTATTAATCCAAACCTTGACTCAGAAATACTTCAGGACCAACACAAGATGCTTATGGTAGGGTGTTTGACTTTCATGTCTGGAGGAGATTTAGAAAGGTTTCTTCATTTCACTGGAAAGAAAGATAATACAGAATCCAAGTATTCCACCCTTTATGCTTTAGTCTCTTAAATTCAAGCCCTTTTAGTGCCAAGTTTTGTTTTGTTTTTAAACACCTAAGTATATCCACAGGGCATGCCACCAACTGGAAATGAGTTTCAGAGTTCTTGGTTCAATTTGTAAAATGGCTGTGACTGCCCTTTCTCTTACTCACTCATTTACTGGGGGTTGAGGGGAAAGAGGGAGTAGTGGATTTTGGTGGCAATGAGTTCCTGTGTTCCATTAGGAGGAAATGTTTTTGTGCTAGCACCTTTCTGCATACCTGAAAAGGTTATATCTCATTTACAACCTGTTAACTGAACCTAAGGACTTGATAACTACCATTTGAATGCTAATACAATTCTTAGAAACTACATAGTTTTACCACTGCATTTTCCCCTGCATTATTGATGATAATGATCACCTCTGGAATTTAGACAGATCCAGACATGAAACACATGCCTACCAGACTTCACTGGGAACACCTTTACTCCTCTAGCCAGCATTAGTTATTAAGTGGTGAATGGTGAATCTTCTTAAGAATGTTTCACTATACACCAGGAATAAAGATTTGGCCTCAATAATTCCTATATTCACAGCTTGAAGATTTTTTTAAAAATAAATTTATAGCAAAAATACTATGCATCTATATAATGCTTTATATTTTTAAAAATATTTTGACATTCATTGACACATAGGATCCTCACAACAGCCTTGTGAGGCAGGTAGGGTCCTTATCCCCATCTTGCACACAGAAAAACCTGAGGGTCAGGTAGATGTAGTGATTCTCCAAAAACCATATAGCAAATTGTGCTGGTTAAAACTCTAGCTTAGTACTCTTTGTGACCATCCCAAGGAGTGCTTTTACTACTATGCCATCAGATTGACCCTTCTGTTTTCGTGTATGATATTCCATTGTGTGGGTACAGAAATGTCCTGGACTAAAGAACAATGTTTCCAAGTTTTAGGAAACTTGATTATCTGTCAAAAATTCATAAGTGAAAACAATGATATTTTACTATGTAAATAGCAAATCAGACGTGAGTTGCTGGAGTCCCAACTAAAGGTGGCATCACTACAAGACATGTCCTGCCAACTCTTAGTCAATGCTGAAGGAAAAGACTGCTTGGAAGCCAAAGAAAAAGTCCATGTCATCGGAAATCGACTTAAACTTCTCTTGAAAGAGGTTAGTCGTCATATCAAGGACCTCGAGAAGATCTTAGATATATCAAGCAGTCAACTGGTAAGTCTCTGATTTATCAATATGAAAACAGCTTAGTTCTCCTTCAGTTGCTATTTGGTTGGTATCTAGAAGACAAAATCTCCATTTAAACTGAGAATGCCTTTAAATCGAGCAACATAAAAATATTTATCAGACTGGGAAGGGCCTGATATGACAAACAGTAGTTTTTTCAATCCAAAAGAAATATTTTTCTTCCCTCCCAATGGGATAACAGAACCCAACTATATTTTTTATGTATGAGTACCAATCACCTTAGCAGCAACATTTTTTCCAGGAGTGCAGAAAGTTCTTTGAACCAGTCCTCTCTTTTTCTCTTTATGAAAGGACTGATTAACAATACTATGCAAAGTAGCTGCCCCTCTCCAGGGCTGAGAAATTGATTTCTTGTGGAAAGAAAGAAAGGAAAGGAAGGGAGAGAGGGAAAAAGAGATGGAGGGAAGGCATGTTTTTAAAAGACTCATTTGTAAATTCCTGTAATAAGCATATAAGATCTCTTATATGCTTATAAACATATGTTATAAGCATATAACTCTATCCCAAATCATTTATAAGCATATAAATCTATCTCAAATAATAACAATGGTAGAAATAACATAATACCCTTGTCACCACAAAATGGACTGCTAGGTGATTTTGTCACAAAGCCCAGATGAGTGAGATTCCCTCAGGGTCTGAGCCACTGCCTAGCTGTAAGTCTGTCATTTTTCACAAGCCTTATTTAGTGTTTTACAACATGAAATCATAAGATCACTAAGGAAATCCCCGGGGTTGAAAGACAAATTTAAGATAATAAATTGGTGTATAAAATGTTCAAGAGAAATAAACTATCTTCAGAGCCCATTTCAAATCCTAGTCCTAAGGACCTCATTATTAGAATCTGTAGTTTCTTAAAATGTACTAAAAGTCTAAAATTCCCACACTGTAACCTTTGGACTAGTGATATTCAGAGAGTGCTGAGATTCGTCTAATCAAATTCAATCTTACATATAGGATTTATCCTCTTGGTCTTCTGCTGATGAACTGGACACCTCAGGATCTGTGAGTCCTGTGTCAGGAAGAAGCACCCCAAACAGACAGAAAACGGTAAATCGATACTGGCTATCTTCTCTCAGCCCTAGGGAGGAAACATTACGAAGTAACACTATTTGCAGCCAACAACAGGGTTCACAGCATTTTCATGAGGGAAAAGCAAACCATGTCTCCCCTTTGCCCCACAAGAGGTTTTCCTACAGTTTAATATTACCTCCTCAATCCTGCTGCATTTCTACCCTGCATGAAATTAGTAATAGAAGATAGTATCTTTCTTTTTAAACGTAAAAAAAAAAAATCAGGGCTCAAAGTGTGGCTGGTGTGCAGGATATTTTTGTTGCTCAAATGACCAGTTCTAGCAGGGTCTTCAGTTGTCCCTTTGTGGTAGCCTGTCTCCTGTGTACCCCTTTACCATTTTTTCAGCTGAAGGATCAGGCTGCCGCCTAAAAAATGCTCATCAAAACTTTGTCTTAATAAGACTCTTAATTTGGTGAACCTAATGATTTTATTAAACTATTTATAAATATGCCTTATAAGGTCATAAAATTCTTAAGTGACCAGATAAGCTGTTTGCCAAAGCTGCTCCTGGCTTCTGGCCTAGAAGATTTGCAGTGACTTGAGCGGTGGCTCTTTGGCCACCTGCATCAATGCAGGTGACCCTGATTTGCCCATGGGCACCATGAAACTAATGAGAATCAAATCAAATCAAAAGAAACAGAACGAAAAATGTTAATTCTGTCCCTGCTGCCCTTTATACCTTGATCTTTGTATGTAACAAGAGTTTTTTTTTGTCCTGCTTTATAGTTCCTTTGGTTTTTATTATTATCCATACTCCTTAGTTCTTAGAATAATATTAATTTCATTTGCACTTTTTATAAGCATCTAAGTTCTGTCCTGGTGAACTTTATGATCTTTTTTAAATTGATTTTTGCAACATTCACTAGTTTCCTGTAGATCCTAGTTTTAGAATGTGAAGGAACACTGGCTTTTCAGGAAATTCCATTTCAGCCTCTAGAATGAACGTTTAACTTGTTTGTTCTTTAAACAGCTTTTTACAAGGCAACATCATGTTGTTTTATTAATGGGATAAGGAGGGGAAAATGGACACCTTGACATTCTAGAAGATGAAAAATATTACTGGATGAGATGATAAAGTGAATTTATGTAAAATTTAAGTGGACAGGCATTTAGTTAAAAACATGCCAACTAGAAATCTATAATATTCATCTTTATCATCTGGCTATTTGGTTTATGTGCTTTACAACCCTTTTCATTTATGTCCACATCCACATTTTCCAGGCCAGACTGGAAAGGTCCTTTGTTTACTTTGAAAAACTGTGTAGATGAATACTCAGAACTTCTTGAATAAATTCTCAAATGATGAATAATCTTTAGCCTATACCAAAACATATGACTAAAAGCAAAAGTGAAATAAAATTGTGCCACTACTGTGGAAGTGGTTAGAGTAATAGACTTCATGGGCCTTTTAATAAATGCTAAGCAACTGGACATGTATTTCATTTGTTCAGCAGAAGAAAAGCCAGTTTCCTTGGTTCATGGGTATTGATCACTTCATTTGATTTGTGTTTTCCTTTGCTGCACTTTTAGTTTAATTTTCATCAGTAGCTTGTCTTTATTTGCCTGGACTGAACATTCTTCTTTCTTTACCCCCTATTCATTGCAAACAGCCACGGGGCAAATGTAGTCTCTCACAGCCTGGACCCTCTGTCAACAATCCACATAGCAGGTACCTTATTCTCCTGGTTTCCACACTGTTCTAGAACTGCAAGAGGATGATGGAAAATGCCCTAATTGGGACCAGCCTGCATATAATCTGCCCTCAGAGGAGTAAAGGGCTGACTTATTATAGAAAAGCCCTTGTCCTAAGTAAGCAGGTTGTCAAAAGTTTGGGTTCCTTTATGAATACCGAAATGCTTGTCAATTTTACAGCACTAAGCTCTTGGTCCTCACACACACAAAAGAAAATCATTCCCCAACACAGGCACCATTCTGATATACTTTGCCAGATGGTGATCCTTTATATGTGTAACATAGAGACCATACAGTTGACTAGGACATAACACCATGGGATTCATGGCAAAAAATTTTTATCATCCTCTTAGTTCTAGATTTTACATTAAGACAGGTGATTGAACAATGCAATATTTTACCATTTACAGAACCCACAAATCTGAATAAAGCATACTAACACTCCCCCCCTTCCCCACCCCAGCTTTTGATTTTTTTTAACATTTTATTCAGTTTGTGGGTTTTGGGTTCTTGAGATTCTAAAAAATGAACAGTCAGAATTTGGGTAACTTCATCTAAAAATCCTTAGCACCTTATCTCTTTGGCATTGCCTTCAGCTCCTCTGCAGTCAACATATTAAGTCACTAACTGTCCTTGACACTCAGCAGAATGCTTGCATCTGCTTCCCTCTGGGAGCAAGACCAGTGTCCACTAGTCTGTGACCACTAGAGAGCAGACTTACAGCTGCCGCTTTTTGCTTTCCACCTTGTCTCCAGTAGTCTTATCATTTCTTCAGCTAACAGTGCTTTTGCATTCTTCCTTGTTGGTGTGGTGTCTATGTTCCTTCACTCTTTCACTGATCAGTTCATGTCTCCCCTTTTCCTAACTCCAGACAATTTTAGAGAGAGGGAGGGAGGGAGGGAGGGAAGGAAGGAAGGAAGGGAGGGAGGGAGGGAGGGAGGGAGGGGAGAAAGGAAGGAAGGAAGGAAAGGAGGGAAAGAAAGAAAGAAAGAGAAAGAAAGAAAAAGAAAGAAAGAAAAAGAAAGAAGGGAAGAAATGATGTCCTTCCAGCCAGTTTCAAATTCCAGTCCTAGGTGCTTCACCATTAGAATAGTTCAGCAACCTGGGAGTTTATCTGGGCTATAAGCAAAACTCTGAATTCCTAAGGAGAGGGATAGGAGGAAGTCCAAAACTGCAAATAGTCATTATTTAATATTTTCAGTTTGCCAGTTGCAACACCATCATATATAAGAATTCTCACTCCACTACCCCAAGGTATTGAAATCACACAATAGATATTTTGACATGCCCTCTTTATTAGACAATACATAGACAGACAAACAGATACATAGATATATGTGTGTATACATACATAGGCACATATATACATAACTGTATTTGGTTTGAAAACAAAGATTTTCCTAGCAAAATGGCAATTAATAAATGCAACTGGCAAAATGCAGCTCTGCACCTTCAGAGTTGGCCATTCTTCATAGGCTGTGTTCACAATTCCCATGATGTATTCCTCAGCCTCTGCAATAGAGGTTGTGGTGCCATATCCCTCTCCTCCCCTTTCCCATCTCCCCTCACACACTTCTGCCCGCCCCCCAAAAAGTAATGTATAATTGATTTTAGCTTAGAGAACATTATTACCCTTCAGGAGGCTGAGGTACAAGTGTAGCTCAGACAAAAGTGGGAGGGAGAGTTACAAAGTTACAGCACAAAACGTCTTTCCCCTGGTGATAACTGGCAGCTAGATTCAGGCAGACATATCTAGTGGCCTTGGAGCATAGGTATAAATTGATTCTGTTCCTCTCCCCCTCCCCCCAGACCTTCTCCCCACATTTCTTCTCAGGATTTCAGGCGTCTCTATGTGCAGGGCTGAGCAGGTGTTTCAACATGCATCTTACCAATGCTTTGCAGCTTGGGGAACAGCCCCCATTCTCTAGCCGGGGCATCCACGCGGCACCTTTCAGATCAGCTCTGTCCTGCACTGTTTATTAACACGTCTCCTTAGCAGTACAACACAATGCTCAATTTGTTACTCAGACAGGCATGGAATACAAACGAGTTTCACCTGAATGGTCAACTTAATCAAACACGCTAGGCAGACAGGTTGCGGTTGAAGTGGATTGGGTTTTTTAACTCATCGGCGCCGCTGTTTGGGGTGCACCCACTGTGGGCAATGAATGCAGCTCCTGCTGGGAAAGGATTAACTTACAGTACACGCTGTCACATTGTTCTGGAATATTTTTACATCAGAGTACTTCGTATTTGATCTTGCCCTGGATCAGCAAACTTGAGAGGTTACAGTAGTTAGGGCAGACAGAGAACCCCCTACAATTTAGGAATGTCCACCACAAAAGTCGAGTGGAAATTTTTCAACTAGTTTTTTTGTTTGTTTTTTGTTTTTTACTTCTTTTTTTACTTTTTTCTTTAATTTGATTGGTATGGGCAGGGGCAGGAACTGGTGTAGAGTTTTTTTGGTTTGAAGTCAAATATCATCTCCTTGTTTGTCAGTTTCTGTCTTCTGTGTAATGCAGTCTAGTCTTGCCATTATGTGTCTGCTCCATCAGCATGGTATTCAGTTGAATCTACTACACAGCTAGAAAATTTAACAAATCAGGGAGGATTCGTAATGAATTTTATGCTGAATTAATTGATGAGAGTCCCCTACACACACACACACACACACACACACACACACACACACACACACCCCTACCTTCCCTTTTCACTTCAGATTCTAAGATCATATCTACATTCATATCTATCATAACAAATTTTATCTAAGAATAGTTGTTTTAAAACATATCATGTTGCTTGTCGTGATGGCACATGCCTATTATCCCTACTAGTAGAGAGATGGAGGCTTGCTTGAGCTCAGAAGTTCTGAGTTGGAACAGGGGTCAAGCAAATTAAGTGTGTAGCCCCTGGTAACGTGGGGCCACCTGGTTACTTAATAAGATGTCAGAAACATCAGGTTAAAATTTCTGTGATCGATAGGGGGATTGGGTTATATCACTGCACACTGCACACTGCGCTCCTAGGCTGGGAGATTTAGGGAGAAGTAGTCTCCAAAAAATCAAAACAAACAAAAAATACTGTGTTTAACAAATTAAACTAAAATTTTGATATGGGGATCTATCTCTTTCATCCAACTCTATCCAAATTCTAGGACTGAAGGCCTGGTTAGTGCTCATATATTAAAGCCTGAGGCCTTAGAGGTTAGCTAGTTCAGCCCCCTCATTTTATATATTAGGAAGCTGAGACCCAGAAAAGTTAAAATGTTTTTCCAAAGCAAATAAATAAGAGAACATGAATTGGAACCTGTGCCCTCTGACTACACCACTATTCCACAAAGAGAATATAACAAAAAGATAAGTTAGGATGACTGTGGACTACAGATAGCTTATGTATGAATTCAACTACGCTGTGTTTAGACAGACAGACTCACACTCGAGACTCATCATAAAAACTGTTTGCTAGAGAGTGGCATTCAGTAAAAGCTGATCTCTCTCAAATTCATGCAGGAAGTCCTATTAATTAAAATTCCAAAAGAAGTTTATTCAACATTAAAATTATTGGTCCCGTTACCTACTTTCTACAGGAATGTTGTCAGACTCAAAATCTATATAAGGCAGTTCTGTGTATTGAGTCCTAATGAAAATGTCATATATTAAGGCTCTAATACATTTCTCTTTTCATTTTTTGCCCTTGAATTCCCCCAGATATGGTTTTGCTAATCAAATTTGCATATTTCCATTGGGCTGGAACCAATAACCACATTTTACATAATTGTAACTTTAAACACTGCCAATTTTAACACATGAAACCATTTCCCTAGATTCTTTATTTGAACTAATATTTCACTTAATTCCCAGAATATTATAGGAACATACATGTAGACTGACTTCACATGCCATCTAGTTAATGCTTCCATTTATAGGTTCAGAAAAGTCAGTTGTATGGCTCAAGTTCACCTAGCTAGGAAATAGAAAACGTAGGATTCAAACCAAAGAAAACCCTGACTCCCAAATCCATCTCACTTGCCACTGTTCTGTTCTGTTCTGTGTTTCATATCAGATGAACAAACTACTCCCTGAAAATGTTAAGTACTTTACAGGGATCTTTATGTGGTTGAAGTCACTTCCAGGTGGCAAAAATTCCTTGGAATGCTCCTAGCATTCAGTGGTCTCTTATGGGAGGCTGGTCTGTCAATTCCCATAATAACTGTCTATTTATAAAGCTAGGTGGTATAATGGTTAGATTACTGGACACGGAGTGTGGAAGACCTGAGTTCAGATTTTACCTTAAGATACTAGCTACGTAACCCTGGAGGAGTCACTTAGCCTTTCTCAATCTGTTTTCTCATCTGTAAAATGGCCATAATGATAACAGCTACCTCTCAGGGTTAGTATGAAGACAAAATGGGATAATGTTGGTAAAACACTTTGTGGACTTTAAAGTGCTATATAAGTCTTAGTCATTATTGTCTACAGTTCAAAAGGCAGGATAGTATAATGGTTAGCAACCTGAGTTCAGAGCTGTGTGATCCTGGGGAAATCTAACCTTAACTTTTCAATTGTCTGAGACTTTAAATTTCAGAGAATGTGCCAATCTCACTAGTAAGATGAATTTCCTCAACAGGGAGGTTCCTCATACCAATGAAATTACAAATCCAGTCTCTGTCACTTACCCCTATTGTCTGCAGCACCAGTGTCAAGCCTAAGAATCCCTACAGGTCTCATGTTGACTTTGAAAACTACCCATGTTTACATATTTTTCTTTATTTTATTAAATATTTCTCAATAGCATTTTAATCTGATTCATTCCATACTTGGGAGTATCATGGGTCCTGTATGTTTGACATCTCTGTTCTAGAGCACCACAGACCAAGATCTTGGTCCTCCCTAGTAATAAATAAATAATTTTAGTTGTCAAGGTGGTATAGGACCATTGCAAAAGCTTGGATCAGTGAATGGTGGGCCTGTGGTAGCCATAATCCAAGATAAATTGTTGAGTCTGGAGCTAGAAAATATCCAAGATTTCAGGTTGCCCCTCTAGAAACAGTACAATTCCCAGGAGTGATTACAGGTAAAGGATAATGCCCCTTTTACTGAAAACCGTCTATGTATAATAGACCCACACATCTGTTCCTCCAGATAGTGTTGCCACATTGTTTTCTCATGATGAATTATTTAGTTAATTTTTCTCTCCTATAAAGTAAGAGGTTATAAAGTTCCTCAGAATATTTTTAACAACTCTTCTAGCAACGTGTTTTGATTTGAATGACATTAGAACAGATTGTATTCTTCTCATTTCCTTGATTGCATGTTTTTTTTCAAAATAAGTCCTTTTTGATTCTTTCCTCCATCCACTTTTGTATGCTTATACATATATATATCATATTATGAATATATATATAATATTATTATATTATACTTACATATATTTTGTTTTTCCCATTGGACCCATACTCACACTGAAAAAATAAGGTAGGACATTGAAGCAATTTCCAGGTAATTTGAATGGGAAAAAAACCCCTACTATTAAGAGGAAGGGAATCTTTTTTTTTATTAGAACTCTCTTGTTTGTCCTAAGCAATCAGATTTCTTGGTTCAGCTTCCATTTCACTTTGTCAGTGTAGACACATTCTAAACACAGAGCAGTAACCATGTCCATTAAGGTAGCGGTGCCAAGGGAAGAAGAAAGAAAGGAGCCGGAGGCTAGTCAAAAGGCTGCCTTTGTTCTTTCTCTTGGAAATCCTCCCAAACCTCTATTGAAACCCAGGTGTCTTTAAGGCCAAGGATAAATATTAAAAGAGTACTTTTCACCCCAGGATCATTAACCCTGCTGGGACTTTAAAGGCAAAAACCAGATTCACCATAAACAAGAGGTGACTTTGGTCAGTCTTGAACCTTATTGGTTCCCCTACTTCCCCCACCAAAAAAAAGTGGAGAAGGGAGTTCTGTAAGGAGGTAGATTGCAGTTTTAAAGGGAAGCCAACTCCTCAGAAGGTAATTAAGCACTGTGTGTTCCCTTTGTCCCTACCTCAGCCCATTAACTCTTGGTGTGTTGGCATTCTTAGACAGTAGAAAGCCTGGTCTAATTGAACTTTAATAAGGAATGCTCTGATGCTGTTAAATGTGCCATATCCTTTCAGGGGGCTCTTTACAATATGTGACTTTACATAACACAAGAATAAGCAACTTTTTTCTGGCTCAAGAGCATACTGTTGTTTAATGTGCAACCTTTGTTTTGATTTTGAACTTTGACCTAAACATCCAAGAAAGTGCATCTTTCACCCCCTAATTCAAATCTTCCACACCTATTTCACCACCAGTTATGTGCATAAGTCAATCTGTCTTTGGAAAGTATAAGAATCCTCTGCAATAAATGAATCATGACAAATTATCTTTCATTCTAGTTGAACATTAATAATTGCACTATAATTAGTGACCCTTAACTTGGCCATAATCAGCAGAGTCTGAGTTAGAAGTATCATCTAGCTGAAGACAGAGAAAAGTTGTCAAATCAATCTAGACTGAAAAAAGTCTATTCAATATCCATGGTCACTCATGGCCACCTAAATCAGGTCAGTGCAACATTGCACCGGAAGGAAGGAAGGAAGGAAGGAAGGAAGGAAGGAAGGAAGGAAAGAAGGAAGGAAAGATTTTCACACTCTATTTGTGCCAGGTACTGAAGATACAAAGACAAACATTGTCCTCAAGGAGCTTACTTTCTAACGAGGGAAACAAAACATAGGAGTGCTGTCTGATCAATGGGAAATCAGATAGTTGCAAGTGTTTTCAACTATTAATATGCTCTTTAAATTCATCCCATAATTTGTAGTACAGCCATGTGAGACAGCCATGTCACAAATATAAGCCAGAAGCTCATATCTGTTCTTTCACAAACCAACAAGTCTAAATAAACTGAGGGCACTGGAAACCACACTGGACTCAGAGTCAGGAAGCCTGAGCACTAGTGCTGCATCTGCCAACAACTACCTGTGTAACCTCACAAAAAGGCTTTCCTCTCAGATCCTCAGTTTCTTCCCTGCTGCTCTTTTTTTCCCCTCATTTTAACAATGAGGGATTGGCCCAAGAGATCTCTAGCTTGAAGACTCTTTGAGTCTATGACTCAGAAGCTGAAATTAAAGAGGAAGCCTTGCCTGCTGTCCATTAATGTGTCATCGTACTCTTTCTGTGACATTTCTACAGAATGAATGATTTTGTTAGGTATAGTGTATGTCTGTCATTTGTGTACCAGCCTAGCTAGGTACCAAGAGACTCAAAAGATTGGCTGTAGGATAACCCAGTTTTTATCCTAGTAACTTTTGCTACTTTATAAAGAAGTTTCAGTCGAGGTCAATAGATGGAAAACACTTATTTCTGGAATCACAGTTCCTTAAAGTTTTGAAGTATGTCATCTTGCACAGCGCATGCATAAATTTACTTCCCCAATTTTTAATGTCAGAGCAGTTCTAGGTTGGACCAGTAGATGGCAAACATTCTTTTTGCTTCCTTCATGTTAATATATGATTTAGAGCAGGACACTCATGAAGTGTGTTTAATTTGCCCAATCAGGGAGAGAACGGTTTCATTGAATCCTAAAAATCTTAGAGTTAGAAGAGACCTTAGATATTTTGGGGAACGGAGTCTTTTTTATTTTTTTTTTAATTTTTTGGTCTTTGTATACCCAGTGCCTTACACACTGCCTTGTACATGGGAAATATTCCATAAATGTCTGTTGACTTGAATTCTTCAATCTTGTATGAACCCTTATTTTACTGAGAATCAAAGGGCCAGATAACTTGCC
>CM053593.1:310448501-310495309 GCA_028646575.1 Pseudocheirus occidentalis | reverse complement strand
ATATATATATAAATAATATGAAACTCTCCCCAAAAAAACTAAAAGCTTCTTTTTTAAGGATTATAACTCTCATTGTTCATCAGGCATGACTCTGAGTATGACTAGATTTGAAATGGTTGGAATGTCTCTTAGGAAGAGCCTTCCTCACTTCCTAGAATGGACTTCTTGGTGTTACAGGTGACTAAGCTGAAAATTGCCTCTGCTCTTGTAAAGCCCTCTCCCCAGCCCTTTGTATTATTCCCTGATGCCAATGGCTTCTAAAGAAATGTGTCCCACTGTACCATTAAGGCATTTTAGCGTTAGAGAAGCTAAGAGAGGAGGAAATCACGACAATGGAATTAGGGGTAGGGACCTGCTCTGTAATTTCATTGCTTTAAGGAGCCCTGGAATCCCTCTACCAGTACAGGTCTGCATCTTCTCCATACCTTAGTATCCCCTCACCTCCCAAACACACAAGCATTTTAGTTATGTATGTGTTTGCTGTAGTGGCCTAGGAGACCTTGAAGGTGTTGCTACAGAAGGATATAGAAACAGGAATTCCTTCCCCTATACCCAGCCTATGACAAGCGGTCCAAGGCAAACTTCCCAAGCCCTATGTTTTCTTATGATTGGTTTGCCTGTTTGTTTTCAAGAAGAGAAACTGTTTTAAACTATAAGCTTGAAAACAGTATCAATAGCAGTGCAATTTGTATTCAAGGAGGCAAAGCCTGCTCTCAGGGAAGACTGAAGGCGGCCCTCTTACTCCATTTGGGAGAAAAGACCTTACTTTCACTGCGTGAGCCCCAGAGGCTACAGTGGATGAACCAGGCCCTGCAAGGACTGGGGCCCATGTGGTGAAGAGGGATGGCGAGAATTGATTTCACCAGGACTCAAATCCTTCAAGTGAGGGCCAGAGGCCCAGCACACAGCTTGGGGAGGGATTCCCATTTCAGGAAGAGTGGCTGAAGAAAAATCTTGGACAATGTACATTTTTCCCTCCCTTTCCTTAAGCTTATTCTTTTTCCTTTCTCCCATTTATCTCTTTATTGTATTTGGTGGTGATTCTGTGATGTATTTCTTTTAGATTTTTAAAGGCCAAGCTTTCAACTAGGATTCTATTAACCCAGGAATGAAGGCAACATTTTAAGAAAGCCATGAACATGTTTACTGGATTATAAACCTTTCACACAATGGTTAATTTCCTAATGAAAAGGCATCTGATGACAGTGAACTACATCCCTAAAAAGAGGATCAGGAAAGCATAGAACCAGCCCATACCACCTCAAGAATCCTTGTAGCCACCTGTCTCATAGATAAAGGTAAGGGGTATAAACAGAAATCCTTCCTTGAAGGGAACTGATTCCTCTTTGGAAATTACCCCTAATAATCTGGCCATGGTATCTGTCCAGTCTACTTAATGGAAGTTGTCTAGCTTCATCTATCTATCAATCATCTATTTGTCTGTCTGTCTATCTATTCATCTATCTATCTATCTATCTATCTATCTAATCTGTCTGTCTGTCTGTCTATCTATCTATTCATCTATCTGTCTATCTATCTATCTAATTTGTCTGTCTGTCTATCTATTCATCTATCTGTCTATCCATCTATCCATCTGTCTGTCTATCTGTCTGTCTATCTATTCCTACATACACATGTGCTTATGTATGTATATATCTTGTGGCAGCGAGGTGGCACAGTAGATAGAGTTAACAGACCTGGAGTCAGGAAGACTGGAAGACTGGGTTCAAATCTGGACTCAGACACTTACCAGCCATCTGGGCAAGCCACTTAACCCTAGTTACCTCAGTTTCCTCATTTTAAAATGAATTAGCTATAAATCTCTCAAGAAAACCCTAAAAGAGGTCACAAAAAGTTGGACATGACTGAAACAACTGACCAACAATAACATGTATGTATCTGAACTATATATTATATATGCATAAATGTATCACATATGTATGTGTAGATGCATGTACAGGTAAATGTATTTTCATGCATATATTTAAAAACATGGCAGCATAGTGTAGTGTGCCATGGTATCAAACTCAGATAGAAATGGGGGTCTCTCAATTATATGTAAGTATCCCTGTAGGCAGTATACTGACTTATAAAACTACATATTAATATTATCTACGTTCTATGGTAATTTTATTGATTGCGTTCGATATTTTCCAATTACATTTTCTTTTTCTTTTTTCTTCTTTTTTTTGCTTTTTTTTTTTGGAGGGCAGTTGGGGTTAAGTGACTTGCCCAAGGTAACACGGCTAGTTTTTTTGTGTGTGTTAAGTGTCTGAGGCCGGATTTGAACTCAGGTCCTCCTGACGCCAGAGCCGGTGCTCTATTCACTGCGCCACCTAGCCGCCCCTCCAATTACATTTTAATCCAGTTCCAGCATCATTTGAGATTAATGTCATTCTGCATGTGTTTGACACCTCTGGTGTAGCAGAAGAACAATGCACCTCAAATTAGGAAAATCTGGGTTCAAATCTCACCTCAAATAATTACTAGCTGTGTAACTCTGGGCAAATTGCTTAATCTGTCCACATTTCAGTTTTAAGAGTATACTGAAACCAGCTCATAGTTGTTAAATTTTCAGTGAGATATAACTCAGACAGGCAACTGATATAAATCAGGGCTTAATGTATTGTTTTTGTTGGTTATCTAGACTTAAGAAAGTAATGAAGAAAATACTGATAGTGCAAATAGAACTTAAAAGTATGTCTTTCTTATATGTCTTTCTGAGAGTCGGTTGTTAATTATTTACCAGCATACTCCCTGCTCATCTCAGAGAGCATGTTGTTAAATACTTAATGGCAAAACAGTGTTGTAAAATGGAGTCAAACTCAATCTCTAAAGTGCCTTCCGATTCTAAATCTATGATGAAAGCTCCAGTGCCCCATTATATTATGGGATAAATTTTGATTGTTTTCTTTTAACTTTAAAAATGTTTTATTTTCTTTTTAATTTATGGAATAAATCAAGAATTTCAGTATAACCAAAAAAGATGATTGCACATGAAACTGCAAATCCACTATGTACAATTTGCTATTCCTTTTACATATATAATAAAGTTATCATGTAACTTTTTTCCTTTTTTTCTTCCCTAACTCTTCTCCCTTCCCCCCCGATGGATACTATTAGATACCAATGTGTGCGCATGTGTGTGTATGTGTGTGTGCAAAATCATTCTATACATAGATAAATTGATCCCAAACACACTGGCTTTAGCACTAGGTATGCATTTATTTGCTGTAATGACCTAGGAGACTTGAAGGTGTTGTCTGTGAAGGATACAAAAACAGGAACTCCTCCCTTTACACCCATCCTATGCTGACCAATCCAGAGCACTATAGATGTAGAGAGTGTGTTCCTTCATATGTCCCTTGTAGTTAATTTGGGTTCTTGAAGACCATGTCCACATAGCACAAACTCCAGAAGGGCTAAACCAAGCTGGAAAAGTCTTTAAGTATATCCTTAAAGTAATGATCATCCAAGCTAACTTTGGGATTGCTTATCTCTAGATTGGTAGCAGGAGAAGTTGGTGAATTTTTTGGCTGCCAGACTTAAAGCCAGTCTTTCAGGTTTCTGGGATACCTTCAGTGGAGAGAACACATGATAACGGAATCCTGGATCTTTGAAGTATTGAAAAAGAACTGAATGCTTATGAGCTCCCAGCCTGTTTCCCTTTATGTCCTAACTGGTGCTTTAGACCTTCAGCAGTTTTCATAGCAGGAGCAGAGAGGTAGAGACTGGGGGTTTGAATCTCAATCCCACTACCTCAGAAAATTCAATAAAGCTGTATGGGCCCCACACCCCCCTTTTGTAAAGTTAATAGATTAGATTAGATGAGGGAGTTGGTAACTTTTTTTTCTGCCATGGCCCTACTAAACCAATTATATTGAAATGAAAATGTAATTTCCCCCCTTCCAACTTCACAGATCCCCCAAAGTGTATCCAAAGACTTCTGGGGGGTGGGAAGAGGAGATATTTGTGGACTCTAGGTTGAGAATCTCTGCATTAGATGATCTCTAGGGTCTTTGCCAGCTCGAAATGCTATGATCTCACTCCTAAGCATCCCAGATAATGAACACCATGGTTGTGGTCTAAAATCTTTTTTCTTAAAGGCTTTCTTTTATGTTGTTGGGCACGTGATAGGGTTGGGAGAGGGCTGGATAGAGATGGGAGGATGCATGCCTGAAGTGTCATGAAACTCTGGTCTTGGCACAGTTGTTAATGAGTTCAAAACCCTGAACATCAGTGCCTAGAAATAGACCCACTTTCTCTGCCAAGGCACATACAGAAATCTTTTCTCAGTTCATCTCCATAATATTGACAGGGACTTGGCAGAGAAGGGAAAAGGGCTGAGAACTAGAGAAGGTCCTAAGATATAACTTAGGAAACTAAGAGCTTCTGTGGCCCCTCAACACCTAGGTGTATGTTTCCTAAATTAGAGACATCTAGAATATGGATGCAAAAATTTTGTCCCATTCAGCTTAGCAATTGGCTAACGTGCTCCTGTTGGCCTCTTTCCATAGATTCCTCTTTTCCTTCTCTCTCAGGACTTGTTTGGCCCTGCTCTGGTCTAGGCTTAATAAATACTTGTTAATTGGCTCCCCTTTTCTCTTACCACTTTGCTCTTTATATCTCTGCCCCCAAACTATCCATTCACTCAAGAGCAAATGGCAACATGGTTAAGAATGGCAACCTTTTTCTTCTATCTGGGAGAACTGGCAAAGCAGAGCCTTAGGCTTAGATCACATCTTCCAGCCCACTTATTCCTTTGTTTCAAAAGCTAATTAACTAATGGGAGCAGTCCATCTCCTGCAGCATAGACTGATTGAAAAGTGCCAATTGTGTAAATGCAGTGGGACTATAAGGCAATAAAATTGATTTGGGGGAGGAGAATTTACAGATTCCAGAATTTCCAAACCCAAATACATACTATCTTTCAATGGGAACATCATGGCAAGTCATGTGCTTATTCAAACAGGTCTGCCTTTGCTTCCAACAAGTTTGGAATTTTTCAAGTACTACCTTCCAGAGGTAATTTTCAAATGATATAAAAATGGAGCTCCAAGACTTTGTCATTGCATCTCATTTTCTACTCCATATGATATTACCTATATTGATCACTATATGTGCTTCTAAATGACCTTGGAATGTTTCTAAAAATCAAATCTACCCTCAAAAGAAAAGAAGTTTGCCACCATTTAGATTATTCAGAAGAACACACTGCAGGCTCGAAAGACTACTTCTGGAACAGGGTTCCCAAAATATTTGGATCAGGAGGCAGTAAGTGAGGCTTCCCATGGCAGCTGGAAGAGTGTGATACTGACAGTCACATTTGGACAGTCACATTAACTCCTCATGCTGTTCTAGATACTCAATTAAAATACTCCCAACCTGCACACTGATGCTACTGTCATCCAGTTAGTACTTTGACTTTTTTTCTTCCAGTAGTGAGGGGTTTGGCTGACCCCTAAATGCATTCGTGACAACCTCATATGAGACAAGCAGGGAGCATTTGTCAGAATACTGTTCCAGTTCCTCTACTAACGTTGTATTCTCAGGCCTCATTGCATCTTGGAGGCAGCCCTGACTTTTGAAAGACTATGCCTGTGGAGCAGCAGACCTTTTAGCAGGTCCTAACAAGAAGGAAAGTCTTCAGATAAGGGCCTTGTGATGGTCTTGTGATAGTCTGTATGTTTACCATTTGCGTATGAACCTAGTCCTACCCAGAAAGGTTTATCACCAAGTAGTGATGCTCCTCAAATGGGGAAGTTCTAAAAACCCTGAGAGACCACTGCAGAGGGATTGTTGGAAGATGCGCTCAAAATCCTGAAACCATGGATGAGCTAGTGTGGTGAATGGAAAGGATAGTAGATTCTAAGTCAGAAGCACTTAGCTCTGTTCCATAACACTTATTGGACCTTTGGCATATGCTCTTTATCCCTGGCACTCATATTTCTTATTAGTAAGGAAAGAAGAAAATAAGCATTTGTTAAAACACCTAATATGTGCCAGGTACTATGCTAAGAGACTGTCCCTGAATTCAAAGAGTTTATATTCTAATGGGGGAAGACAATATACAAAAGGCATTTGAAGAGCAAGGGGTCAGACATGAAGATATCTGTTGGGGTAGACAGTAATGAATAGGGATTGTACTGTTTTGAGGCCCCTCACGTGGGGCCAGAATGGGAATTAAGGGAGAACAATTTCTGTCCCTCCACAAAACAGAGGCTTCAAGAGGTGCTCACCAATGGCAGAAGGCAGGGGGGTATTTTGATCAGGGATATTCCATGGTGAATGACCTATAGGGGGTTGTAGACTGTTCTAAGATGAGGAGGTCCTAAATACTGAAGGAGGTTCCAGAATGAGCCAACAATAGTGGGCATATATTTGAAGTTCAGGAAAAGGCAGGAAGAAGGCAGGAGGAGAATGAAGATTTAGGTATAAAATGGGAGTACAGCCCCATTGGCTTCCAAAGTCCATTCCAATTCTCTGCATCTGTCTCTAGATAGATAGATAGATAGAGATATAAAGATCCTCTGATATGTCTAGCCTACATTTTACAATACTTGAAGTACTGAAGCATTTCTCATACAACAAAGTCTAAATAGTCTATCCTAGCTTGGTGTTACTGGTACTATTTTCCTTTTCAAAAATAAAAATTTCTTTTTATTATTATGAATTTGAATTTATTATTATGAATTATGAAGCATTAACAAACATGAACATTTCCTTATACAAGGAAGAGAAAAATCAGTTTGTATATGGAGCTCTGAATCTCCACTTCTTAATGCTTGGGCTTTTATTCTGTTTTGTTTTATTTTTTGTATATTTAAAATTTAACACAGCACTTCCAACTCTGCCCTGCATGTGTGTGTGTCCCTTTCTTAACTCCCGTCTGCTCCTGGCACTATTTTCTAACCAGTGTAGCTTAGCATTTAAGAGTAGCCACAAATCCTTCTTACGCTTCACAACTCTTAATTTTTTAGGATTATTTTAAGATCAAAGGATTAGAGGGAAAAAAGGGACTTTTAGACCATCTAGTGAAATGATATCAAACTCAAATAGAAATGGGGACCAGTAAACCATTCATAAGGATTATTATATGCACCATATGGACTTAGAAGACCACATATTTATGCTTTATTGTATTTTTGTTTTTCCTTTTTGCAAAATATTTTCTAATTATACTTTTATATGGTTTGAACCACACTGGGGAACAATGTTGGCCACATGTGGTGGCCCGCCGACCATATGTTTGATATTTCTGGTCTTATATAATCCTTCATTTTACAGTTAAGGACACTGACTCTGAGATAGGCAAAACAACTCACCCCAAATCACACATAGCATCAGAGCCAGGTTTTGAGCCGAGCGCTGTCTCTCAATACAGCACTCTCATCACCTGAAGACAACTATCATTCTCCCATCTTACCTTCATCCCAGTCTTCTTTTCTTTGGATGAACATTCTCAGTTTCAAAAATCAGTCCTCATATGACATGAACTCACTATTTTGGTTGTCATTATTTATCATTTTTTCCCATTTTAAGCAATGTATCATCGTCTTTGCTGATACAAGGTGCCCTGAATCAGCCCCAATACTCTACATGTGGACTGGCCAGGACAGAATATAGTCATGTTTATCATCTCTTTATTTATTCCTAGAAGCTGCAACTTAATACAAAATCAAACTGGCTTTTTTTTGCTGGTCTAGTGCTAAAGAAGACCTTGAAGAAATCCAGCCTTCTCATTTTATAGCTTAGGAAACTGGATCCTGCAGAGGTAACGTAACATTACAAAGTCCTGGGTTTCTATGAGCATCTCTCCTTCCCTTTTCCCCATTGCTGCAACACTAAAAAGGCTTGAAGCTTTAGTTTGAGCCCTGATCTTCAGATAATTCCCCATGTTACATAAGGCAGGCATCCATTGGATTGCTGTCTTATCTACCAGAGAGACAAGCAAAGTACATACATATAGTAACAGACTGTTGAGTTCAAATTACCTAAGATGTGCATACTACTTTGACCAAGTTACAACAGCAAGATGTTAATTTTGTAAAGCTACCATCACACAAGCCATAATGGTGAAAAGGGGATGCAAATATGGAGATTTCATCCATTCTGAATTAAATCTATTCATTTTCAGTTAGACATGTCAAATTCCTGAGCTTTCACAGAAAGTGATATATAGGATGTTCACACTGCTCATTCTGGGTAAACTGAAAATTTACTTTTTTGGAAGACTCCCATCAATACTCAAAGAGATTCAAAGCCTTATGTAGCAGCAAAACCAATTCCATGTAGATGGATCTAAGTCTGTCCCTGGAGAGTGTCAACCCAGGACTATCCCTGGGAGATTGGGTTGTAGAGGCAAGGAGGCACAATAGAAGACTTGAGGCTGAATCCAGCCTCAGATATTTATGAGCAACATAACCCTGCTCAAGTCAATTCACTTCTCATTCTCTGTTTCTTCACCTGTATAATGGGGATAATAATAGCATCCTACCCTACATGGTGGATGTGAGGCTCAAGTGAAATAATATGTGTAAAGCATTTTGTGAATCTTAAAGTATTATATAGAATTAGCTATTTTTAATAATAATAATAATAATAATAATAATAATAATATCTGGGAGAATATAGGAATTAAATTAACAAATTTAAATTAAGTCCAGAAAATGACTATGAAAGGAAGTTCTAAAGATTAGTTGCAAAAAGGCAACCTGAAGCTTGATAAGTCTATGTGGAAGAAAGGATTATGATGGAGAAGTTTATGGACTGAATGAACTACTTCTAATATTCACACAGACTGTTTGTGTCATGTGGTCTCTCTGTCTCTCTCTACCATAGGTCACTGTTTGTGACCTATGGTAGAGCATTCTGAGCTTATACTGGTCTGATCAGACACATTTGGACACTTTAAAACTTAACTCTAGCATAGTGGGGTCATTTTGGTCCTCTTTGAGAACAAGGGACAATCAACCAACCAGCCTCACCAGACTGCAATAATCCAAAGACCTCTTCCCAAGTCCCACCACACCACACAGGCAGGGCTAGGGCAATGGGTAGTTCCCACTCAATATGTTGTTAGCAAGAAGGAGTTAAAGAGGAGACTTGAGCTATTGGCAAGAAAGAGAACAAGTTCAAACCAAACTGTGCTGCTTGTGTTTAATTGTTTATTTGAACATCAAAGAGGTTGAGAAAATTGTCTACAGGTTCTTGGGTATCCCACCAAATTCTTTACTTCTTAAAGGTGCAAAAGAGGTTTACATGTGTGTTTCATTTAACAAAGCAAGGCAGCAACGAAACAAAATTACGTCAAAAACAGTATGCATCAGCGAAAGAGCAGAAAAATCCAGCCAACACATCTTGGCAGCTGAGCCTCCTCCCATAAAACAAAGACTCTACATGAAAAGATTATGTAGAGTATCCTAAAAGAAAAAAAAAAAAAAAAGCATCGTTATCTGAAGTTGTGAGAGACATAGACTGGCGTAAAGTCGCTTTTTAATTCAAGTCTCTGTGACCAAGGACCTCTCTTCATTCACAGAGGGGTCAGTTGTTGGTGGCACCTGGTTTCTTTCTAACGGGGATTATATTTCGGTTTTCCAGGTGCCCTGCTGTGCAGCACATACACGCTGAGGATGGGCTTGGAACATGGCAGCATTTACATATTTTAAAAATTCAGGCACATTTGGATGCAAAAAAGATAATAGAAATTTTTTTCTTTAATCTCTGAAAGAGTGCAAAATTGAAATGCTTAATAAAGGTAGCAATCACTTAGAAAATAATCTCCGACGACTTAAAAATAGCCCACGTTTTTTAATTAAGACAGAAATACAGCTAGAAACAGAAGAAAATTGCAATAATGGAAAGATGGAGATTTGGTCCCCACAATTTAATTCATTTGACTCCAGTTGAAAATATATTAAATTTCTGGGATACTGGCAAAGTACGCAATAAGACATGGGTCCAACTCCCAGAACTTGCTCAAAATAGAAAAATGATAAACGAGTCAAGGCATATAATGACCAGACTGAGTTAAAAAAAAAGGTTAGTTTCCCTTTGCAAATTTGCCAATGGATAGATGAGACATCAATCATAGTATCCATAGCCACCTAATCTCATTTTTTGAGAATAGGCAGGTCCTGAAAATAGACAACTCAGAGTTGAGAAAGTCATGATGAATGGAAAATTGTTTTGAATTGTTTCATTTCAAGTGATGCTGCCTCAAATCCTTTTTGGAAATGAGCATAGTATAAATCCTAAATAAAAAGATTTCATTTAATACTTTAGACAATGGTTTACAGTATAGTCATTCTAATGAGTAGCAATTTCAGTATGAGCTGTCCTCCCTATAAACCAATTCTTCCCAAATGAAATAAAACAGGGGTGAAAACAATGTTACATCGGTGTAAATAAGCTGAATTATAAATGTGCGTGTATGTGTGTATGTGTGTGTATGTGTGTGTATGTATATGTTTCCTCTCTCTCATAAGAACACGAGCTTTAGCTTTGTTTAAAAGTGGATGAGGCAAATCAAATCAAAGACTGCTTTTCCTCAAGGGCTGGCTTTAGCAATGAATGTTGTGTATTGGATTCATTTTTTTCCACCCTCTTATTACTTTATGATATCACCAAACTATCACTCCATTAAGTCTATAGCTAGACCATAGTTAAGAGAAAATTCGATCCAGCTCTTACTTTAGCTTCATTTCTCCAGAAAATGTCTCACCTGCCTGGGCCTGAAGCAAGTCCTGTTCTTTCTTCCCTATTTCTAAAAGCCCTAAAACTACCATTTTCTAAGTGATTGTCCATTTGAGCAAGTTATCTGAATGTAGTTTATGGGGCAGAATTTTGATGGCAAATCCTTAATATACGTTTTACTCACCTGCCCTTGAAAGCATTAGACAATTGACAATTATTGTATTGTCCCCCAAAAGAAAATGAAGAAGTAGATCCTACCTTTCCACCTATAAAATTCCCCAGAAAGAAAGCTACTAACAATGGATCTCCAGCACATGCCTGAGTAAGGAAGAGCAGCCTAAGCCAACTGTCAGTCACTCACTAGTTGCCATTTCAGTTAAGGCCAGGAAGATATTTCTAAAATTATTCAAGACTCAGATATAGCTGGCTAATACCGAGTCCATCCAATGTTTTCTTCCAGTCTTGAGCTTAGTGGGATCTTGACATGAATACAAACTCTTTGGATGAGCTAAGTAAAATTCTTCACTCTATTTCTGTTTGGTTTCAGCTGGAATTAAGTCCTCTATAGTTCTAGGGTAGCTTTTTTATTTGTTTTTTGTTTTTTTGCTTTTTTTTAAAAAGGAAATCCAAGTATAAACATTAAAAAGAATCCACCATCCCAATGGCTACTGTCCAGAAATATCATTACTAATATTTTGGTAAAAAGCAAAATTAGCTGCCCTGAATAGTCTTCCTTCTCAGGTCTAGGCTCTCCTACATGAGATTGACCATCTTCCAACATCTATCAATAGGCACCAAGATTCATGCTGCTTTTGTCTACTATGGTTATAAAAGTTGATATGAAATGTGATTTTCATGTAAATGAACAATCACCAGGCCTCAAATGATAGTATACATGATAAGGTAGCTTGAAGAATATCTAAGAGCTAAACATTTTGTTGGTTGGTTTTTTGCATGGTAACCCAGTCACAACCAAAATCTAGAACACAATCGCTACATTCAATAGTCTGATAAGCAAGTGATGCAATTTTAAAAATATATTACACTGTATAAGGTGCTTTTTTTCCCCACAAAATGACAAAAAAAAGAAAAAATATTTCTGAACAAATTAGTGATGCAGACAAGTAAAATTGCCCAGAAAGTTAAATGCACATATATATATATATACCAGAAATCAACATTATTTTGTCCCTCTCCATTTCCCAACACTTCCATCATGGCTCACACTGAGTGCCTGGAAATGAACACATTTTAATTTGTTTTACATACTACATATATGATGAGAATCCCAAGCAGCTGATCCTAGTTGTGATTTGCCAAGTAATCTCTCAGTTCTGTTTTGAGTCTTGGACTATGGGCCTATTAGGGAGGAAGGTAGCTAACAGCAAATGTTTTTCCTAGTGCCCTGGGCCCATATGTGTTCTATTCATTGTGAAATGAAAATCCCTCAAGCTGCAGTCTGACAAGGGAACAGTTCCTGGAAAGGCTATCCTAAGACTGGGAGACCATTTCTTTTTAAATTTAATTAGAAGGATTCCTGTGGCCATGGGCTAATTTCCCATTCTTGGCTTATGAAATAAAGTGGGCTATGGAGAAGTCTTCTTCTAGGCTGAACTGGGGCGGGGGTGGGGAGGAAGGTGCGGGAGGGAATAAGGAAATACAATTGATAAAGTTTTGGTCAGCTGTCCCATTCTTTTCATTAGGCATCCAAGCCTTCAGCTTGACTACATAGGCACTACCTCCCTATACCAGAAGCACTAACTTAATAAATGGTCCTTACAAGCTAAATGTTCTGGGGACACAGCAAAGCCAATAACACCTCTCGTGACAAGACAAGACCACTAAGACCCAAGCTGAGCCTGCCTAAGGAAAATGTTGGAGAAATGTAAGGGACGATGAACTTGCTCACTGGTGACTGGGTGACTTTAGTGCTGGGTTTGAACTCAGAAAACTATTGCATGTATGGCTGAGGATTGCAACACAGGTACCATTGTCCCACTCGATACCCTTCCTTCTTGTCTGTTTCTCCCTCTCTCTCTCCTGGAATCTTATGATGCCTGGATATAGCATTTTGTAACTAGTTATCTAGATGTCTCTGGCCTAATGAGTCATTATACCTTCTGTGGAGTCTCATATACTTCCAGGAGATAATCTACATGAGAGGAGAGTTTTGTTACTCATAAAAATCTAAATTGTTCACATGGAGCTCTTTGAGCAGTAAATAGAACTCCATGCTAGGGCAGGTCCTGAGGCCAACCTCCCACTAGTTTCATTAAAAATCATTAAGAAGGTTTGGACTACTCAAAAAAAAAGGTGGGAGGGGGAATTTAGTATATGAATAGGGTGTTGAACAGGGACAAATTTGCCTATAATTATTGGCAATGGCAAGCATGAATGAACTGGAGACCACTGCCTCAAATGTAATGCATGTATCCTCTAGAACACTATCTTCAATGATGCAGTTCTCAGCAAGCCCTAGCATCTGATGCATTAAGCCCACAAAGCTTTGGCAAAGAGGACCAAGACATAAGACTGGATGTATCTTGTATTGCTACAGTGGAAATAAACAGATAATTACAGGAACATTTGACTATCACCATGCAGTAGAGCAAAAGCTGTAGAATATGACTTTAATAAAAATGATACATTTCTATAGGAATACAAGAGTAGGCTAAAATTAACCCATGACCTATCCTTTCCTAAGCCAGCAGTTAAAGAACCTAGCTGAAATTTGTGTGAGTGGCTTTCTTAAAGACAGCCAGCAAAAGACATGCATTTAACAGAACAGTTACCTGCCTCCCTCCTAGGTCAAGGCTTCAACATGGCTTTAAAGCAAAGGGCCAATGGAGACCCAACTCTTAGGCTGAGCTCAGTCATGAAGAGCTACAGGAATCCTTAAGCTAATTAATGCAGCAAAGGGGGTAAAAAGAGCCATCGCAAAAAATTACAAGTAACTTGGCCCTGGAATCCCTGTTGGCTATTTGCAACAACTGAATGTTTACTGTTGAGAATGGTAGCAAGCAAATGAATGGCCACTCATATTCAAAATCACTGGTGATGGATGCATACTGGAGTGTGTTTATGTGACATTATTCAGCTTAAGTGATGTATGAAATAGGTATTATGCTGCTGGGATTCTCAGGACCGCCTGGGATTTGGGATTCAGGAGCTCTTAGATTGTGGTGGGGAAACTCTCCTCATCCCTTGTGATATAATAGGTTTGCAAGGAATGCGATGAAGTTGATGCAGTTGCTAGCTGGTTCTGGTTGTCTTCCTCCATAGAGGCACTGCCTCTGTTTGCTGGTGCATGTAAACGGTGAGCATCCAGCATCTCCAGGAGCAGGTCATAGAGCGGAACCACATTCTTGCACTTCATGCTGTACAGGTGCTCCATTCCTTTGTTGCTGTGGTTTCAAAGGGAAACAAATTGAGGATTATGATTTTAGCTCAGCAACCATTGAGATCAATTAATCATTGAATCAACAATCATTTATTTAGTGTCTGCTCTAAATGGGCTAGCCAAGAACAGAAAAAGGAAAGCCAAAGTTACCTCTACTAGGCTGTCTTCAAATCTGGCCCCATCCTTAACTCTTCAGACTTTTTCACCTTGACCTTCTAGGGACCGTCCCTTTTGATTCCCTACCACTCAGCTTTTCAAATCTCTTTTAAGTATTATCTTTGCTTATTAGAATTTAAGATACTTGAGTGTTTGTATTTGGTTTTGTGTGTGCTTGTATTTTTGTTTCTTTGTATTTGTATTCCCAGAATTTAATGTAGAACCTGGCTCAGAGTAAATATTCAATACATGCTTTATTCTTTCTCTCCCTTTCTCCCCCCATTCTCTCTCTCTGTCTCTCTCTCTCTCTGTCTCTGTCTCTCTGTGTCTCTGTCTCTGTCTCTGTCTCTCTGTCTCTCTCTCTCTCTCTCTCTGTCCTTCCTTCCCTCCTTCTCTGTCAGATCATCTCTATTACAACAGAAAGAGGAAGATCATCCAAGGATTCCAAGATTTTTAGGCTCTGCCTTATCTGTATGCCATTTCTTCTTTCTCATCCCACAGTCCCTGGAGATCCAAATTTTCCTCCTAATAGTTATGGTGGAAAACATTGTAGGAGCCATCAATGTAACCAGGCATCAGGCTTAACCACTCTTCTGTGTTGTGTGTTGTTGTTGTTTTTAAAAGCAGGACAAGGCTCACAATGAGTTCTGTAGGTGCTGTAACTGATAACCCACCTTCGTATGGAATCCTGAGTTTATTCCAGGAGCCAAGTCATTACAAATAAGCTCCTTCCATCTTCTGTTTAGTAGTTCCTATTGTGTCCACTCTTTGCAGCCCCATTTGGTGTTTACTTGGCAAAGATACTGGAATGGTTTGTCATCTCCTTCACCAACATACATAGTTTCCCATAATTAGAATATGAGTCCTTTGAGAGCAGTAACCATCCAGCTTATTGGTATGTATACCCAGCCCCTAACAAAGTGCTTGTTCGTAGTAACAACATAAAAAATGTTGGGTTTTTTTTTTAACTCTACACCATTCCATCATTAAGTTGTTGTGAAAGAGAACTAGAGAATTTAGAACAATCAATAAATTGCCACCTTTTTCTGCTCCCCAACTCTAGCTCTTTCCTCACAAAAGAAGACCAGTCAAGAAACTTCTATAGTTAATTTTTAGAGGACTCTGTGATAAACAGAATTAGGATAATAGAGCAACTAGGTGGTATAGAGAGTAGTGCACCAGGCTGGAGTCAGGAAAACCTGAGCTGTTGTGCCCCTGGGCCAGTCATTTAACCCTGTTTGCCAAGTTTCCTCATCTATAAAATGAGCTGGAGAAGAAAATGGCAAACCCTGAAAACCCCAAAGAAAACCTCAAATGGGGCTACAAAGGATTGTTTATAACTGAAACCACTGAACAACGACAATATAATAGAGCAGAAAATATACATATTATTAGTTGTCAAAAATCTTGCAAGGAACTGGAGAAGTGCCTTTGAAAAGTAGAACCAACTTGTTATCACCCCATTAGCTGAAATTTAATTTCCTAAATTGTCTTGTTTTGTCATTTTAATTAAAGTATAGTCAAATGCTTTGGGCTTTTCTGGGCTTTGCAACTTTCTTCCTGGTAGAAGCTAATGAATCCCATTTACAGTCAGGTTATATTTAGTATAAGCCTTTTGAGAAACAGCATATCATAGAAGTCAAGTTGAAACCCAATATAGTTTGTAGGCTAGATGGTCATCAAAATACTATTTCATTTTCTTTTATATCATAACATTTAAGGCTTTAAACATTTCCTGTAAGTACTGGTTGTTTGTGGCTTTTCATAGAATTCTGGCAAAAATACCTAAACCCATATTTCCAGACTCCATAATCTCATTGCTTATAAACTGTATTTGGAATGAACAAAGTTCATTTAGAGTACAGCTCTATATCACGTAACTAACTAATTAGGCATCTTTTAGAAGAGCTAGAGTGGGCACCTAGGTGGTGTAATGGATAGAGTGCAAGGCCTGGAGTCAGGAAGACTCATCTTCCTTATTTCAAATTCGATCTCAGACAATGTGTGACCTTGGACAAGTCACTTAACCCTGTTTACCTCAGTTTCCTTTTCTGCAAAATGGAGTAGAGAAGGAAATGGCTAACACTCCCAGCATCTTTGCCTAGGAAACCCCAGATGGGGTCACAAATAGTAGAACTCTCCTGAAACGATTAACCAACAACAAAAAGACCAGAGAAACAACATGGCTTTTGGAGCCAAGAAGATGGTTCTACCTGCCTCTTACACATATGGGCTACGTGAGCCTGAGCAAATTACTTAACTTCTGAATCCCAGGCAACTCTCTAAGACTAGTAATTGAAGAAAAGATGCCAACTGCCACTGGTAAAGGAAATTTTCTCTTCTAGTAGTTACCCATAGCAAGGAAGACAACAAGTTTAATTTCCTGACTCTAAAAGTTCCAGAAAGGCATTAATAGTGTTGAAGCTGTCCTTCCAGAAGACAAACAGAAACTATCCACGTGGTTTCCTCTGTATTTCTATTCTAATAGAAAGAATAAAAAAACGTTCAAGTTGAGGTCAATGTCTCAAAAGGTATATTTTGGAAAAGAACATCAGTTATGATCCTCTTTCCCCCAGTTGCTCCATCCCTTCCTGGTAGCCCTTATCAAAAGAAGTAAAATAAGCCAGGATTCACTAGTTAGAAATCTGTGCTGAAGAAAATAGCCTTCCTCTTCCTACTTTCTGTGACCAGAGGCATTGCCTCAGAATTAATAGGGGCCTCAGAGGCCATTTAATCTAGTACTCTCCAGGCTGCTGAATGAAGACTTGGGACTTGTGGACCTGCAAATCATAACTTCATGGGCTAAGAAGTGGGAGAGACTTCAGAAGCCTTCTGGTCCAACCCCGCATTTTACAGATGAAGGAGCATCCATTTGTATGATGAATACATGTCTAGCAAATACGTGCATCACTCTTTTCCAGATATGTAGATGCTATTTTGATTAAAAATAAAATGCAAATTCATTTCAAAATCTTCTAAATTTATAGTGGCTTTTTGACATTATACATTTTCTCAGTCAACAAATACTAATAAGGCAGTTCTTATTATTGGAGGACTGTGAATTTTTGTTTTATGTTAAAGAGGAGTCCTCATATTCAAAGTGGTTGGAATCAAAAGCAATCACCTCTGCAATATCCCTAATAAGTAGTTTGCTTGAAAACCTCCAGTGAGGTGAAACCCATGTCTTTTGAGATGGCTTATTCCACTTCTTGATATGTCTACTTGTTAGGAATTGCTACATCAATCTGAAACCTGTCTGCAATTTCCACCTACTGGAACTATTCTTGTTCCCTGAGGCCAAATGGAATAAACGCTTGATAATCCCTCTTTCATGTGGCAATGGCAACTTGGCATGCAACAACACTTGGAAGAGAGCCATTTTGTCCCTCCTTAGTCTTCTTTAGGCTAATTATCTTCATTTCTTTCAACGAATCCTTAAATAACATTGGCTGACCTTTGTTATCCTCCTTTGGATACACTCCAGCTTGTCAATGATCTTCCTAAAATGTGGTGACCAGAACTGAACACAGTTGTAACATACCTTAGTTATGGTTAAGTCACCTTTTTGAGCTTCTGTTTAATCAGTAAAATGGGGATAATTTCACTTGCAGTAGCTCTCTTATATCATTGTTATGAAGAAATCGTTTATGTAAGTGTGAGTCTATTATGATTGATTGCTTTCATCTCTTGGATTTCAGCTGGCTCTCTTCCTTCTCAGAAATACTTTGGGAATCATAAGAGGCTCTTTCCCTCTTTTATAGTAGAAAGTATTGGTTGTAGATTCCAGTTTTTCCTTAAGTCACAGCTCAGGAAAGGATGTCAGAATTCAAGTGAACTGCCATTTATTCAACATTGATTATTTGAGCCCCTCCCATATGCAAAGCACTGTTAGGCACTATGGAGGTAACAAAGATATTTACAACACAGTCTCTGTCCTCAAGAAGCTAATAATCGAAGTGGCATTATGGATACTGAAATGCAAGGCCTAAATAATGCTTTCCCTCTTTTTCAGGACAGTCAAACAGACAAGTCTTTGGCTCTTTTCTACAGAGTCTCTGGAAAGGGAAAAGAAGCTATCATTCTAGAATATTGTCCTCGTGGTGATCCAACAATACATATAAAATATTCTACCCAAATGGGTTAATCTCTCTTGTATCTCCATCACTGTTGAACTTCTCCAATTTTTCTAAAGTCTATAATGAAGAATTAAAATTTTGTAATGGTAATGGTAATTTGAAGATCTTCCCTGCCCCTTATCTTCCCTCCCTATCAAACAGGTACTTAGCACCTTGCTCCAAGTTAATTAAAGTATCAAGTGTTAAGACCCTGAACTTAGGAATTCCACAGTGGGATGGACTTATTGTAACAGGAAGGAGGCAGAACAGGGAGGAGCTAATACTGTATATAAGGAAAAACCCAAGCTGAGAGAGGCCAGAATTTCTGGGAATGAGCATTTGGAGGCTGGGCTGCTACTGCTGGAGAGAGAGAAAAGTGAGAACTGAACTGAGAACTAACTGAGAAGAACTAAGAAGAGAAATGAGAAATGAGGACTGAATTGAAAATTGAGAAGAACTGAGAAATGAGAAGAGAGGAGAACTGGGAGGACACATGGCTGTGGTGTTGGTACTTTGAATGTATGTTTTGATGTTACTTTGTCAGATTTGTCTGCTGATAGACGATGGTGCTATTGTTACAGAAGCCCTGGGACTTTGCTGCTGGTTCAGAAGCCCTAAAAGAGGATTTTCTATCTTGGAGGAAGGTCTTACTGACAATTTCAGAGGTCTGGGGACTATACTGATGATTTGTGTTGATTCTTCAGACCTTGTTGGGTCTGTGGTGATTTCACAGGCAGAAAGTGAATTGATGAGGATGCTATCAATGTATTGAATGTTACTGTGGCTTCTTTAAGCTTTATCTTCCCAGGAACAGAAACGGTGAAGGACTTGAAGTAGACCAGACACTGTGAGCTCCAATATGGAACAGGAACTACATGAGAAGCTAGACAAAGAACTGAGAGCTATCTGCTTTTGAACCCAGGTGGCATTTGGATAGATTAGGGCAGGAGCTAGGACTATGGAAGAGGAACAATGGAAGCTGAGAGCCTGACTTGAGTCAAGATAAAAAGACCTCTCCTTGAGTATTTAATGCAAACAGAAAATCATGACTTACTGTGGCCTAGGAGTGGAGAACTCTGACCTTTATATTTAGATGACTGAGTTAAGAATTTTTCCAATTAAGAAGAAAGAGGACTTTTTGATTGAGGAGATTAAGAAAATGTGAGCTAAGGGTGGAGGACTTTGACCTTTGTGCTTTGTGTCAATTAAGAAGACTTGCCTCCTTATGGATGATTGAATTAAAACTTACTAAATGATTGTGTTACTAAATGAATGTTATCTTTTGCTTAAAACTATGTGACCACTTTGGTGAAAACTATGTGGCCACTTTAGTGATAAGTTGTTAAGCCATAACATTGTGAATGCTGTATTTTAATTTCTGTGAATGTTTTGTTTTAATTTGTTACTGAATAGAGAGTTCGCTATACTGTGTAATCAGAACATTGAAAGCTGTTTACAGCATCAGTTCTCTGGAAAGCTGCTTGTGCTTGGCTTTACAAATGCTGTCCTTACTTCTGACCAGTTGCAATCTTCACTCATTGTCTTTGTATCTCATTCATTGTCTGGGAACTATAAGAGGAAGACTTTCTGGACCTAGGGCTTAGAATAGGCTACTATTACCTTCTGATATAGTATATGCTTTATTCTGATGATATAGGGTTTCTCTCTGTCAATGTCAGTTGAGTGACTAACCATTTTAGGACTTTCTAAAAGACACCAAACGTAAGTGATAAAAAGAGGAAAGTGGGGCAAATGTGTGGTCAAAATCTAGGGAAGAAGAGTGTGCTCCCAGCAGTTGTGCAGACCTAATGGTTCAACTAGTGGGTATCTGGCTAGCATCAGGCTTGGCTGCTTTGTTGGCTACCATAGCCAGAATCAATCATCAAATATTTACTAAGTGCCTACTATGTGACCAGCACTGTGCTTGGCATTAGACATACAAAGACATAAACAGAACAATCTCTCCCATCAAGGAACTTTCATTCTATCATGAAAGACATATGCAAAAAAAAGGAAAAGAAAGAAAGAAAAATAAAGAAGAAAGGAAGGAAGGAATGAACGAACGAAGGAACGAAGGAAGGAAGGAACGAACAAAGGAACGAAGGAAGGAAGGTAACTAAAAAAATTGTGGTTGATAAAGGCACTGGTAACTGATGGGATCAAAAAAGGAGCCTCATGTAGAAAGTGAGGTACAAGGAAGGAAATTAGAGACTGTACAAGGAAGAGGTGAGGAGGGAAGGCATTTGAGAAAAGAAAAGTATTGGAACCAATTTGACTGGAAAACTGATTGCTCAAAAAGGGGGAATATAGAACAAGCCTAGAAAGGTAGGTTGGATCTAGGTCGTAAAGTGCCTCAACTATCAACAAGGAGTTTATATTTGACCTTAGACATAATAGAGAGATAACACATTATAGTACTTAGATAATTGGCATTAGAATCAGGAAGACCTTGACCCTAACACATGCTAGCTGTGTGACCATGAACAAATCAATAAACGTCTCAGTGCTGGGTCAGCTGTCCAAGATTTTAAAGTTACAGAAGTGGTCAACTGTGCTGAGAGAGGGAGTTTCCTCACCTAGAGTCTCTTTTGACAATGAAACCAGTCTCAAAAAAAAAAAAGACACATTCCCTACTTTTAGGTCTTCTAGCAAAACTGTATGTGTCCTGTATATACATAGTTATTTGCATATCTTCTTACCCATTAGGATAATAATCATGACGATGACATTTTATAAAGCTTTAAGCTTTACAAAATACTTTACAAATATTTCATTTTATCTTCATAACAATTGTGTGACTTAAGTGCTGTTATTATCCTCATTGCACAGAGGAAGAAATTAAGGCAGACAAAGGGTATATGACTTACCTAAGGCTACACAGTCTGAGGTTGGATTTGAAATGTGGTGTTGCCTTGAGTGAAGGGAACATATTTTTTGTTTTGTTTTGTTTTGTTTCTTTTTACCTATTTTTGTGTCCCCAGTGCTTAGCATAGTGGTTGACCTAAAGTAAACACATAATAAATAATTGTTGAATGACTGACTTCACAGTGATATTGGTTATGCTTCAGTATGAAGGAAGATATAGAAATACAGAGTCTCTGGCAGCTTGACAGGCTGCCTATAATCCAAATGAATGTAGCTCAGCATATGAGACCAGTAAAGACAAACCATGGGGTTTGTCATGTTAGAAATGGCCTTTTGTCAAAGGAAAAAAGTGGAGGGAAGATCTTAGTTCTGCAACTAGTACCAAGGAAGTGAACTACAGCCCATCAACGTTTCCTACCTCATGTGCCTGATGTGGGAAAGGATCAGAAGAAGCTGAGCCAGGCGCCTGTGTTGTTGTTGCAAAGAGAGACCAGCTTTGGCCATCAGGTGAATCAAAGTATCTGTGATCTTATCCAGAACTCTGTGAATATGGTCTTTTTCTTCCAAAGACTTCAAAGTGCTGGAGAGAAATGTGTAGACTCCTAGAAAAAAAAGAAAAATTAAATAGGATGTGAGCTCTAGGGTTGATTAAAGGTACTTATGTCAAGGCTTTATTTAAAAATTGTATTAATTTCTTTTGTTTTTATATCACCTTTATTTTCAAATATATCCCTCCTCTCTTGCCTACTCAGTAAGTCATCACTTGAAAAAAGAGAGAGGAAAAACAATTCAGTTTATTAGCAAAGCTAATCAACACATCAACAGAGTTTGACAATGTCCTCAATATTCCATAACCATAGCCCTCCAATTCTGCAACAAAAGGGAGGAAAGTACATTTATTTATCTCTCCTCTGGGCCCAAGCTTGGTCATTATAATTACACAGGGGTCAGTTTCATTTTATAGTTTCTGTTCCTTTCATTTACATGCTGGTAGTCATTGTTCAATTAGTATTTTATGTCTTCATGATTCCATTGGTGTGGATGCAATCACTCTATTCCTTATCAGATTTAGAAATAAAAGTGACCTTAATGGTCATCAAGTCCAACCCTATCATTTTATAGATAAGGAAAGTGAGGTTCAGAAAGAATAAATTACTTAAGGTCATAGAGCATTATTGGGGTAAAGCTAGAAAGAACTTAGAAGTCATGGAGTCCAAGCCCCTCATTCTATACATGAGGCAATCAAGGCAAACAGAGAAGAAGCAATTTGCTCAGTCTCACTTGCCACGAAGCAAATAAATGACACAGATTATAAACTGCAGGTCTAGAATGTCCTTTAGATGCTGTCAGAGAAACCTGAAAAGACTAGTATGAACTGATGCAAAGTGAAAGGTACTGTGTACAAAGTAATAGCAGTGTTTGTAGGATGACCAGCTGTGAATGACTTAGCTATTCTCAGCAATACAACAATCTGTGGCAACTCTGAAGGACTTAGGATGAAAAATGCTACCCATTCACAGACAAAGAACTGATGATATATGAGTACAAATCGAAGCATACTTTTAAAATTTTTCCTTGAGGTTTTTTTTTTGGTCTATGTTTTTTTTTTAACATGACTATTATGGAAGTGTTTTGCATGACTACACATGTATAACCTACATTGAATTGCTTGCCTTCTCAATAAGGGTGAGATGGGGAGGGAGGAAGGAAGAGAATTTGGAACTCAAATTTTTAAAAATGAATGTTAAGATTGTTTTTACATGTAACTGGGGAAAAATAAAATGCTGAATAAATTTTTTAAAATCTTTTTTTAATGCAGTTTTGTTTTATTTTCAAACAAAGATTTGCTTTATCTTTCCTCTCACCCCTCCTTCAAATGAGAAGGCATCTTAAAATTTTCAAAGAGTTATGAAGTATCTCATTAGGGAGGGAAAAATAAAGGAATTAGTATTATCCCAGCCCTTCCCTACCCCAACCCCCAGAAATGAGAAAGTTTAGAGTTCCTTCTGAAGCAGCCAGATGTGAAAATGAAAATTTCTATTGAAAATCCCCACGAGGAAATATAAATATCTCTCATTATACTAGAAAATCCCAAAGATTGTGAGCAAGGTTCCTTTGGTAAACCATATACCTTAAGACTATAAAGGTCATACAGGTCATATACTATATAGTAGACATGTAGGAAAGTGCTAAGGAAGAGAGAAAGTCATATGTTGAGAAAAGCTCATAGAAGTTGCTTGAACTAGCCCATCCTATAATGGTTCTCATTTCTTATCATACCCCAGCACACACCCTCTATTCTAGTCAAGAAATTCTCATTCTCTTCCTCCTCCAGAACTTAGATAGGTTTATATTGTTCTACTTACAGGAAGTTTTGCTCTTAGAATTTGTCAAAACATGGTGATGTATTGACAGTCTTTTTAAGTGACCACTAGAGTCCTATATCCTCCACAATGGATTCTCAATTTATGACAAATCAGTGCCTACCCCAGAAGATAATTTTGGGGGGGGAGAAAGGAGGAGGGGTATATTATTCTCTGTTCTATGGAACCACACTAATTCTTTATAAATTAACTACAATTTCAGGTCAGTAGGAAGTCAGTATACCATGGCTTCCTAAATGGAGTTCCTTCCTCGTTAAGATCCCCAAGTCTTGCAAAGACTACTTGGATGACAGCTGGGCTTGTGAATCCCACAGGATGTCCAATATATCTGCCATATACATAGCAGTTGATGTAGGGAAGGGTGTTGGGAAACATTTATGTTTCTCGCCAAAGTATGGACCTCAAGGAATCTACTTTCCTCCTTAATTAATCAACTATCCAATCAGCAAACATTTATTGAGTAACTACTATGTGACAGACATTCATTCTCCACTCAAGCCTACCTCCTCTTCCTCTTATTTTGCAACTACAGTTTGAATAAGCTATAATGGTCAAATTGCACATAACGTGTAGGTCAGGAAAAAGGGAAAAAAATACCTCCTCTCTAGAGAGAAGTCCATAGTAAATAAGGTACAGTTACCTGAAATGAAAAATGATTTTGGGGAAAAAAAATCCCTCAGCAACTATCACGTGCACAATGAACATCTCTAAGATCAATAGAATAATATCACCTTTGGATCATAATATTAGACCTGGAAAAGACCTCAGGATCATCTAGGACAGAAGTGTCAGATTCACTACCTGTGGGCCATGTGGCAGCAAAACTTCCGAGGGCTCTGAACCAGATTAAAATGTAAATAATAATGTAATAAAACAATGATAATAATAACTTGTGTTTTCCAAGTTAATTTGCAGCCTCCCACAAGGGTCAGTTTCTATTTGAGTTTGACATGGCTGACCTAGTTGTTGTTCAGTCATTCTAATGTGTCTGCCTCTTTTTGACTCCGTGGACCATAGCATATTGGACCCTTCTATCCTCTGCTATCTCTCTAAGTCTGTCTAAGTTCATGTTGGTCATTTCTATGACACTATCTATCTCATCTTTAGCTGTTTTCTTTCCCTTTTGCCTTCAATCATTCCTAGCATGAAGGTCTTTTCCAATAAGTCCTGTCTTCTCATTATGTGACTAAGTATTTAAGCTTCAGCTTCAGTATTTGACCTTCCAGTGAACAATACAAATTAATTTCTTCAAGTATTGACTGATTTTATTTCCTTGCTGCCCAAGGGACTCCCAAAGTTTTCTCCAGCACCACAATTCAAAAGCATTGATTCTGTGGCATTCACCTTTCCCTATATTCCAATTCATAACCATACATTGCTACTTGAAGAACCAAAGTTGTGACTATATGGATCTTTGTCAGTAAGGTGGTGTCTCTGCTTTTTGGTACGCTGTCCAGAATTCCCAAAGCCTTCCATCCAAGGAGAAGTATCTTTTAATTACTGGGTGAATTTAATTCAAGTGATCATTACATATACTACTGTGGATAAGAATCCCTTAGAAGAAATGTAGTAGCCCTCATGGTCAATAAAAGTGCAAGAAAAGTGGTACTGGAGTATAATCTCAAAAAGACAGAATGATATCTGTTTGAATCCAAGGCAAACTATTAAATATCACTCTCTAACCAGTGAGGCCAAAGAAGTCAAAGTTGATCAGTTCTATGAAGGCCTACAACATCTCTAGAAATAACACCAAAAAAGACATCACATTTATTATATAGAGGATTGCAATGCTAATGCAGGAAATCAAAAGATAATTGAAATAAGGGTCAAGTGCGGCCTTAGAATACAAAGTGAAACAATGCAGAGACTAATAGAGTTTTATATGTGTGTTTTGAAATGTACAGTAGGCAACTATTAATACATGACTGGAGTATAGAAGAGAGTTTTTAATTGAATATTTAGATCTGAGAATCAATTGAAGATAAATTATAATTAAGTTCATGGGAGTCAATAAGGTGACCGAGAAAAAAATGGAAGGAGTAAGATAAAAGGGCTAAGGATAAGGCTTTAGTGTATGCCTACAGTTGGGATATGATATTGATGATGAACTAGTAAAGAGACTGAGGAATCATTAGTCAGAAAGGAGAAGAACTAAAAGAGAACCAGTGTCATGAAAAGTCAGAGAAGAGACAGCATCCATAAGGAGATGGAGGTTAATGGCATAGTGAAGAAGGCTATTGGATTTGGCAAGTAGAAGATTACTGGTAACTTTGGAGAGAGCAGTTTCGATTGAGTGATGACATGTGATCAGAAGCCAGATTACAAAAAGTAGAGAAGTGGACAAGAGGAAAGGATGTAGAGACAATGTGTGCAAACAATATGGTGTGTGTGTGTGTGTGTGTGTGTGTGTTTTAAGATTTTGGATATGAAAGGGAGGAGAAAATTAGGGTGATAATTTGAAGGAATGGTAGGATCTAATGAGGGCAGATATAATCTTCATTGATTGTTATATCCATTTTACAGATGAGAAAACTAAGACTCAGAGATGTTACGACTTACCCCTGGTCACATAACTAATTAATGTTTAAGATGAGATTTAAATTTAGGTCTTCCTTACTTTATTTAATATTAACACCATATCAGTAATATTACACCGACTTTCTCTGCTCCTATAGCACCCTTGAAGGAGTCTCATTTATTTATTTATACATGGTATACTAACCACAATATTATTATTTCTCTGAAGTCAGGATTTGTATAGATTTTTAGCTTTGTATCCCATTTCTCACCTTTGTATCCAACATAATCTATTAATATGGACTACTGTTTCATCATGCTTTGCTCAGAGTTGGTGTTTAATATGAGCTTTGTTGAACTGATTTTTACAGTCGAGAAAACTGAGACTCATAGTTAAAAGTAGCTTGCCAAATGATAACTAAATAGTGGAAAAGGCAGAATTTGAACTCAATCCAGGGCTGTTTTAGTCACATAAAATTGCTTAGAAGTGGTTCCTTCTATTTGTTGACGCTTAATCTCAGTACTCTGCAGTCCACGGCACTGACTTGAATATTCTAAGTGCTAACATTTCGTAGTGCTTCCTTTCAATGGAAGTGCAAGCCTTGGCACTGCTCTTTCTGACTCTGGAATTTTCTCTTGCATAGATGAGTCTTGTCCTGCACTGGCCACAGAGCCTATACTGTTTCTTTGTTGGTCTCTTTGTCTATCTCTCCCTCCCTCCATCCAGTCATTCATTTATATTTCCATCCATCCATGGATTTACTCATGTGTGTCAATAGTATGTTTACTACCTACTAATCCATTTGTCTTTTTATATTTATTTTAAAGTGATAATGTTTAAGGAATAGCCTCTGTATTTTGGAAAAATAGCACTTCGTCACTGACACTTCATATTTATACATTCTCAGGAAAAAGGGCCCATTTTTGTTGTTCCAGTCTGACACAAGTATAGCTTCGCAACCTCACAAGGTCATCGTGAGGATCAAGAGATGATATATGTAAAGTGCTTTGCAAACTTAAAGGCTATTGAAATATGAGTTGAGATTATTATTATCATCAACTTGTTCTTATCAGAAGATATTTCCATGCCTCATAAATATACTTACAATAAAATCTACCTTCTTTACTCTTGTTGAAAGCAGCCATTACATTTTTTTTTGCTGTCTGGCAAAAAAACTAACCAATTGTACCCTTCTGCCACCCTCAATCCCACAGAGCCAATTTAAAGAAACAATCCAAACATCCAAATTCCCAGAATGCTACAGGTACTCTGTCTGCCAAATTCCCAGAATGCTACAGGTACTCTGTCTGCCAGTGCTAGTGAATAAAAGCAAAACAGGCTTCTGGCAGTTTCCATGCTTCAGATGTTTCACCTTCCCTGGATTCTTACACTGCTATTCCTCCCAGCACTGATGCCAGCCCTTAGACAGTGAGTGCCTTAAGAAATATTCAAACAACAAAACCAGCTTTGGCAACTTAGAAGGCTGCTCAAGTTCTAAAGCAAGAGGGAAAAAAAATCTGAATGTCATTATCTCCTTTTGAACTATTGCTGACGTGCCTGAGCTTTGACATATCTTGAATATTGCAGCCAAAGGGGAGAGATTTGGAAACAATCTGTTAGTTGTGGAGGACATGGTCCAGTGGTGGACATTAACAGGGAGGGAAACCACACGGACCTCCCAAAATCCTAGTCTCTTGCTTTTTCTCTCTTTTCTGAACCTTTAAAGAGAGCAGAATTGTTACTTGGAGTCTAAAGGCATGTGGGGGGGGGGGGGAAATGTATATATTACACTTGGATAATGGGATTGTTATATACCTGATAAAGTATTTAACTGCTCTCCATAAATTCCTCCTCTGATTCCTATTGTTAGTGTGGAAGTCACCCTAATTAGATTCTCAAAGGTTATAGGTTCTGACAAGGTCTTCTAAGCTACAAAGTCATGACTCTAGCACCAGACTGAGTTTGTTGTATGAAACCCAACCAAGCTAAATATGGAGAGAATCATCCATAAGTAGGGGGGGAAATTAGGCTATTATTATTTTAAAGAAAAGTCTTCAAATGAACCCCTTATCCTTCACAGTCACAGAATCTCAGAATTGTTAGTGACCTCAGAGATCATCTGGTTCAAGCAATACCTAAGCAAGAATCCCTTCTATAAAACACCTAGCAAGTGGTTGTCTAGGCTTTTTTGGGAAGACTTCTAGTGATGGGGAACTACTCATTAATATCCAAGGTCACCAGTTTCTCTTTTCTGTCACTATAAATATTAGCAAGAAGTTTTTCTTTACATCAAGTCTAATTCTACTGCTCTGTAACTCCCAATCTTTCATCCTAGTACTATCTTCTGAGACCAAGGAGTACAAATCTAAGCCCCTCTTCATACATCCCCTCATCAAATACTTGAAATAAGTTTTCATACCCTTAAGTACTCTCTTTCCTAGTTTAAACATCACCAGGTCCTTCAAACAATCCTTGCATAAGATATGTATAATGCGAACTTGAGGCTCTTTACCATCCAGGTCACCTTTCTCTGACTTTCATCAGCATTTCGGTGTTCTTCCTAAAATGTGATTACCAGAATGGAACGTAATTTTTCAGATGTGGGCCGACCAGAAAAGGACATAATAGAACCATCCCATTCCTAATTGGTACATTATGTGTCTTTTAATTGTTTAAAATTCTACAAGTTTGGTGTGGCTAGGTGGTACAGTGAATAGAGCACTGGCCCTGGAGTCAGGAGGACCTGAGTTCAAATCCACCTCAGACACAACACTTACTAGCTGTGTGAACTTGGGCAAGTCATTTAACCCCAATTAGTCTGTCTTCCCCCCTCCAAAAAGCAAAAACAAAAATTCTATAAGCTTGCTTTTGTTGAGTTACCTCATGTTTTACTTATTTTGACCTTGCAGTCCACTGATACCACTTTTTCAAATCAATTCCTGTCTAAGCAATGTCTCCCAGTCTCATTCTTGTATAGCTGATTTGTTGAACCCAAGTGTTCTTCCTTACAATTACTCATATTCAAATTCATTTCAGAATTATAGCCTTAGATCTAGAAGACATCTCCAAGATTGTACAGTCCAAATCTCTTGTCTTACAAATAAAATGAGACCCACAGAGATTGAGTGGTTGGCTCAAAAATCAGATTGGCCCTACATTATGAAACCATCAGGAATTTTTAAAATCCTAATTCCATCATTCAACGTTTTAACTAACTTTCTTAGCTTTGTTACATCTAGAAATCTGATAAGCATGTCACCTATCCCTTTATCTAAATCCACTGGTAAACATAATAAATTGTACCCTCTACTAGAAACCTTGTTCCAAGATAACATTGACCCACCAGTGATTTTTCTTGGCGCCAAGCTCTTCAGCTACCTCTGAACCCAACTAACTGTGTCATTACCTAGCCCACTTCTCTCTATCTTAATCCAAAAATAGCATGGTAGCCATCTAGACAAATATCTCCATTCCTCTAAACTGTGGTACTCAACAAGAGATCTGCCACAAAAGAAAAACAGGTTAGTCTGTCATGAGTCAAAGTCAGCAGTAGATTGGTAGGATAGGGGTCAGCGGGCACAAAATATCACACAGTTCAATGAATATTAACTTCATGGTTGGTACATCTAACATAACAATATTTTTAAAGACAAAAAATGAAATATTAATGGAGCAATTGAATCACATCAATATGGACATTCTTGTGACATATTAATCAAGGAAACAAAAGGAAGTTTTAGAAAAGTGGAAGGATAACTAATAGATTCTTCACTAAGAAAAGGAACTAGTAGTATTTGGTTTATGTGCACATTAGGTCAAAATGTTGCCATATTTCAGAGGACATTGGTCATCTCATCTTACAATGTACGTGACGAGTGTAACGAAAAAGACTACTATGAAGATTTCTGTGAATTATATGTCAACATTTGTTGCAAAGAGCTGATACACCACAGTGGTTCTGACATTCTAAGGAGGGTACAGAGAAGAGTGGCAGAAAGTGTGTCAAACAATATGGTTCAGGTATTAGAAATGAAAGAGGTAAAACCGTCAACAATCTGGGTTCAGCTTTCATTTCCAGGCTTATTTAACATTCTTTTCATTAACACACTCTATGTTCCAATCAAATTAGCCTACTTTATAATATGACATCATATTATGTTATAGCATATGATATTTTATCTATCTCATATACAACATTTCACATCCCATTTCTGAGTTTTTGCACAGGTCTGCCCCTAGTCTTGTTTTTCACTTCTCCTCCCAAACCTCTTACAATCTCTAGTTCCCTTTGCAACTCAGAGCTAGCGTTAACACTCTTAACAGCCTGTCCTGATCCTTCTGTTGCTAGCGTATCACCAAACTTACCTTGTATTTACTTTAAATATACTTCATATTTGCATGTACGTGTGTGTGTGTGTTTCTTCTGAAATAATGCATACTCTGTACATGCAGGGACTAAATCTTTTTCTTACCTTTCCTTTTTTTAAAAAATCTCCAGCACCTAGAATAGTGACTGGCACAGTGTTTAATAAATGCTTATTGATTTATTACAGACTGTACCAAAACTTCATGCTCTATATATTTAAAAAATGGGTTTTTTTTTTCAGAAACAGTTAGAAAGTTCTGGGCATGACAAGCACCAAATCATATCACCCTCACCCCATCCCACCCCAATCCACTCACACATGTAGGCGTGTGAAATTGGCCTTGCTTTAACACTCAGGAAACAACTGGTTCTTAATGTAGAAGTCATATCAGAATTAGCTCCCATGTACAATCAGACTATGGACACTAGTTAATGAACAAAAGTAAAAAGCAATGTCAAATAAGATGAAGAATAAAACTAAGAACACACTATCTACAATGGCAAGAACGTCAACCTGATCTATCGAAAAAGCCACTAATGGTAAGAAAAGGTAAATAGAAAAAGTATATATAGATATATCCAATGACCCAAAATTCCTAGTGTAGTTTTAAGCCTTGAAATTTAAATTTTGTTTATATTTATTTAATTTTATGAATTTCAAGTAAACTGTTTTTAATTTTAACAATACAAAACATACTAGTAATATTCATTGTGTGTACGACAGTTTCTAGATGACACTTTCTCAGACAAATAGATTAGTAGAAGAGGTCCTCTTGCTTGGCAAGCTCAATCACCTGACCTATCTCCATTAGGTTTTTTCTAGCAGGGTCATGTCAACATTGTTGTGGATGCATCAAAACCACATTCTTAGAATAATCTGAAGGCTAGGATTCAAAATGCAATCTTTTCAATCACGGAGCAGCAACTGATGAAAGTTTTACAAAGTTCAAAAGTTGGCAAGAGAGGGATGTAATAATATAAGATCATGTTCATATTTAACTTTTAATAAGAAACAGCAATATTTTCATATTAAATAATTAACCTTTCAGAAATTATTTTTGTAAATTTGTAGCATCTATACTTGGAAAGTTATTAAAATATAAGACTGTTCTCAGACTTTTGGGACATCCTGCATAATAATTCTGATTATCATTATTTCTCTTAAAAGATTAATGTATATGAGAAGTATCGATAATTGTTGCTGTTCAGTCTTTTTCAGTTGTGTCCAACTCTTCAGGACCCCATTTTAGGTTTTCTTGGCAAAGGTACTAGAATTGTTAGCATTTCCTTCTTCAAGCTTATTTTACAGACAAGAAAACTGAGGCAAAGAGGGTTAAGTTACTTGCCCAAGGTCACACAGCTAGTAAGTGCCTGAAGCTGAATCTGAACTTGGAAAAATGAGCCTTTCTGACTGCAGCCCCAGCACTTGATTCACTGAGTCACCTAACTGCCCCTAGCTGCTATCACCAGGCCAGGGTGATAGCACCTCAGATACTTACTAGTCCCACCTCAGATACTTACTAATTTTGTGACCTTGGGGAAGTTGTTCATTCTCTCAAGACTTTCCCTATCTTCACCGGTACTACCTAACTCATTGGTCCTGAGGTGTTTGCAAACTTTGTAACTCTATGTAAATGTGAGTTATTATTGTGTAAAGCAGCCAAGAAAATAAGCACACCAAAAGAATGCAGAAAAATCCTCAGCCAGCAAACAGTAATTTTTGCCAAGTTTAGAAACAGCCAACAACAGTGTTAATGTAGAATGCAAACTCATTTGTAAAACGCCATGGAGGAGGATGGCATAAGATTAAAGCATCACCAGTTAAAAAACAACAACAACAACAGAAATAAGTAAGAAGGAACTGGAGGGAAAGAAACCAAAAGAATTGGGAGGAGGGGAATCTTGGATATTATAAAGTGGGAAAGAGAATATCAGTAACTATCATCTCAGACTATCTTTCTCATCTTTGAGACAATTACATATACATATATAATATATATACACACACATATATGCATACACACATATATAGATATAGATATATAGAGATATATGAATGAGCTGGTTGAGTATTGCTGAAATGTGTTTTTCCCCTTCTTCTTTATAAAAATCCTTTATTATAAGAAATTGCTTGCTGGTTAGGGGAGGACATGAGTAAAAGTTTTGAAATTGTGTGTGTGTGTGTGTGTGTGTGTGTGTGTGTGTCTGTGACTATGTATATCAAAGTTATCATTGACAAAAATTAGAGAAGGGAACAACAGGCAGGCTTTTGTCAATGGTCTCCTCAGTGGAAATTCCAAACAGTTAAGTGAATGCTGTTGAGGCAAAACCCCAGTTTTTTGTTGGTTGATTAAAAAGATAAAGAAGCATTTGACACAATAGAGCAAAGCCAAGCCTTAGTAGGCTCTTTTCTAATAAGTCATTTCTCACAAATATGCTACAATTCTATGAGATACCTTGAAAAATGCAACCAGAGAAATAATTCTGTTCAATGAACCTCTGATTACTATTACCAAGCAGGGAATAAAAAAGCAAGATGTGCTCATGAAAGGTTTTTAACCACTGTCTAGGAGAATGCCCTGTACAGGATTTGGGTTTTTTTTGTATCATTGGTGACTACTTTAACTAAGGGCCACTCCTCAACCTAAGGGGCATTTAACTTTGAAAGTTATGTTTGAATTGCCAAAGGAATGCTCTGGATTCTGGGGTTCAGGTGGTGGTTGTTTTAGATATGAATAGTAAATATCTGAGCAAGATAAAGTTTGTTAGGAAGTTGTCTAATCAAGAGGAAGTTCTAAAAAATTTCTTTAGAAGACCTCTGAGATTTCTACCAAGATATTTCCCCATCCCTCAGGCAGCTAAGTGGCACAGTGGATAGAGTGCTTGGTCTGGAGTTAGGAAGATCTGAGTTCAAACTGTACCTCAGACACTTACTAGCTATGTGACCCTGGGAAGTTACTTAACCCTGTTTGCCTCAGTTTCCTTACCTATAAAATGAACTGGAGAAGGAAATGGCAAATCACTCTAGTATCTTTGCCAAGAAAATATATCTACTAATCTGCCTCCTTGGCTTCTTTCTTTAGTTACCTTCTACTTGATGCAATATATGCCTGAACTAAACAGACATAGAGCAATCATGTATAGTCATATATACTTCAAAGTTCACGCAATATTTTACAAGGGTCTTGGGGACATGACCTTTGACATTACAATAAGAATGTCCACAATGCCCACCTCCTCCCCAAGTGCTTCTAATGCTTTCCTGAGACCCATGCAAACTTCAAAACAATCTCCTAGTCACTGGGGGTGATAAGGAAACAAAGTCTTATCACTTCCTTAAAAACACTTTTTTCCTCTTCCAGTAGGCAGAAACCCTAAAGTAAAAGAAAGAAAGAGCTAAAAATGTGTTATCTAGCTAGCCCTGAGGCAGATGACTAGATTAGTATCACTCTAAGACAATGTTGAGACTTTCTTAAAAGAGTAGTGGCAAAAAGAAGTAATGGAGTTGGATTTTTGGCTTGATTAAAGCTAAGATCTACAGTGAGCCCTAAAGGGTACTTGGAGAAAAAAGTAGACGGAGCCATATTTCTTCCTCACTGAAGTCAAGTAGTTTATAACTCCAGTATTAAGTTGTGAAGGACTTCGCATGCATGTGCCTCTGAAAAAACCTTCATATACTAGTAAAACAACCCTGCCACCTGCTTTCTTGACATTAGATACCATCTTATCTGATAAAAATGTTGGGCCTACATTTCCCCGCTCTGTATTCATCATGATCATAATCATAAATAACACTTACATTTACTTAGTTTGTGCCAGGCACTGTGCTAAGTGCTTTAGAATTATTATTTCATGTCATCCCCACAACACCCTGGGAGATAGGTGCTATTATTTTACAGATGAAGAAATTGAAACAAATAGAGGTTAAGCACGTTTGTCCAAGGTAACCTAGCTCATAAATGTCAGAGGCTGGATTTGAACTCAGAATGATGAGTCTTCCTCACTTCAGCCTGGCACTCTATCTACTCTATCACCTTTTTTTTTTTTAACTTGAGATGATGTAAGGTCATATGTGTAATTTACTTCTGAAATGTCTCCCTTCCCCAAAAGACACCAATACTAGATTTATCTCATAGGAACCATGATCTGTTCTAGAGACTACCCTATCATCTCTTGGTCTGCTAATCTTTCATTTCAGAACCTATTGACTTAGAAGTAAACCATGAGTTTAAAGGACAAAATGACAAGACCAGAGCCATCTGAGTAGTTTGGTTTTCTGTTACCCAAAGGTACATATTCAACTATTTCTAAATGATACAGAGAAATTGTTCCATATCATTTAGGAATTGATTTGTTATTTGTTTTTGTTCATGGGGGCATTGGGCTCTCTTTTAAGGGGTCTTGAAGCTGTGGAGATTCAAATCAGAGATTAGTACTGTTACCACAATGCAACACTAGGATATGATCATCCTGTTCAGCCTGGCACCATTACTTAAACCCTGAAATCCTCCTTGCACAGATTGCTTGCAAAACCATATGTTTCTGATTCAGTGACATTTATAAGTTTGGAATAATTTTTCATGAAAGCAGCGGAGTGTCCTAAGAGCCAAATAATACTTTTTTTTTTTGCTTCAGTTGACTCAGAAGACATATCTCCTTACTGGTCTCATATGCTAAGAATGTGATGTGATTATCTTGAATAGACACCTAAATTTCCTTCCCCATCACCAGCATTATTACCACCTCTGAGCAGCATCAACCTACCTAGTAATAACCAGCAATAAACCTTAGCTTATTATCTTCTGTTCAAACACATGGATGAAATCTGTCATATGTGAAGTAATTTTACCTTATGATCTTATTGGACCAAACAATTAAGTTAACATGGACAAATCTGTGCCCAAATGCTTCTCTTCGTGACCTAATCAAAGAGGGAGGGAAATGCTCTTTCTTTGGCCTTCCTTGGTCTCTTCATGGCTGGCTGAGACATTTGAAAATTTGAGTCATTTCTACAAAAGATAAATAGTTGGAAGCCAGCTTACTGGTTGCACAACTTGGTGCATCTGAAGAGTATTTATCTGGATCAGCATGAAGCCATTGGATGGTGTTTCCTATTTCTAGGTAGAAGGGAAAATCAAAGTTGTTTCCTTTCTGGCTCTCTCTTAAACTCCTATATAAGTATTTCCCTGTTCTTTTCCTTTCCACAAAAAGAAGGCAGAAAATTGAAAGTTGGCCTAACTGAATGAAACCCCTTCTCTTTGCATCAATGGGGGTCTGTTTATGTTAACTGGTTATAAGTGTGCATCAGGATATCACATTTTCTTGAGATATATCTGTTATAATATGAGCTATAATTTTTTAAACAAATTCGCAGAAGTATCATATAGATTGACTGGTAGTGACTAGCTCATCTCAAACCACCTTGAGCACAGAATCATGACTTTGCAGCAGGTAGGATTGAGGTATTATTTAACACTAATCTCAAGAACTTCTGGCCAAAAAGATTGTGAAATAGTAAAATGTATTATCAAGGAGAGGTTGTGTAAGGACTTCTATAGAAAAATTAAAGAAAGTCTTAGCAATGGTCTTTCCCCTAGATTCTAGAACTGGTAAGTTTGGAGGAAAGGTGAGAATATCTGTGGGACCTCTTAATCTCCTTTCCATTCTTATAACTGCCAATATTTTATTGATCATTGAATCTATAAAAATAGAGGTGTATGGTGAAATTATATACAAAGGAGTAGTATTGTTGAAGTAATATCATCACAGTTACTCTTTTCATAACACCACTGCCATCTGTAATGCTTTTTACACTTTTTGAAAATGCTCAGAGTAACTTGTAGCTTTGGCAGGCACTATGGAGTAACAGAATTGTAGATAAATCATGACAAAAGAGGTTCCAAAGCCATAAATGATTTCTCTCTTTTTAAGTTTTAGTATTTATTTTTTAACATTCATTTAAAAAAATTTTGAGTTCCAAATTCTCTCCCTCCCTTCTTCCCATTCCCCACTCATTAAGAAAGCAAGAAATGTGATATCAATTATAGATGTGAAATCATGCAAAATATATTTCTGTATTAGACCTTTGGGGGGGAAAGTAAGAAAAATAAAGAAAATGAAAAAATTATGGTTGAATCATCACTCAGGCTCTATCAGTTCTCTCTCTGGAGGTAGATAGAATTTTTCATCATAAGTCCTTCAGAATTGTCTTAGATTAGATAATTGTATTAATCAAAAAAGCTAAGTTGTTCACTGTTGATCATAGTACAATATTGCTAATAATGTGTATAGTATTGTCCCGATTGTCCTTACTTCACCTTGTATCAGTTTATGTAAGTCTTCCCAGGTTTTTCTCAAACCATTCTGCTCATAATTTCTTATAGCACAATAGTATTTCATTACGATTATATATACAGTTTGTTCAGTCATCAAACAACTGATGGGCATCTCCCCTTTTCCAATTCTTTGATACCACAAAAGAGCTCATATATATATATATATATATATATATATATATTCCTGTTTCTTTTTTTCTTTGATCTCTTTGGGATACAGACCTAGTAGAATATAATCCTTTGCACATAGTTTCATATTGTTCTCCAGAGGGTTGGATCAGTTCACAACTCTACCAACATAGCATTAGCGTCTCAATTTTTCCATATCCCCTCCAAAATTTGTCATTTTCCTTTTCTGTCATATTAGCCAATCTGAAAGGTATGAGATGGTACCTTGGAATTGTTTTAATTTTAATTTCTCTAATCAATAGTAATTTGAAGCATTTTTTACATGACTATACATAGCTATGACTTCTTCTAAAAATTGACTGTTTATATCTTCTGACCATTTGCTGATTGGGAAAAGATTCATAGTCCTAAAAGTTTGACTCATTTTCCTATATTTTTAATAAATTCAACCTTTATCAGAGAAACTTGCTATAATATATATATATATGTATATATGTATACACACACACAGACACACACACACAGATATATATATATATATATATATATATATGTTTTATGCTTTCCTTCTAATTTGGCTGCATTGGGTTTGCTTATGCAAAATCTTTTTAATTGCATACTATAAAAGTTATAAATTTTACTGGTGAGATCCTCTCTGCCTCTTATTTGGTCATAAATGTTTCCCTTATCCATAGATCTGACTGGCAAAATTGTCCACGTTCCTTTAATTTGCTCATGATATCGCCCATTACGCCTAAGCCATTGTAACGTTACCCTGGTATAAAATACACAGTGCTGTTCTATACATAATTTCTGCCCATACTGGTTTAGGGCTTTCTTAGCAATTGTCAAATAGTAAGTTCTTGTCCCCAAAACTTGGATCTTTTATTAAATACTAGATTATCTTGGTTATTTATTTCTGTGTATTGTGCACCTATCTATTCCACTGATCCAGTACTCTATTACTTAATTAGCACCAGATTGTTTTGATTACTACTGCTTTGTAATCCAGTTCAGAATCTAGTATGGGTAGGCCACCTTTTTTCATTAAGTTATTTGATATTATTGACCTTTTGTTCTTTCAGATGAATTTGAGCTGAAAATGCCCCTAAACAGAATAACAAGGAAGGTAGATAAGTGAAATTAACCAGAAAAGCCTATGAAGCTAAATATTTTAAGTTTATAGGATATTGTTTATAAATAAATAAAAAATAAAGACCGATGTTTGGACAAAATACAAAGTGAAGCCATGAAGGAAAACAAAGAAGCTAAGACACTCAAGATTTCAGAGGAATTTATAACTTCATTCAAGATATTGAGAGAAAAGTTGACCAACACTAGCACCATGGAGAGTCATGGAACACTCCATTGGAACGACACATTTCCAAAGCCAAATGATAGGGCATAAGGTCTCACCTGTGAAGAGGCTGACTAATTTTGTTGTCTGAGTTTCTGAGGTTCCTTGCTTTTGCTTTTGCTGAAATTGTGAATTTCAAGTTTAGGAGAACACGCAAATGGTTATAGCCAATCTCTCTTACTTTAGCAGTAACACTGTCTTCAAAACCTGAGCAGTGTACCTTTGGCCCCTGGTTGTGCCACGGTAATACAGTATTTCGATCCTCCTACTATCAGCATCTGTTTTGTTTTGTGTTGTTATCAATCAAAATATTATATCTACAACCTTAAAGAATTTTTACCACCATATTTGGAATAAGACATGGGCACTGCTTGATGTTTATTGAGGGGCATGTAAAGCTTCTTCTTTGATTATTACTGATTAGGACTCAAAATTTTTTTAAATGTCAAAAATAAGTTTTAAAAAATTTACATTATTTTAAAAGGATCATTACTGAGTTAGAGCCACCAAAATCCTAAAGACAACCTGAAGATCCAAGTTATCCTATCCTAAAGTTTAAAGAGATACTCACTTTTAGTTGTTTGACCTGTAAGTTTCTTTTTTTCTTTATTTTTGAAAAAAAAAGTGTTTATAAAAATTATATCAGGAGAACTGTTGCCAGGGTAATAAAAAACAATCCCTGAGAACATTGCTTAAGGACTCAAATGCAGACACTATCCTATGACCACCATGGCACTCATAAAACCTGAAATATTAATGAACCATTAGTGGAAAGCAAATGGACCCTCTAACAGGGTGACTTAGAAATGACTAACAGTAAAACCTTCATGATTTGTGTGAAAGTGATTTTATGCATGTTTTGACAATTTAATAAACTTATAAAGATCCCCCTTTCATGCTATTGGCTCTGAAAACTTCTCAAAGACTGATAAAACAATACAACATACTCTCTTGCTACCTAACATAATCTTCACTAAAAAGAAAATTGATTTTGAATCCACACTTTGTTCTCATATTTAGAGCAAAATTTAGGAGTGAATGGAAGGCTATCACTTGGGTGAAATCACTTGATCCATCAGGACATCACTAAGAGGGTTTGGAAAATAATACCTAAAATGCAGACAATAAGCAGAAGCTGGGAGAAATTGTGACTCAAGGTAGCCTGAAAATTAATCAGCCAATGATTAGTCATCAGTTCCCTGAGTGAAGAAGCTGGAAAGAAGTTGAGGTTTGTGTGTGATAGAACTACTGTTGAAGGAGGGAGAAAACAGAGGTGGGAAAGACAGGTTTTTTTACTTCCTCCTCTCTCTTCTGTTGCCTACTCATAACTACTAAAGGGAATCAGTTTCAAAAATGTGGAGAAAGGTTGCCTGTGAGTTTGAGAGCCATAGCAGTAGCAGAGATTCCAAGCAAATGAAATAGGCTTTCAGGCCTAGGTTGGTGATGATTTTGATGTTATAGCATAATAGTTTTAGAAAATGTTCTAAGCTATTTTGATGTACCATTTTAGTAGCATTTGAAAATACCTAAGTTCTAGGTTTGGAGTTACTGCTAGCTTTGAGGTGGGGAGGGGAGTTAGAGAAGGTATTATCCAGGTTCAGTTAAGATCAGGGTTGATGAAAACAGTGCAGTTTATTCTGGGTTCTGGCTCATTCCATTCAGTTCTGAAGTAGTTGATTTTGTTAGGAGGCAGGTATACCAGTATAGGGAGAAACACTTTCCACTGACAGTCAACTGACCCCAGGCTGTGGATAAGAGTATATATGCATGTCTGGTTTAAGGAATAAGACAGTAAATTTTGTGACCATTCTGTACTTTGACTCCCAAAGTAGAGTAAAGCCTTAGGTTATTTAACCTTTCTTCTGTAATTTAAAAAGAGAGCTAATTAATATATATATATATTATATAATATAATAATATAATAACCCTTAAGTCTAAGTATCTAATAGACATAAGAGAATTGGTTTAGCAATTAGCGAAGTGGTCTTTAATCAAGATATGGGGAGAACCAGGAACCTGACATTATTTGGAAACTATGCAGCATGGTTTTAGCAGCTCTGCTCCCAGAAACATATTTAACTAATCGATCAAAACCAACTGATTCATCAACAAGGATTAATTAAAAACCTACTACGTGCTGGGCAATATACTAGGCACTGGGGATACAAAGATGAAGAATGAAACAATGAATACTCTCAAGGAGCTTATATTCTATTCTAGATTATAAATTCATCATTAGACTATAAGTTTACTGAGACAGAAGATGTCTTATTTTGCCTTTGTATTCATAGAACCTAATACTGCCTTCTACATAATTCAAGTGCCATGAACTTAATTAATGTTCTCTAGATTGAAGAAGAAATCCCAGTTATTAGCGTCACTGTATGGGGGTTTCTGTTCATTTGATCAAGGTGAAAGAAATTTTTTAACATTTTTTTTTTTGCTTTTTGGAGGGCAATTGGGGTTAAGTGACTTGCCCAAGGTCACATGTCTAGTTTTTGTGTGTGTGTTAGGTGTCTGAAGTTGTATTTGAACTCAGGTCCTCCTGACTCCCGTGCTGGTGCTCTATTCACTGCACCACCTAGCCACCCCATTTTTTAACATTTCAAAAGCAATGAGATTTTTGCTTTAGTCAAAGTCCACCAAAAACTCCTTCCAGGAAGCAACAGCTATATAATATGACCCAGGGCACCTGAGGTCATATCCAAGGCTTTCCAAATTCCTTAGCAACACTGAAGAAGTTTAGAGTGAAGGTATAGGGGGTTGGGATCATTTCATAAATTCAAGCCTGGCTAACACATTGCTGGTACTAAAGAATTTCAGAATCATGGAACTTCAGAGTTGCAAGGGGCCTCATCAACCACCTTCTCAAGCCACCACAGGCAGAAGGAGGCCTCATTAAAACCATTTTAAACTTTAATTCTAAATCAGAGTGGTTTTGTCATAGAGAGTTTCTGGAGAAGGAAACTAAGTTAAGAAATCAAGGCTGAGAATTAAAGGCAAGGATCTGATAAAGACCATGGAGTAATTGGCGAAGCAAAAATTTGAGTATCAGTTTAAATGTTTATGGAGCTGCAACGTGGAAGAGGAATAAAATGATTGTGAAGCATTTAATAAATATGAAGTGCCATTTAAATAGAAAATAATAACAAGAAGTTCCGTCCTGGAACTAGAAACTTTGTGCGACAAAAAACTCAAGTGTTAATATCATTTTTAAAAAATTCTCCACTCTAACAATAGCAACCTTACATTACAATGTACCCATTTACAAGTTCTAAGCCCTGCTCCTGCTGGAAACCATAAACTGATGGGAATGAACCATGAGTGATGATGAGCCACAGCTGAACCACATTTATAGTCAGTGTGCTTTTAAAAATGTTCTTTGGTCTAAATATAGGGGCTTTTAAAATCATCGCCTTGTTATGAAAACTTAAAAATATAAATTCTCTAAGTAATTGGTCTAATAATACAGAAGGAGGGCAAAAAGTTCAACTCTGGAGAGAGGAAATATCCTTTGTGATGAAAGCTGGTTATAATTAAACATTAAACAAATGCTGCTTTTTGCCAGAATCTGGCCTGTCATGGACATGAATAAAGACCAAAAATAGATTTTATCAACCCAGTATCTTGTGTTTTCAGCCAGGTAGCAAGATGACATGATTGGCTCTGTTAGTAAAGGGAAATGGAAAAATGCACAAAAGTCTGAGAACTGCCATTTCATTCATTGGGAGTTGAGTTTTCCTGTAAGGAACAGACCATGGCCCAGGCTTTGGGGTTTAAAAATTAGATCATGAAACTGAGAGAAGGCCAACAAATAGATGTGAAAAGGAGCAAATCAACTGGTGTTTTATGGTGAATTATTCTCATCAGCAGTCACAATGGAGTACTTTGATCTTCTTAAAGGCTCTTCTGAAACAAGATGTCTCTATGTAAATGCTAAGATAAATCACGATATATACACATACAAATAAATACAAGTAGTCATGGAAATAAATATGTTCAGTGAGTGGCTGATTGTTAACATCAAGGAAGATATGAAACACACACTTGACAAAGAGGTTTGGATTTTTTTTCATTGTCATAAAAACTGTTTGACCCAAAATCCAAGTAGGAGACTCTAAAGATGGTCCTGTCTGCAGTAAACGTTGCACTGATTGCACTGAGGTCCAGAAGTCTCTCCAGAACCCATTACCAAGATCCAGATTCATTCAGAAAAGATCAGACATCTACATAGGAAAAACCAAGTGTATGAAGAATATCTATTACCCATAATATATAATTGGATAGAATTATCCCATTGAGTTTATTTATCAGTACATATATCTTGGACAGTTCCTACTTATATGGACAAAGAGTTAGGTCTAGAGCTGAATAGGAAAAGGAAAGTGGGCAGGATTTTACTCATTATAATGGGTACAATGTGCAGTGCTTTCAATAAACCTAAATTGTTCTCAATTAGATGTAACAATGTTTGTAAAACACTTTTCAAACCAAAAAGCAGTGTATAAAAATTATTACCATTGCTGTTGTTGTTATATTATAACATAAACTTTATCTCCTGAAATACCTATATTTCAACTTCTGAATCTCATTTAGACTCTTCCAGTTCTGAATCTGTTCCCTAGAATCCGCTATTCATACTTGTCCCAACCCTTAAGTCTCAGCCTTAAACAGCCACCTCTCTCTGAATCTCCGGGTTGTTTGCCTTCTAAGGACTATCAAGGTAGGTGCTATTGTTGGCCTCATTTTACAGATGAAGAAAATGAGGTTGAGGAGTTAAGTGACTTGGCCAGGGTCATCCAGCTAGTCTGAGATAATATTCAAACTCAAAGCTTCCTAACTGTAAAACCAGCACTGTATCTACTACACCACCTGGCTGCCTAGTAGTGCTCCATTACTTTAAACACTTCCTCTAAGAATCTAGAACACTTTCAAAGTACTTGGCAGCTCAATCAGCACCAGATGTGTTACACGAGCAGTATTTTTCATGAAGTTCAACTCTGTTATTACCTATAGTATTAAAGGAGTGTAGCTCTAAAACTAGAAGGAAACTTAAGAGTTCATCTAGTCCAACTCTTTCATTTTATTGTTGAGAAAAGTGAGCCCCATAGGGGTTAAGTGACTTATCCAAAGTCACACAAATACAAGTCGCAAAGTAATCTAGACTCTCTGACTTCAAAGCCATCTCTTTTTTCACTGCCCACTCTCTATGCTCCTGGACAAAATATTCGGGGCACAGATGCACAGCTTCAAAAATCTGAATGATAACATCTAATGTAGCAGCCACACTGACCTTCTCTCCCACGAACTTTTGAGTCATTAAGCCCAATAGGAAATAATAGAGCTAATCCAGAAGCAAGATGCTACACTCAGGTTCCATTAACTGTCTTTCAAATGGTTAAGATGCCTGCACCCAAGAGAGAGCAGGCCTCACGTAGACGCCTACAACTCTAATGCCATCTATGTCTCCCTGCTAGCAAATTCTGATAGGCAGTTTTCCATATGTGCCGAAACAGTCCAGCATTGGTCAAAAGGAGCTTTCTCAAGATCTTACAAAGAGTCAACCATGACTTTTTGAATCCACAAAAAATGTCCAGTCATGTGAACTGTGTTAGCCAAAGACTGCATGGTTTAGCAAGCAGGCCTGCTGTAATCTCTACCAACCTCTCTCTGTTCCTGGATGAGGCCAACTCTTGATTTCATCATAAACTTTCCCCTATACCATGATGCCATTTTGGCAGTAGATTAACCACTTCTTACGTGTTTAAACTCCCAACAAAGAAGTAAGGTTATTCATCTATTCCTGAAGGTCCTTTAGGGCTTCACCATCTTTTACCTCTCATTTCTTTTTTTAAATTTTTTTGAAGGGAGAATGTGGGGCAATTGGGATTAAGTGACTTGTCCAAGGTCACACAGTTAGTAAGTGTTCAGTGTCTGAGGCCAGATTTGAATTCAGGTCCTCCTGACTCCAGGGCTAGTGCTCTATTCACTGTGCCACCTAGCTGCCCCCTACCTCTAATTTCTGATTGAGCTACCCAGTATATTTCACCTTTCTTGACTATACTTTACATGAACTTTCAAATAAAGATATACTTTTCCACCAATCAATCATTTATTCAACAAGGATACAAAAAGAGGCAAAAGACAATTCCTGTTCCTAAGGAGCCTACAATCTAATGGAAGAGAAAGTATGCAAACAAATATATGCAAATAGGAAGTTTATATTTATAAAATTTATTTATAAATAGGAAAAAGAGAAAACACAGCAATTAAGAGGGGTTAAGGAAGGCTTCTTGTAGAAGGTAGGATTTTAGTTGGGATTTTAAGGAAGCCAGGAAGATCTGTTGTCAGAATAGAAGAGGGAGAGCATTCCAGGTATGGGAGACAGCCAGGAGTCAAGAGATGGAGTGTCTTGTTTGTGGAATAGACAGAGACCGGAGTCATTGGATCAAAAAGTATGTATGGGGGAATCAGGAATAAGAAGACTGGAAAGGCAGGAGGGACCTTATGAGGGTTTTGAATGCTAAACAGAGCATTTTATATTTGATTTTGGAGGCAAGAAGGAACCACTGGAGTTTATTGAATAGGGATTCGGGGTGGGGTGACATAATGCGACCTGCATTTTAGAGAAATCACTTCAGTGGCTGAATCAAGAATGGATTCAAGCAGAGAGAGACTTTAGGCAAGCTGACCCACCAGGAAGCTATTGAAACAATCAAGGGGTGAGGTGATGAGGTAGTGCACTAGAGTGGTAGCAGTGTCAGAGGAGACAAGGGGTCGTATTTGAGATATATTGCAAAGGCAAAATTGGTCGTTTTGGCAACAGTTTGGATGTGGGGAATGAGAGAGAGTGAGGAATCCAGGGTGACTCCTAGTTTGAGAATCTGCAGGACTGGGATAGTGGTATTGACCTGTTTAAGTAATCGGGAAGGTAGGAGGTGGTGAGAGTTTAAAAGATAATGAGTTCTCTTTTGGGTATACTAAGTTTAAGATGTCTACTGGACATTTAATTTGAGATATCTTAAATGCAGTTGAAGATGTGAGTTTGGCAATCATCAGAGAATTTGGGGCAGCAAAAGAGAGATTTGAAAATTATCCGCATAAAAATTGTATTTAAATCCATGGGAGCTGATGAGAACTATATCATGGAAATGATATAGAGGAGGGAGAAAAGAAGGCCCAGGAGGCCTTTTTTGTACATAAAGAGTACAAATTGAATCCAGGAACATTATCTCTGGGCTGTACCACCCGCTATTAAGCTAATGAAGCTGCCCCACTACCTGGAATTCACTATTCTACATGAATGATGAATTCCAAGTCAGGACTTTTCCTTCTATCACCCCTGTGTACTGTAGATTCCAGATAATGACTGAATAACTGGGAGAGCACAAGGCTAACTTGTGCCTCCCTCTACAAGCCACAAGAGTATAATACAAACATGGTGTCTAAGCATCAGTTTCCCTTCAAGGAATTCTACTAAACTGGGTACCAATTTCGACTATACTTCTATTGTCTCCATGCCAAAGATCACCTGTAGAATTGGCAGATAGGGCAATAGGCATAGTCCCCAGCCATCTAGTGGCTTACCAGTTGGACTTGTCCTCCTTATTTAATATTTGTTCCATATTCTATCAGTGTTTCCTGCATCAAACTCAAGACCAGAACCTTTATCTATAATGACAGAACGATAAATATTTATTTTTCAGGCTACCTCTGACTTATAGATATGAGTAATTCTGACATTTTGTAGAATGATTGTGGTTCAGAATTTTAAAGAGGACACATGAGTCAGTGCAGACTATTTATGCCCCAGAATGTATAAATCCTTCCACAACCCCATCAACCCAAGGCAGAGGGAGATGCTATAGAGGCAGGGAATGGTGGACATGCCAATGACTTAATGGAGGTGGCTGAGTCAAAAGGTGACTTTGCAGTTCTTCCCAGGGAAAGCAAGTTGTTACAATAAAAAGACCAAAGTTTGGGGAAATCAGGTTGTATCAGATGTATGGTCATCCAAACTCCTTCAGTTCTGAATCTTTGCCCAGAACCCAAGCTTCTTGCCCATCCCAGCCTTTCAATCTTGGCATGCTGATGGAGACCTGGACTAGCTTTTCAGTGTACATTTTCTTTTTCCAGCTCAGACCATGGCTGCTCAGCTCCAGGAAGGTCTGGTTCTTCCCCTAGTCCTAGGGATTGGCTAGTAGCCATCTGTTGTGTCTATTTGTAGGATGTCGTACTAAGGAATGTCCTCATTCCTCATTTTCTAGATGTGGAAATGTGCCTACAATCTTTTTTCTTACTACTATATTTACCATATATATATTTGTATGTGCGTATATACAGAGAGAGGAGGGAAGGAGGGAGAAAAGAGAAAAAGAGAGAGAGAGAAAGAGAGAGAGAGAGAGAAAGAGAGAGAGAGAGAGAAAGAGAGAGAGAGAGAGAGAGAGAGAGAGAGAGAGAGAGAGAGAGAGAGAGAGAGAGAGAGAGA
>CM053593.1:310405514-310448001 GCA_028646575.1 Pseudocheirus occidentalis | reverse complement strand
ACAGAGAGACAGAGAGAGGAGGGAGAGAGACAGAGAGAGAGAGACAGAGAGAGAGAGACAGAAGGACAGATAGAGAGAGAGAGAGAGACAGAGACAGAGAGAGAGAGAGAGAGAGGGGGGGGGGGGAAAGAGAAAGTTAACATAACCTTAGTCTACTTCTGGCAGAGGTACTCAGGAGTAGGGAGGTAATAAAAGTCCCACCAGCCTCTGACCTTATCAGACCACTAGTGGAGTCCTAGATGCTAATTTTAAGAAAGACACCGATAATCTGGAAAGTATCTAGAGAGGGGTGATAAGGATGGTTAGAAGACATGTCATATGAAGATATAATCAATAACTGAGAATAATACGCAGAAGATGCAGAGGCCAGTTTAGGGGTACCATTAGAAATCTTCATAGGTTCCCTATTATGTCTAGGTTCATATAGAAACTCACTTACTTTATAAAGCACTTCACAATTTGGTTCCAATTTCCTTTACTCTCATTTTATATATCTGTCTGCTTCACATGCCTTATAGTACAGACTAACAAACATGCTTGCTGTTTCTCAGACATGACACTCCATCTCAGTGTGCCTTTTCTAGTCCATCCTCTATGTGAAAAATATGCTTCCTCCTCTCCTCCACCTCCTAAAATTCCTAATTTCCTTCAAAGTCCCGCTCAAGTACCACTTTTTAGAAAAGATCTTTCCTGATCTTCCAAGCAGCTAGTACCCTCCTCCCATCAAATTACCCTTCAAAAATTTGCATATCTCAGACATACTTGTGAAAGTATATGTTGTCTTCCTTGATAGAATGTAAGCACTGTGAAGGCAGGGCTTATTTCACTTTTGTCTTTACGTCTAGCACCTAACACACAGTAGGACCTTAATAAATGCTAGTAAATTAACCGACTTATTGACTAACAAATTCAACTATCTAAAAATATCATAGGCCATTTTAGGAGGTGTTAATTCCCTACTTACTAGAAGTCAGTGAATGTATCTCAGGCCTAATAAGGAAAAACTTTGTCTTTTGGAATGAAGTGGAAAAGTGAAGGATTGGGTCACTCTGTGTATAAAACTTAGATTTTGGGAGTGGGATATTTAAATTTATTTTCCCTATAGCACATTCAAGTCATGGTGAATATCATGGGCCTTTCCCTTGACTGTTAAACCCAGCCCCAGTGTGGTGGGATTTCAGGGATGTTCTTGCCTTTCTGGGAAGGCATTGTAGGATATCTCTTCTCCTCTGACTGAAAATTAGAGCCAACATAAATAAAACAAAATGAAAATTTCAGACAGTGGCAACTCAAGGAGAAATCTGAGCCTGGTGCATTTTGAGGTCTTGGACAGTTCAGCAGCATGTTCAGGCCCCAATCTCCTGTTCCCTTTCCTGTGTGGTTTCTTCCAAGTTTGTCTATCAGAACCACTCAGTTTCCCATACTTTAGTGCTCCTGGATCAGGACTGACCTGATTGTCTCCCTTGGGTTTTTTGTTTGTTTGTTTGGTTTTGTAATTTTCCATTTCTGGAAAGGAAGTGAGGAAATCAGTGTCGATACAATTATCCCAACTTTTCATTAACAGGGTTTCTTTCCTCTACAAATGGGTCCCATGCCATATAGGTGCCTGTGTGATTCAGGTACTTATTCTCCTTGACCTTGGTTTTCAAGGAACAGCATGAGGCATTCTGAGCAGTTCTGGGTAGAAAATCTGCTCTTTGAAGTCACAGCTCAATTTTGTACTGGTGAGGTTACTTCATTTTCTACAGGGCTGGAGAGACAGATACTGTTTTGTTATTGAGCTAGTGAAACAGCAGCACTGTCCTTGATAGGAAAGACAAGCTGTCTCCTTGGTATCTCAGGGATTTTTTTTAATCTTGTGGATGTACAGTATCTTATATCTCAAAAGCAGGCTTTCAGTCCCTCTGGAGGACTGCAAGGGGAACTCATAGGTGCTCCAACTTTTATTCTGAGTGGCATCAAAGATATGGACAATCAATAGATAACTGAGTAAAGCTCTAACAAGAATGAAGAAAGCCCTAACTGGTATGAGAAACGTCAGGACTAATTCCAGATCTGGTTGTGGGCACTGATTCTGAGTTTACCAGAGTCTTTTCTTTGATGTGGGTCTTTTAAAAAATAAATAAAATATAAAGGATTGCTCTTTAAAAAATTTAGACTTTTCGTGGCTCCAAAACCAATAAAATTCGATCTGCTGATTACAAATGACTTACCTTCTTATTCAGCATTAAAATAAAATGAAAGGAAAGCCTTTCATGCAAACAAAGCATCAGTGCAAGCAAAGACTAGATTGATTTTGATCCATTCTTTTTGATTTCCCAAGACCAGAACATAAGCTAGCACTGATTTTCCAGTCCTGGCTAATTTCACTTCCTATCTGAGTATTATTTCCTGGTTAAGGAGGGGAAGGGAGAGAGAAAGCCCAACACTTGAAAAAAGCCTGCTTTCACTGAAGTTAGCCAGATTGCCCAGTCAGAACCTATCAGTATTTGCCAGGCTCTCCATCTAAGAAGGAGCAGGTTCAAGACCTGGCACCGTCTAGCCGAATGGCACTGCTCCCAGAACTCTCATCCCACTAAAAAGCAATTGTGGGATCTGGACCCTTCAGTATGCAGGACAAATGATCAAAATGAAAAGCACAATGTATGTGAGTGGAACCAGAAACTTGAATCAAGTGGTAATCACTTCCTTAGTACAGACTAGATTTTTTTTTTGCCCATGTAACTTTGGTCCAGTATTTCATGCCTCAGCTAAGGTAATAGTACAGATTTTCATTTATCAGTTGATAAGTGAATGTGATTACCATGATAACCATTGAGTAATGTAGGCTACGAGCACTGGTGGTGAGGAGAAGTGGAAAATTATTTTGCCTCTGTTCTAAAATGGCTCAGGGGAGATGGAAAAGGATTGATATTGATCAGAAAGACATTAAACATGAAAAAAAGATGTCAAGTTGCAGAGAACTAGATGTACATTCTCCATGGCTTTATGAATGAAATCCATACCAGATACATAGGCTTTGGCAAACAGGGCAAAAAAACTGATTCAGGATTTAGGGAACCCAAAGCAAAACATTACTGAGGTGTTCATGCGGGGGGTACATGCATAACCAATGGGCCATTTTAAAATATTATACTTTATAACTACTGGTTGATTTTCACATTCTAGAGGCTGTTATTCTTTCTAGTACTTGTATCCCGAGACCAGGATTCGAGAAGTGTCTAGACATTAATTCGGGCTGAGCTGTAGATTCCATCTGTGTGACCTAGGATGACTCTTTAGATATCAGCCAGCCTCAGCATAAAAAAAAGATGCCACTCTTAGCTAAGCTTTCTAAAATGAATAAATACGAGGGGAACATGGAATTAGACTCCATAGACCAAATGAAAAACACTCCTTTTAGCTGGACCAATTTACTGCATTCCAGTGTTTTAGACTGTGGTACTTTCTAATGCCCTATTTCTAATCCAGCTATGCTTCTCATCCTGTCATTTTTGAGCAAGAGTGTTGTCACTCTCAAATATGCTCCTCTCTTTATGACTGAGAGCTAGCAATGGTCCATCATTCCTAATGGGATCATCAACTCTGCACTTTGCAAAAGTATATGTGATGTGTACCCATAAAAACATTTGTTGATGGTTGAAAAAGGCAGTAATCTTTCTGACAAAAAGGAATCTGTTTTCTTCATACTTCAATACCTATTTGACACCTTGGATCTGACCAGTACAACTTCAATTTCTTTGAGTCAATTCAGATAAGAAGTAGTTGGCTGCTTCTTTCAATTTATACCACTTCCCCCTTCAAGTATGTGTACTATGCCTGGTTGAAAAATGCAACAAAGACAGCTGTCATCCTGAAACTTTCCATTCTCTATTCACCATCACCAACTCACCAGAATTAAGTAAGATGATAGACTTGAGGCACACAAACTCTTCCCCCTGGAGATTCATCATTCGAAAGCGAGAGCATGTAGCCAGCAACATGTCAAAGATCTCCACCATCCCTTCCACACATTTACCCTGGTTCCTGTGAAAACAAAAAATAGAACTAAAGGATGGGTCTATATTCACAGAAGTGTACTAAATTCAAATCTATGATAGGAGTTTGGGGTCCATTTTCCCCTTAGTATAGCTTGTTTGAGTAAAGAAAGGCAAAGCACCTACAAATCTCATTCTGAAAAAAAATTTTCAAATCTTAGGAAAAAAATCAATGTACTAGACAGGATAAAAAGAGGTGAAGCACAGCACCTATGTTTGAATTGTGAATCTTTCCTAAACAAGAGAGAGAGAGCAATGAAGTTCTAGAAAACAACCTGGCAACAGTGTTTACAATTCAATACTATTACAATATTTGATAATATTACAAGCCACTGACCATTGGATATAGGTTACTAATGATTAGCGCTGCCACTTATGGCCTACATAAAGAACACAGTGGTCCCACTCTGTATCAGTCACTTCTGGGTGGAAAGTATGGAGCTTTGAAAGACTTACTCTTCACCATTTTCCTCATGCTTTAAAAAATTTAGACTTTCAAATGGTAATCACTTCCTTAGCATGGGCAGCACTGCTTTCGAAGTACAAGACAAAGAAGAGATTTCTCTCTGTCCATTTGAAGTATTGTCTTATGAGAGAGAACTAATGCCATAGGAGACCTGCTCTCACACACAGTCCAAGAGGAGATGAGGACATTTTTTTCTTAAACCATGGTTTTAGAGGTCATTGAGTTCAACTTCCTCATGTTACAGATAAGGAAACTGGGGCCCAGAGATGTTAAGTGATTTGCCCAGCATCATATAACTAGTAAATATCTTCTCTATGGTCACATAGACAGTATGGTGTAAGGAAAACTGTGTGATCATGAGTAAGAAAAGTCAAGTCAACAAACATTTATTAAGTGCCTACCATGTGCAAAGCATTATGCTAAGCGTTGAGGATTCAAAGGAAGGCAAAAAGACAGTCTGTCCTCTCAAGGAACATACAGACTAATGGGGGAGAGAACAGAAATGTCTAAGTTCTAAAAAACGACATAAAGAGCATAAATTGATAAATAAGATAAATTTAGCATGAAGGCATAAACATGGAGGGGGATAAAAAGGCGGGACTTTAGCTAGGACCTAAAAGAAGTCAGAGAAAGCCAGGATAGCAAGATGAGTAGAGAAAGAATTCCAAAAATGAAAGACATTCAGTGAAAAAGTCAACGATGGAGAGAATGAAGTATGTCTTATACGAGGCATAGCAATGAATACAGTATCACTGGATCATAGAGAACATGAAGAATAATAAGGTGTAAGAAGACCAGACAGGTAGAAAGAGGCCAGATTAATAAGGAATTCAAAAACCAAACAGAAGATTTTATATTTGATCCTAGAGAGAATAGGAAGTTACTGAAGTTTACTGAGATGGGTATTGGGGTGTTACAGACTTCTGATTTAAGAATATTGATTTGACCTGAGTAGAAGATGGAGTAGAGAAAGCTGAGACTTGAGGCAGGGAGACCAACCAGAATGTGTGAGGTGATAAGGCTCAGCACCAGGGTGTTGGCAATATCAGAGAAGGAAGGCAGGATATATGCAAAGCATGCCCTGAAGATAAAATTGACAGGTCTTGGAAACAGACTAGATTGTGGGGGGAGGGTTGTGATAAAGGGTAAGAAGTGGAAGATGACATAGAGTTTACAAGCCTATGTGACTGGAAGGATGTAGTGCCCTCAAAAGCAATAGGGAAGCTAGAAAGAGGCGATGGCTTAAAGAGAAAGAAAGTGAGGCCAGTTTTGTATATGTTAAGTTTGAGATGTTTTGGGGGCATAATTTGAGTTGTTCAATAGGTAGTTTTAGGCTAAGTAGCAAGGCTAGAGGCGAGGGCTGGATAAGTGGATACTAGCAACGAGATGATAATCCACAGCAGTTGGCAAATAGGGTAGAAAATGAAGTGAGGGAAATAGAACAGAAAGAAAGGCAGAGAGGATCTAGGACAGAGCCTAGGGAGACAGGGGAGTATGACCTGGATGAAGATCCAGCAAAGGAGACTGTGAAGAAACAGTCAGACAAGTAACAGGAGAACCAGGAGAGAGTACAGTGTCATCAAAACCAAGGGACAAGAGTATATCAAGAAGAGGATGATCAACAGTGTCAATGGCCACAGAGAGATCTTCAAAGATGATGACTGAGAAGATGTCATTAGAATCAGAGATTAGGAGATTAATGATAATTTTGGAGAGAGGATTTTCAATTGCACAATGAAATCAGAAGTGAAACTGTAGAGTTAAGAGAATAAGAAGAAAAAAAGTGGAGGACTAATTGTAGATGGTTTTCTCAAGAGGTTTAGCCACAAAATGGAGGAGAGACATGGGATGTTAGCTAGCAGAAATGGATAGATAAAGTGAGGGCTTTTTGAGAATGAAGGAGACACAGACGTGTTTTTAGGCAAAAGTGAAACAACCAGTAGAAAGGAAAAAGTTGAAAAGTGGTGAGAAAATAGAAGGGATAAGGTGAATAATCTTCTGGAGAAGAAAGGACAAAATGGAATCATTTGTACATATAAAGGAGTTTGCCTTGATGAAGAGGGAGGTGACCTTTATATGAGAAATGGATGAAGGAGGAAATAAAAGCAGAAGACATCTGAGAAATGTGTGAGAGGAGAAGAGGGAGCTCTCATGAATGGCCTCAATTTTTCAGTAAAATATTAAATAATATTCTCACTGAGAGGTGGGGATGAGAAAGCCATAGGAACATTGTGGAGGAATGCAAAGGTTTGTTAAGGCTGATGTGGTAAATGGAATAGTAAATTAATTAGGGAAATGTTAAAAAGATTGTCTCAGTTTTCCCAAGCACCTGAGAGTATAAATTGATGAGTAGGTGCTGATCTGTATTGGTTAAAAAAAAGTTTCCTCATTGAGAGTTCCCCTATACAATGAAATTACAGATTTGGTCCAAAAAAGAGAACCATACACAATCGAAAATTATATGAAGTAGAATATTGACTTCCCTTAAACAGTAGCTAATCAAAAATATTTATGGCATAAAAAGAAAGACTTGTAATAGAAAGATCTGGCTTACTTCTCATAGACCATGTCTGGATGTCTTGAACCAGTGATCTCAGTGCATAGTGTATATCAAACCATATTTAAAATGGATATTTTGTAAGTACTAATTTTTTTAAGTTAATTTAGTTCAGGCATGATTTCATGCCTGATTTGCCAGAAGTTTCTTAACCCTGCACTTTGCCTTGACTATAAAGCTAAATGTATGCATTAAAGGGGGGAGTTTCTGAGACATAGATAAAGGCTGAGTGATGTGAGAAAATATCCAATAGATGGTCACTCACTAAAGTTGCTCACTCTGAATAGTGAGGCGGCCTTTTGTGCTGAGAGATCACACAACAAATTAGAATTTTTTAAGGTAGCATTTTTCTTTCTAGTGAAAAAAAATAAACAAGGATGGAGAAAATGTTTGGAGAATGAAGCTTTAAAAATAACAACTCATAGCCAAAATAGAGAAATGTTCCTTTCTCAGTATAAAGTCTCTGTTTACTTAACAGACTGTACACCGGCAGGGGAGGAAGTTTAAGTGTAGGAGGAAACCATCATTCACCTGCTGTGAGCAAAAGTTCAGTTTAGAAACTGAGAAAGTGGTATCTTAATAACCATCCTTTCTTCTGGTCCCTTTTGAATATTCTGTCATTTTCCCCATGAGAACCTATTTCCTTCATTTTCTTCTAACAAGTTGGTTTTCCCAAATCATCTTCCTTTTTGTTTTTCATGGGCTTTAGTTCTAAAAAGGTTTGGCACATGTTAAGTACCCACAGGGTAAAGAAAGCTTTTGAAGCACACAAAAAGGCAAGTAGTCTGCGCCCTGAGGGATGTTTCCATGTTAAAACCTCTGGGCTCTGGCCTCATCCATTGTTCTATCGTCCCCAAGTATTTCAGTGAACCCAACAAAGACTTAAACATCTGCCACATGCTCAGCGTCTGTGGTAGAGGTTTGGGACACAAAAGTAAAAAAAAAAAATAGCATAGTACTTGCTTTTAGAGAACTTACAATCTAGCAGAATGGTGAGTAAACATAAGACTTTTATTTCAGTTAGAATTCTGCAAATGTGCAGAGAGGTCAAAAAGAGAGGAACAGGAGATGGAGAAATTGGGGTCACTTCTCTTTGGAGGGATTAGTACACACAGCATCATGGATCCAGACCCAAAACGGAACTAAAACACCATATAGGCCAACCCCGACACTTTACAGATGAGGAAACTAGACCTGGAGAGCTAAAATGACCTGTCAAAGGTTACGCAACTCAATCCCAGGGGAACCAGGATTTGAACCCAGGCCGTCCTCTGATCCTTTCAATCTACTCTTGAGCACTGTAGTACAGTAAATAGTATACTTAACCAAGGAAGATGCGAACTACCTCCAGAAAGAGAGCTGAAAAAGAGAAATATGTATATTATGGTCTTACACATGTGTATATGTTTGCATAGATAGATATTTATATACATATGTGTGTATATGTGTATATGTGCGTGTGCATATACATATGTGTATATGGGTGTGTGTTTAATTGTAGCCTTCTGTAGGGTAGGGTGCGAAGGGAGGGAGAAAAAATTTTAAAAGTACGCAATGGAGAACAAAAAAAAGCTCAGAAGGAGAAGAGCTGGGTAGCTCTGTAAACAATACGTAGGAGTTATTACATAGGTTTTCAAAAACAAGTAAAAAATTTAAAATGGAAATTTATGGTTTTGTATTGAATCTTCTCTCTGTTTTCCTCTGTCTACATGGAAACTTTTTTTTCTTTTCTCATTTTTCTTAAGTTTTAAATGAATTAATTTTAATTTAAAATTGTTTTAATTGTAAAAAATTACATATTGATCTTACAAGCCAGGGAGGAGAAAGCTGTCTATGAATTTAGATAATCAGTGGGTCTTGAGAATAGCATTCAGTGCCTCAGAGTCATAATTTGCTGAATTGCCACAATAGCTTAAAAGCAGCTATGTGATGCAATGGATAGAGTTCTAAGCCTGGAATCTGGAAGACCTGAGTTCAAATATGACCTCAGACACTTAGCAGTTGTGTGACCCATGGCAAGTCATTTAACTTCTGTTTGCCTCAGTTTCCTCAACTGTAAAATTACAATGGCACCTACCTTATAGGATTGTTGTGAGGGTCAAATGTGATACTTTCTTGTAGCACAAAGCATGGCACATAATACATGCTACATGTGAGGTACTGTTAGTGATAAGCAGATAAACCCCTTGCTCTGTACTTCTCAAAATTAGACTAACTAGATCACTGGGCAAAGTTCCAAGTGGGTAAAGGACCCGACCGGCCAAATCCTTGTCTTCTCTCCAAGGTTTTTTCCCTCTTTAAAGGGATTTACTCTAAAGATCCAAGTCGTGTTAGTGTCCAACCATTAGGAGCCTGGCTGAGTCAGGTAGTTCCACTGCATAGTGCCTGCAGGCCCTTCTCCATCATCTCTGGGGATACTTGACACACAAAATGATAAAATTGATATTGGAGCTGGTGAGAGGTTGATATACTTAACCTAAGTCTTATAGAGTACCATCCATGCACCTTTGGAGGGCTCAATACTTACCTGTTTGATATAGTAGAAGAGCCTACCTCTATTAAGGTACCCAGAAAATACATGCTACAGTAGCCAGAACTTCTTTTTTTAAATCCACTGATTTAATGTCGAACCTCCATTCCAAGACTCAGATAGGATTTAAGTATTTAACAGGGTGTTAGGTAAAATGATTTAATCAAGAGCTTTGGAAGGGAGGTGATTACTGAGGAACTTGAGATAATAATACTATAATAAGACTAGATCTGTCTCAACTTAGGAGGCTGTGAAACACATGGGGACCAGAAAAACAAGATTTATTTTTAAAGGAAACACAGTTTCAGTCATAGATCAGAAGAACAGAGGTTTACCAAGCAGCTCCAGCCTCTAACTCCTACTGTGAGACGTGACAGTCTGGAATGATTAACTCGTCCAAGTATTTTATCAGTCTGGTTTTCAGAGACTCTCAAAATCCCCTTGTGGGGGAATCTTGTTCTACTACTTATCCTCTCAAATGTAGTTGATTTGTTCTTAAGTGAAGGTAGAACACCCAAAGAACAGAATTTGAAGGAGCATTCACTCTTGGCACGTACTAAAAGTTTCTCCTCTGCAGAAAGCAAGTCAGTGTGTCTGTTTTTCAGAAGCACTCAGGTACCTATTACAATGTATGGGATATCAAGAGCTCCAGAAAGAGGTTGCAGATGACACCTGTACTTATGCCTCTTGGAAAATGCATCTTACAAAAAGATAAATAAGATGTTAGACATCAATTCTTTGTATAAAAGGACTTTAGTAAACAGAAGGACAAGAAAAACTGGGAAACTAGCAAAAGGAGTATGGACAACTTCTATAATCTGGATGGAGAAAATTGTTGCAAATGTTTGTAGTTATGGTGCTATATCAAATCTACACATTTTCAGGGCCACCAGATCTTTGGAGGAAACCCTGCTCACCCTTTTCTCTTCTCTTGCTCCTCTCTATCACACCATCAACGCACAATGGTATCATAACTGGTTGCATGATTAAAAGAATCACATTATCTATGTGATTTTGAGCAAGTTAGTTAATGTCTCTAGGCTTTAGTTTTTCTCTCTCTACAAAAGGAGGGTTATGAATGAGATGATTGCTATGTTCAAATCTGGTTCTAGTGTCTTCTACTTCTATTCAGACAAAGAAGCATGAAAAAGAGGAGAGCATGGCAAATTAAATCATAGAGTCATATATTTTTATGCCTTAGAGATCATCAAGTCCAACCTCTTATTTTATGGATGAGGAAACTGAGACACAGAGAGTTAAAAGCCTAGAATCACAAGGCTGAAGTAGAGTCTCAACCCAACTCTTCCTGAATACAAGCCCAACACCCTATTTTTTATACTAGTCTGTAAAATTTCTGTGATTTAATTAAAATGAGATTAATTATATAATACAATATATTATTATAGGTTGCCAAGTTTAAATAGCTATAATTTAAAGTTAGTCTCAATTTCATCACTTTGAGTAAGTTCCTCTATCATAACCCCCTTCACCCATTTGTAACCAATTTCAGGCCTCCCTGCAGTTAAATGATTGGCACACAGTAAGTATGTATTAAATGCTTGTTGATTTGATTTGTTTTAGGAAAAGGGAGGGGAATGATCTGAAGATAGTCTTTTGTTGATAAGCTTCTCAAAACTTAGCCAGGCTTATCTCAGGCCACAGACAAATGGTCATCCATACCCCAGGCCTTTCCAAAATGGTGAATTCTACCAGAGCTTGTCCTTTTCTGACATAGCTGTTGAGAACCCATTGAAGCCATTGAGTTATATATATAACTCTTTTTTTTCCTACTCTGATTCCTATAGTTTTAGTGGGTAGGTTGAAGAAGAGATATGCCATATGTGGCCAGCTTGACCACTTAATTAGCCTCAATGTAGCCAAGTAGACATTGTAGCTTAAGCCTTTCTGGAATTATGTCAGGAAGTAACCATTCATTCATTGATTCAGTTAGTCAGCTAGCTCTTCAATAAGTATTTATCGAGTGCCATGCTCTGAAATCTCAGACTTACTAGTTCTTGGCACCTACAAAATGTTTCTCCTCTAGAGAGAGCAAGGCAGTTTGTAAGGTTTTTAGACTTATTCAACTTCTTATTTTATTTTTTTAGGAGCTATCAAAAGCTCTAAGAAGGATTGGAAGATCTCACTTCTTATACAACTTGGAAAATGCATCTTAATATAAAATGATCAATTAAGAAATCTAAGGTCTTGCCTGAGAGAAGTAGGTAACATGACTGTGCTTACAGGTGTTTGTGGCAGTGTGGTAGAGTAGAAAAACTACAGGTCTTAGAAACAGATTTGGGCTCTATTGTTAACTCCAACAGGTAGTAAATTTACTTACTTGAGTAAGTCATAATTTCTCTCAGCCTCCATTCCTGCCTCTATAAAATGGCTATAAGAATATTTGTACTTTCATCTGCAGATTATTGTAAATAAGACAATCTATAAACTTCAAAGGATTATATAAATGTGATCTTCTCAGACTCAAGCCCAATTTCTTTGCTTTCTAGGATAGTGGAAATGTTTTTAGGATCATAGGATCATGTTTTCGGTGAAGAGTCGGTGCAAGAAAAGGAAGTGAACATGAGGGGAAAAATGAGAAAAAGAGGACAATGGAAGAAGTAGCTTCTGGAGGAGACGAGAGGGCAGAAGATCAAAAGCACAAGTGGAAATTAGCTTTAGAAAAGTGGGAGGAAACTCCTTCCTTTGGTACATGAAGAAATTAAGAAAGAATGGGTAAATGCCTGACAATTTAAAAGAGTTGTGGGTGTCTCAATGTACGCAGTTGTTTTGAGATGAGATCATCTGCGAAGGAAAGTGAGTATGTGAGTATAGGGGCTTAGAAAAAGCTATGAATGAACACTGCAGGAAAATCAATAGAGAGTTAATCTCTATAGATTAATAGTTAATAATAGATTATAATAATATAGATTAACAAAAAATGAATAACCAAATTGTCATATAGCAGGAAAGTCCAAATTTAAGTTAGACAATATGAAATGGTAGTAGATCACATGGTGGTGTTGATTTCTCTGTCAGTAAAGGGTCTTGGGGGAAGAGGAGTAGAACAAATATAGAGATGGAATTGGTGTAGTAAACACGGTGAAAGAGCAAGGGCATGAGAGAATGTAGTGTAGAGTCACATTGAAGTAACTAGCCATGGGGTCTAGATTGGAGTAAGAATATTCCAGGTAAATTGGGAAAATAGAGGAGGAGGAAGGGCCTTATGGTCCTGATGAGGATGAAGAGTAGGTGGAGTAGCTTCAGAAGAGCAGGATAAGTGAGAAATAAAACTTGTCAGAACACGGAGCTTGGAATTCTAAATCAAGTAGTACATAATACTGGGTCTAAGGTGTAGCTTTATTATTAAAAAAATTATTCCAGTTAAAGGCAGACCAGCCTCTTCTGGCCAAGTTTTTAGATCAGGGGAATGATGTAGGTAAGATTCGTCTAGATTTTAACAAAACTTTTGAGGAGTCTCTCTTGCTATCGCTGTGAATTAGATGCAGATGTGGCCCAAAACAATTAGGTAAATTTGGAACTGGTTGAATGATGGGATCCAAAGAGCCTTATTACCATCAAACTGGAGGAAGATCCTTAGTCCACTCCCCCAGGGATTTGTTTTTGGCCTTGTGTTACTGGATATTTTTAATAAATGATTTAAGTGAACACATAGATAATAAACTTATGAAATTTGCAAGTGGCACAAAGTTGGAAGGAATAGCCAACACACTGGATAACAAAAGTCAGGATCCTAAAGAACAAGCTAAACCATAGTTTCAAATATAATAAAATTAAATATAATGGGAAGAAATGTAAAATCTGATACTTGGATTCCAAAACAACAACCACAGAAACAATAACAACAACTCTGAATCAGAGATTTAAAGCCCTTTAACAGTCGTTGAGTACAGCTCCCTCATTTTACTGATGAGAAATTTAGGCACAGTGAGGGTAAGTGGCTTGTCCAACATTACAGAGTCAGTAAGTGAAAGAGCTTGGATCCAAAACCAATTCCTTTCATTCTAAAGCCCATTCCTTTTCCATTGGACCACACTGTCTTCCTTCCGCAAGTACAATATGGAGGTATGTGACTGGAAGATATTTCTAAAAATAAAAATCTATGGGTTTTAATGAACTGAAATTTCAGTATTATTCAACAATGTAATCTGGTAGTTGAAGCTAATAAGACTTTAGGCTGAATTGAAAGAGGTACAGTGAAGGGAGTAATAGTACCTGCAATAGAAACTGTGCTCTGCCTTAGTGTGACTTCATCTAGAGCAGTGGTTCTCAACCTTCCTAATGCCTGGACTCTTTAATACAGTTCCTCATGTTGTGGTGACCCCCAACCATAAAATTATTTTCGTTGCTACTTCATAAGTGTAATTTTGCTACTTCTATGAATCTATTTGATATGCAGGATGTATGTTTATTGTTATAAATTGAACATAACCCACAGGTTGAGAACTACTGATCTAGAGTAACAGTAGATAGTTTGTGATCAAGTCAAATGAAGAGTTAATAACTAGGTCAGTTGCTTAGATAAATAAATGAAATTGGGTACATTGGGTTCTTCCTCTTCAAAATGAATTTTAAAAGCCTTTTCATCCAGGAATATTATTCTAAATGACATCCTAATATTGTCAGGAGTTTTGAAGTTTAAGAGAGGCATTGGTGATTGTAATAATCATGAACTTGATGCTGGGGGATTTTCCAGAAGGATGCAGTCCAACAATGGAAGCCATTTTCCTTTTGTTCCCAATCTTCTCCCATAGTACTGCATTTTGCCAGTAACAAAGCCCCAGTGAGAAGCAGTCCCATGTAACTCCAAGTCTTCCATATTGGGGGAACATGATATTCAGTTAGCATAAGCCAAGTGTAGTGGTCAAAAGAAAATAAAGTAACCAGTAGCACTGCTCTCCTGATTCAATATACCTATTAGTAGTATTGAGGTAGGGAAACAGGACAAGAGTGAAGAAATTACCCCAAAATGAAAGATTTTAAGAAAATGCCAGGAGTACCATTTATAATATATTATGAGAACACTTATACTGAGAAAAAAAAGGATTAAAAATCAAGTTGCATGATTGATTTAGAAGGAAGAAATGTAGTCAAGTAAACATGACTTTTGGTCCATTACCCAGAGGAGATTGGCAGTGATAATGAAACCAGTGCTATCTGTACTAAGAGTCTGGGGAGTAAATGCACTGAGCAATTTAAGCAATATTTTAGAAATGTAAAGTTCTCAGAAGGCATATTCCAAGTCAAGGAGACCTTATTGAAGAGCTTGGATAGAAGATGCCTATGGGAATAAATGTTTTCTTTTTATCTTGGTTTAACAACATCATGGAATGTAATAAGGAATGAAGTCTTCCTTTAAATTGACTTTTTAATATAAGAAACAATGCAAATGATGTCCAGTTTGAGGGTCTTCTCTGAATGAAAGAATATAAGTTTCCCAAGAAGTGAGAAAAGAAGCCTTCTTATGGGCTATTCCTCACATTTGGGAATACCTACATGACCCTGGGCACATAATTGGATTATAGAAATTAAATTAGATTCAAAATTTAAAAATTAGATGAGATTTTACAGTTGATCTAGGTCTAACTCCTTCTGATAAAAATTCCAGAGAAGGAAAGTAGGCAACCCACCACAGTCATCCAATTAATACATCATCAGGCACTTTGTCTCTTTCCAATGCACTATTCTGCCCTCCGGCTATCTCAACCATGTCAAGAATGTGTTCCCTACTCACCTCTCTGACTCCTGGCTTCTCTGGCTCTCTTTAAGTCTCAGTCCAAGGTTCACCTTCCACAAGAAGCCTTTTCTCATTCATCTTTATGGTAGAGCTTCAGTGGGTATATGTGTGTACATGTGTGTGTTTATACACACGTATGTATTATGTATATATGTCTACATACATGTGCACAAGTATATCCACTGTGTGTATGTATATATGTATGTGTTGTATATATGTGTGTCTGTGTATATGAGTGTATTTGTGTGTATAAATGTTTGCATTAAGCCCACATAGGTATACATATACCTATGTATATATGTGTACATTACATGGTTGTTTGCATGTTGTTTGTCTGCCCAATTAAACTATCAGTTTGTTTAAAGCAGGGGTTGGTTTTTAATTTTTTCCCTTTCTTTGCTTCATTAGTACTTACAAGAACTGACACCTAACCATTGTTTTTTGACTTGACTTAAACTCTCTGCATTCCTCATGTATAAAATAAGGGTACTATCTCACTGGGTAGATGGGCTTGAATGAGATGCTGCACATGAAATAATTCTGAAGTTTTGAGGATCAAATGAGGTGATAGGCATGAAGGCACTTTCTAAACTGGAGAGTATTATACAAATAGAATCTATCACTGTCACGAAAGGAAAAATCCTTTCACTTCAGGGACCTCCTCAGCTTAAACATGTGTTGAGGCTGGTACACATCAATTTCCAGGGTATTTTTATGTAGATTCCTGCTCTAATTCCATTCCATCCCATGAACCCTTCATCTACAAAGGTACAGCTCTCATTTAAAAGACACCTTCTTTCTATTCCTCACCCACTCAACTGCAAATTCACCGGTATGACATAGCCCTCTGGCTCTCAGGGGTTGTCATGAGCTTTCTTTCTAGCATATGAGTTACAAAGGATTCATGGATAAATCTCTTACTAACTCCAGAAGGATTTGGGGCCTTATAAATTTCCAGTGGTACAGATGGCTGTAGCAAGAATTACACAGGGAACATTATTTTGACCTTGCCTGAAAGGACTTCTGGGTTTTGGTTCCAAACACAGAGTCACATGCTGTTAGATTGCCTTTATTAGGTTAGAGATCACATTGCAAACCACTGGGAAAAGAGGAGTCACAGTCTAGGAAAATCCTTATTGCCTATTTTTCTCACATCAGGAGTAATGGCCAAAAGATTTGGCTAGTCAAGGAATGTTTTCAAATAGAGGGCGTATATCTTAACCCATGTTCTTCTCCTGTACTTTTCTCTGTTAGTGTCAAGAAAAAAGATTAGGGTTCAATGTCATAGTAGCTTCTCTCAGAATGTGGAAAACACAAACTTTTCCCAAGTTAGAATCCTTCGCCAAAGATAGAGGAAATTCTGCATTGCCACAAAGAACTTACTTTTTTGTTTAATTGATATGATTAAAAGTTCAGAGTAGAACTCACCTTTCTATAATTCCTAGGGGAAAAAATGGACTAATGACTGTGTGGGAAATTACCTACAGAATGCTAGACCATACACATGCATAGTGGAAAAAAAATCAGCCAGTCATCCAGATGTTTCAAAGTATCTTGATGCTTGGCTAGACTAGGTAGATAAAAGGAGGACAATGAATGAATCTTACTTTTCATCTAAGATGTTTTGTCATTGAAAAGATGTAGCTATAGCTTAGACTTTACTCCATTGAAAACATAAGTGAATTCTTCCTTTATTGAAAAAAAGTGAATGTTTAAAGGGAATTAATCTATATAAACAAAAAGGACAACAATTGTCTATGAAACTCATATCTCTCTGTCATAAACCATCTAATAACAAAAAATTAATTAAACCTCCAGGAAAAAATAGTATTAGTTATTATCAACAGCAATAGACTCCCAGTTGAAATGAAAAGGAAATAAATAAAAGTCCTATATTTATTTCTTAATAATTCTAGGTACCAAAATTTATCTTATGTACAAAATCACAGTTGAGAGAAAAACAGAAACAGTGAGACAGTATAAAAGATAAGAGGTAGAAACAAAGACAGCATGCAAAATCATATGGGGGGATGAAGAGAAAGATAAAGAAAGGGGAATACAAAGGGGATAAAGAGAAGAGGGAAAGAGGAAAGTGGAACAGGGGAAATGAATAGGACAGGAGATAGGAGTAAGAAAGAAACAGAAAGGAAGTGGAAAAGGAGAGTTAGGACCAAGAAAAGTGGAAAGGGAGAGAAAAAGAAACAGGAGAGGGAGAAGGAAAGTAAGAAAGCACACCCTTAAAATGTAGCAACAGTGACTTTAGAAATGGATAAAGAGAAATAAAGGGGTTTGTTTCTTCCTTTCAAATTAATGTTCAGGATTCTCTAAGGGTAGGGCCAATATATGTTATTTTAATCCCTTACAATGCAATATTTGAATATTAGTAAACTTAGAAATCTCATGTTTTTTTTTAAAGAGGAATTCCAGTTGTCCATGAGGCAATTTGAATTGTATAATCTTTTTTTAAAAAATTTAATTAAAGGAGTTGCAGAAATATTTAGTTTCTAGGTAATAAATATACCTTTTTCTTTACTGGGATGATTGATGATTGTGCTTGGAAAAGCTTTTTAGACTTTGAAACCCAGTAGGGAATACCAGCTGACAAAAGTCCTGTGCCAAGTCATCAAGTAACTCCAGATAGCAAAGTGGAAATGGATCTAACGTGAGCACCACCTTCCTCCTTTATCCCAGGAGCACGTCCCTTTATATCAGGCTGGAAAAAGATCCACTGGACATGCCATTTTTCAGCTGTAGTCAGTTATTAAACTGTTCCATGAGAAATGACTCAACCAAAGGTAATTATAATTCTTAGAATGAATTATGGGGCAATCGAGTGGGGGGGGCAGTGGGGTGTGGCTTCTGAATTTATCATCTTTTGCTGTCATTTCCCTTCCTTTCTCCATGACTTTTATTTTTACCATGTTTCTTCTCATTTCCTAGAAAGTTGTCCTTTCTTGGTGTTTACTTTTTTTAACTACATTATTTTATACTATAACTCAATTCAGTCCAATTAGGAAAATATTTTTAAAGTGACTGTTCTATGAAAAAGGATATTAGAGAAATAGTCCTTGACCTCAAGGAGCTTATGTTCTATTGGAGGATTTTTTTAAATGGTGCAGAGTTGGGTAAAATCATGGAATGGAGTAAAAGGGAGAATGGAGAGATTAGACAAAGAAAACTTGAAACAGGAGAAAGCACAAACACCTGGGGTAGGGAAAAGAATCCAGGAAAACTTTAGGAGGAGGTAGCAACTGAGTTGACACTTTAAAGCTGATGAATGACTCTAAAAAGGTAACAATAAAGACAGTACAGGGGAAAATTCCCACAGTGGAAGGAGACTGAATATAAAATTTGGAGGTCAGCTAGTATAACAGCTTATCTGAACACAAAGTCAGTCAATCAATAAACATTTAAGTGCCTGCTGTGTCAGGCACTTTGTTAAACACTGGTGATGCAAAAGGAGATAAAAGATAATCTATGCCCTCAAGGATCTTACAATCTAATGTATGTGAAAATAAAATAGTGTATAATAAGGTGAGAAATGTAGGTTGAAGCTGAATTGCCGATGGTCATAAAATGTCATACTGAGGAGAGGATGTTTTACCCTAGAAGTGATAGGGAATCTCTGAAGTTTTTTGAATTGACACTTTCAGGTTCACTCCCTACCATAATTACTCAGTAAACCTCTTCATCCTGTAAGGTCAATACAATCCACATATTCCACTCAGTCAAAATGTTGGTAGTTATTGTGTACAGACTTCTAGGACACTCCCCTTTTCTCAATGAGTTCAATACTTGGCTTACAATCTTCCTCTCTTCCCCATCTTTTCCCCTCATACTAGAGGACTCCAACATACATATAGGCACTCCCTCAAACATGCTAACTACTCAGTTCCTCAACCTACTCATTCCAATAATCTACTCCTCCACCCTATCTCAATGATACACAAAGACCTATTATATTAGCATCACCCACAAATGCACCACCTCCATGTTCAAGAACTTTGAAATCACCTTATCTGGCCATAATCTATTGGCTTTTCATCTCTCCTTCTGCCTTTTCATATTGAACCTCCAATCCCTTGACCTCTCAGTTCTTTCCTATGTCATTTTTCTTCCATTAGTCACTATCTCCTCTTTTCTCCATCTTGACCCCTTGGTGAGCCAGTTCGACTGTACATTGTTCTTTTCTCTCAAGTTCCTGCCCCACTTTTGTTATCACTGATTATGTCTTTCTAAGATTAATCTTGGCTCACTCCCACCATCTACTATTCATGCTCAAATATACTTGCCTCTTAGCGAAGGGAGAAAAAAATCACTACAAATTTATGTTACACAACCTGAACTGAGCACTTATTGATGCTAGGCAATCCTTCTATAGCTCCCTTATCAACTCATTGTTTCATTCTCCACCACAGTTCTTCCAAACCTTTTCATCCCTCTTCTAACTTCTCATAGCCCCTGTTTTCCCCAAACCTCTCAGCTAAGACCTTGGGCTCATCTTCTACTAAAAGAAAATTGAAGACATTCACATAGTTCTCACTTTCTCCCACCTTTTCATCTTACATCACTCAGATGGCTCCTGCTACTATTTCCTCTTTCACCCGTCTCAAGTGAAGTGGTGGTCCAACTCCTCACGAAGGCAAACCCTTTTACCTACACAAGTGATCCTATTCCACTTCATCTCTTAGAATATTTTCCCCTTCTGCATTTCCCACTTTCTCACTCATCTTCAGTCCTTCTCTGTCTACTGCCTTCTTCCCTACTGCCTACAAACATGCTGATGTCTACCCCGTCCTCAACAAACTTACCTAATCCTCCCATCTCCCTTAACTATCATCCTTATCTCTTTTTTTATTAAAAAAAATTTATTTTTAAGATTCTTTAAAATTTTGACTTTAGATGCTGTCTTCCTCTATTCATTGAGAAGTAATATAGAAATTATACATGTGAAAGTATGCAAAATATATTTCTATATAAGCTGTCACAAAAAAAGAAAAATGAAACAATGATTCTTTACACTAAGTTTGTCAGTTCTCTGGGGATTGAAGGCATTTTTCCGGATGTGTCAGTTGGAATTGTCTTAGATCATTGTCTTGATTTGAGTAGTTAAATCATTCACAGTTTATCATTAAAGTATTGTTGTTACTGTGTACAATGACCTGCTAGTTCTGCTAATTTCACTTTGCATCTATTCATAAAAGTTTTCCCAGGCTTTTCTGAAACCATTGTCCTCATTATTTCTTATAGCATAATGCTATTATATCACAATCGTATACAACAACTTGTTCAGCTTTTTGCCAACTGATAGATATCCCCTAAATTTCTAGTTCTTTGGCACCACAAAATGAACTGCTATAAATATTTTTGTACAGATAGGTACTTTACCTTTGATCTCTTTGGGATACAGACCTGGAGGTAGTATTTTTGGGATAAAGGGGATGCAGTTTCATAGCCCTCTGAGCATTTACAAACTTCTGTAGAATGGTGGAACCAGTTCTAGATTATGCATTATTGTTCATTTTTCCACATCCCATCCAGAATTTGTCAGGGTTTTTTTTTTGTCATGTTAGCCCATCTGATAAATGTGAGGTGTTATCACAGCTGTATTAATTTGCATTTCTCTAATCAATAGTAATTTTGAGAATTTTTTCAAATGACTAAGGAAAATTTTGATTTCTTCTGTAAACTCCCTGTTCATATCCCTTGACCATGATGGGACTCTTATTCATTTTTTTTTCATTTGTGCCACGTATTAGATGATGAGGCATTTGGCTACCTTAAGAGAGACACAATTACTCCCACCATTTACTTGCACTTAACTGAATTTCTTCACAACACTGGGAAGAAATCAAATCTCATCAATATCAGCACAGGCCTTTGTGATGCCTTTTTTTTAATTAAGGCAACTCCAATTCTTTATGCTTCACAGTGGCTACCCTAACGAATATGAGCAGCAGCAGCATGAGCAACATCAGGAAAACAGCTCAGTACATAATACATTTCTTCAACACAATCAACAATTATTTATCACACATCAGCCTCATCAGATGGCTAAGTGGTCATCCATAAGCTTATTGCATGCCATTTGCCCAGGGATCATAGTTAATACCAAGGCTCTACCAATAACACCTGCCCCACGCAGAATCTTCTGGGTCAATCACCATAACCTCTCCCTCCCTAAAGGGAGATGGGAGGACAATACTAAATCTTTACACATTAGGAGACTCTAGAGAGAGGAAAGATTATCCTTGTTGATGGAGGTTAAATAAAGACTCTTTGAACTGCAGGTAGGGCCTCAGAATCACAGTCTAGTCAGCTGAGAGACCTTCCCACGCTTCTCACATTTATGAGAAATCTCTAGTATGAATTCTCTGATGCACATTAAAGTAGTCTCCTCAATCTAAAGATGTTTCCACATGTAATACTCAAAAGATTTCTCTCCAGAATGAATTCTTTGATACTGAGAAAATTGTATCCTCAGTCTGAAGGTCTTCCCACATTCATGACATTCATGAAGTGTCTATTCAGTATGAGTTGTCTGATGTAGTAAGATCTACATTCAGGCAGAAGGCCTTCTCTCATACAGTACATTCAAAAGGTTTCTCTCCAATATGAATTTTTTGAAGTTGAATAAGATCTGAGTTGTGTTAGAAGGTCTTACCAAGGAGAAAGAGAAGGTGGTCATTAGGATCCAGTAAAAGTACAGTGACAATAAATTATGGTAAATCAATTTCATTTCTTTTGCTAGCAAGATTACAAAACTGTATTTCACAGGGATGCAAAGGATATAAGTATCTTTATTTCAGGAAGGTATCTGAATAATAGAATTACAGAGTTTTAGAGACAGAAGAAAATTCAAACATCCTTTAATTTTTACATATGAGGAAACTAATAGGAAGTCTGCACATTTTGTATAAGAGATTTCTGTTCATGATTCTTTTAAATCACTCTTGATGATGCAAAAAATTCTTTGAGGTACCACAAAGCTGCAATCTCTTTTTATTATCATCCCTTCTGTGGAAAGGTCTATAGTTGCTTATTGACTTTTTTTTTAAATCACAAGTTAAAAGCTAAAAAATGTGGGGGAGGGTTTGGGTAAGGGTTAAACAATGATTCACACTACTCATTCAGTATACAGTTAGGTCTGCTGTGTAGAATAGATTCTAAGGATTCTGGCCTAGAAGAAAGAATATTTAGCTAGTAATCAGGGGTCTAGGCTGATATTATAGCTTGGCCCTCTAAAAGCTGTGCCATCACGCACAAGCCAGTATGAACTCTTTCGGTCTCCTTTTCCTCATCTAAGGAATAGAGATAATGCTTACACATCCTGCATCAGAGGGTTAGTATATGAAAAACATATGGAAATCATAAGGTACTAATTGTGAGTAGTGTTTATGGTCCAAGTCCCCAACTTTAATTTATACCATAATGCATTAATGTGTTAGGGATGTGCTACTCACAATCAATGACAGACAACATCCTTGCTGTTACCATACCTTCACTAGAGCCTAATGACCACTTTCTTTTTCTCATTTTTATAGATCACTGATTTAAAAATCCACAACATTTTGATGGGGACCATTGTCAGACTCACCACAAGACATGGCTAGAGATCTTAATACAGAATAACTCTGAAATTATTAAAATTGATAGTAAATGGTCCTAGCTCTCGGTTTCTCTGTCTTGCAAGATGTTTCCTATTCCTAGACCTTCTGGGCAAAACTCTTAACAGATTTTTACTTTGTCTATATTGACCATTCTTCTCACTGATTCATCTCTTTAGAAAATATTTGTGATCACACAGATTCTCTAGTACCTTTATTTGCAGACCACTTTTCCCTGACTCAAAAGAACACTTCATTTAGAATCAAAGTAACCAGGATAAAATGTAATCTTTGCTATCTGTATGACCTTGGGTGAGTCCCTCACCTTTTCTAGATCTCAGTTGTTTCATTTGTACAATGAAAAAGTTGGAACAGATGGTCTCTAAGCTCTTTCAGCTCTAAATCTTGTAATCCCCTTGTCTCTGTCTCTGTCTCTGTGTCTCTGTCTCTGTCTCTGTCTCTTTCTCTGTCTCTCTCTCTCTGTCTCTCTCTCTCTATATATATATGTATGTATATGTATTTGTGTGTTTATACATATATAGACATATATATGTATATACACACATATGATTGGTTTAGACACAACAGATATTTTCTAACACACACCCAGAGAAGTAAATCCGCCTCCCACAAAGAGGTAAGTGAAATAATGGCCAACACTTAAGGCTTACAAACTGCTGTACATATGTTATCTCTTTTGACCCTCACAACAATCCTGTGAAGTACTGCTATTATTATTCTCACTTTATGGACAGGAGACAAAAGCTCCAATGTCAGTGACCTAGGTAAGATTTGAATTCAAGTCTTCCTGACTCTTAAGACCATTGCTCTCATACACTACACTAATTAACTGCCTTCTGCTAAAGAGTATGAAGGAGATGGATAGTGCATGTTGTTCATTTAAAAAACCTACTCATTATAAACAGAAAAGATATATAGTTTCCATGGTACCAACATTGAGCATTACATTTCCTTAGTCTTGTTGACTCTTGGTGTCTTATATAATTACATTGTTACAGTCATTCTGTATACAGTTCTTTTAGGTCTGATTTCTTCACTGCTTTATACACCTAATACAAATCTTTCCATATTTCTCTTGATTTACATTACCCTTTCTACCAAAAGCTACCTTCCTAAGGATCTCTGTATTCTTTGACTCCTACTCTTTAGTGAATTGCCCCATGATACTATATTCCTTTCTGTCTTTTACTTTGTTCTTCTAATAGCTATCTTTTCTCCATACTTCTCTCTCTCTCTCTTTCTCTTCTCTCTCTCTCTCTCTCTCTCTCTCTCTCTCTCACACACACACACACACACACACACACACACACACACACACACACACCTCTGCTCATTTTATTTCCAGGAAGTTTTCTTCAACTTTTTGTTGTTGCTGTTGTTGTTCAGTTGTTTTAGTCATGTCTGACTCTTTGTGATTCCATTTGGAGATTCCTTGGCAAAGATACTGGAGATGTTTGCCATTTTCTTCTCTAGCTCATTTTACAGATGAGGAAACTTAAGCAGAGTTTAAGTGATTTGGTCAGGATCACACAGCTAATAAGTGTCTGAGGTAGGATATGAATTCAGGTCTTTCTGACTCCAAGTCAGACATTCTATCCACTGTGTCACCTAGCTGTCCTCCAACTATTCCAGAACACAAATTTCTCTATATTCTTTAAATTTATAAAGCAATCTAGCTTATTCTAAACAATTCTACTTAGCATCTATCTAATCATACACTGCTTTCTCTTGTTCCCTAATTATTTTTATGGACAGTTTGTCACTACAACTAGATTGAAAGCTTCTTGAAGGAGTGATCATGTCTTACTTGTCTTTTGTGTACTCTAGTAGCACACTGATAGGCAGGTAGTAGGGGATCAGGAAATGTCAGTGACATTTTTGTGTAAATATAAAGGAAAATCCTCCTCTTACTTTTGAGGTTCTGTGGTCTGATAGAGTCCACGTGGCATCAGATCATCTGTGATGACCTTGTTCTTCCATCACAAGTCATGAATCTCCAAGTTCTCTCCCCCTACTAGCTCTGCCCTTCTACCACATCCTTTATTTCCCTGCAGTCTGACTATGATCATCACAGCTTTTCCCAAGGTCACAAGTGACCTTCTTGTCCAATCCAAAAACTCCTCCTCCTTTTATATGCAGCTTTTTGGTAATCTTTCTGTGAGACCTGACATTGTTAATTTACCCTCTCCTCCTTGGTGACTTTGCCTTCCTTAACACTGCACTCTTGGATATTGAGAAATGGTGTGGTACAATGTAAAGAATTAGAGGACCTGACTTTAAAAGCTTACTTCTGTCTTTTCAGCTTTGGGCAACTTATTTAAGTTTCCTGACATGACTATAACAAATATGACTGATGGGGTCTCTTCCATCTCTAGAGTTTTGAGTCTGTTGTCCTCAACCTCTGTGCCTGCTCCTTTCTCTTTTTTTGACACCTCAACCACTTATTGTTCCTTCAAGGCTCTGTCCTTAGACTTCTTGGTTTCTTCTCCCTTGGTGGTCTTACTAATTTTTATGGCTTCCACTATCACTGTTATGCAAATCAACCCTAGTTTACTGATATACTTGAAATACATCCTCAGAACTGCATTTCTGTATTTCTAGCAACATACTTAATAAGTCTAGTTAAATTTTCAGATAGCACCTCAAATTCAGCATGTTAAAACTCAATACCTTATCTTCCTTAAAAAAAAAACAATCTCTCCTCCCCCAAACTAACTTCTCTATTTCTATAGATGCTAACAATTCAATTCAATTCAACAAATATTTACAAAGATTAAAAAAAGAGACATAGTTCCTTCCCTCAAAAGAGTTCCTCATTCACCAGGGCATGTGGATATAAGAGAATATAAGAGAAATAAGAATTTTACAATAGAGTGTGTTGGGGAAAAAGAGAGCTCTAGACAAAGTACTTCAGAAAAAACTGAAAATTAAAGAAAAAAAATTTCCCAGGGTGGGAAAGGGGCAGTATGGGATAGGAAAAGATAAAATAAGGCTTCATAGAGTTCTTTCTGGTCATTAAGGCTTGAACTCTAAGAGTCATTTTTTACTCTTCCTTACCCCATGATTCCAATAATTTTCAAAACTTGGTTAATTCTACTTCAACAGTATTTTTAGAATCTATTCCATCCATCCTATCATTCATACTCCCACTATAACTACAGGAGTTTGGATCTCCCACTTCTTCCTAAGCTACTGAATTTCCACTCTACATAGGCATCCATTTTCTATAATGCAGAATAATCTTGCTAATGGACTCTGGAATTCATATCCCTATAGTACTGAAAAGTCTCCCCTGTTCCCCCATCCTTTTAATTCATTTATTCATTTATTTACTCATTTAATAACTAACTAAAGTATATGTTCCTGATTCTGGCTTTCAAACTCTTCTACAATCAGTGTTTACCTTGCCTTTTCATTAAATTTATAATTTGCTTTCACATATTCTATGCTGATGCCAAGGTGAATTATTCTTCCTCCATTTTCACTCTTCCCTTTCTGCTATACCTTTCCCCATGTTATGCCCCAGATCTAGATCCTTCCCTCTTATTTTCTTTCAGTTAAAGTCTCTCTTCCATTCAAGGCCCACTTCAGATACAACCTCTTCCATGAAATTTTCGCTTATGATCATTCCCCCTCAATGAAGATTTATTTATCATTCATTCATTCATTCATTCATTCATTCATTCATTCATCACTTCAGAGGTTATTGTGGTTCAGAGAAGCTGTGATTTACCCAAGGTCATACAGGCAATAAGCATCCCCAGCAAGTTTTAAAGTCCATTGCCCTGACTCCAGAGTCAGCGAATTCCCCATAATACCAAGCTACCTGACCTCTCCAGCCTCAAATGTCTATAGCATGAGGCCTTGACCTTAAATTTGCATTTATAACACTCTCCCTTTTAAGTGGAGTTGTAGTATTTGCATATGTGTCTTTTCCTTGCTGTTAGGTTGTAAGTTCTGTAAAGCTGGGTAATATCTTATCTATCTCCAGGACCTAACCCAGTGCTTTCCAAATAATAATTGCACAATAAAGGTCTGATGAATTGACTTGATTTGTATTGTGGCTTTCACATCATTTGGGGCATGAATAATCATCCGTTGTTCCTCACCTTTGATTCTGGTCTGTAAAATGCTTGTGAATCATGATATTTGCTACTTCCTTACCTCACCAGGATACTAAGAAGAACAGTGCTGACTGCTGGCAAAGACCAGTAAGGACCCTAGCAAAGTCGTGAGATACAAAGCAAACATGTTATTTAGACCAAAGTTTCAGGCTTCTTTTCATACTGCTTTCCTTCAGGAAAGAGTTTCTTATAAGGCTGTGAAATTTCTGGCATCTCAGCATTGGAATATACCTTAAGGGTTATTTTATCAAACTGATACTCAAAGAGGAATCCCTGGTAAGCTTATCCAGCCCATATATCCAGTGATATCCAAGATATCCAGTGAAGGGACACTCCCTACTGTCATTACCTCCCATAAAAACATTTATCTGTCTTATAAAAGTATTGGGAGAGGTTATAAAGGGTTGAAGAAGGCTTCCCAGTATACTTAAGAGAACTTAATTTATGTCCAAGATGTCTTAGGAACTCCTCAGGAATAATCATACTGCATGAGATTGGGGATCCCTTTCTATTGCTGACATCAGTGACAGCTCAGTTTGGGGTCTGGACCATAATGCCTGCCAATAGGCTTTTTGAAGGCATCCCACATTCATTTCTTCTTTCATATTCCCCCAGTTATCCTATGAGGATAGAGACACCCAAATGTCCTGCTGCCATCAGAGTCTTCCCTCTTATCTTTTATCAGCCCAAAACTAGTGGAGAGGAGTTTATGTTTGGGCCTGGTGGCAATAGGGAGCCACTGGAGTTTATTGAATAGGGAAGTTACAGAGTCAGACTTGAACTGTAGGAATGTAATCAATAGAACAGTACGATAAAGCACTGATAGACACTTTCTAGAAGCAATACTACTATTAACTTGATTATAGTTTTCAGCATTGAGTGACTAGGAAATAGATGGAGTTTAAAATAGTGATTTAGCTCAAAATTTTCTCAACTTTACAGAATTTCCTAGAGCTTGTCTTCTGAGGGTATAAACTTGATATAAGACTCTTATGAACGTCATACGACAATGAAGGATCAAAGGGTTAATGGGAATGAGGGAAAGAAGACATCCACACATAAGTGTGGTATATAGTAGATTGATGAATTGTTTTGTACATTAGTTAATCAATAAGTATATAGTAAGTCTTTACTATGTATCAGGCCTCTGTGCAAAAAGAACATGGTATGTAGGTGCTTAAGAAAAGCAAATTGAATTTAAAGGGAAATTTCAATGGGGAGAAACATGGTAGTGACTAAGATTAGGATATAATAAGTATAGTGGTGACCAAATTTTAGATTTGGGGGCTCCTGGAAAACTGGTAGGGAGTTTAGGAGTCTAGGAGAAGGGAGAGGTCAGCAATGATAAAACCTGGGGCAGTCATCTGGGAGAGAGGCAACAAAGGCTAATTAAAGCTATTGGCTCATTTTCTTTGGAGTTGTACCCAGAAGCACTTACAAAGCCAAAGTACCATACTGGTTTTATGTAGTCTAGACAGAATACAACCAAGGAAAGGTTCTAAAGACACAAGAACCATGGGGACATAAATTTAGAGCTAGCAAGGACTCTAGAAGTCATCTAGTCCCCTTCATTTTACAGATGGGGAAACAGGTCCAGAGCAAGTAAATCACTTGCCTAAGGTCAGAGAGATAACAATGTACAGAGGCAAAATGTAAACCTATGTCCTCTGACTCTAAAATCAGTACTCTTTGCACTGTTGTTCATTTGTGTCTCATTCTTCCTGACTCCATGGATCATAACACGTCAATGCTGTCCGTGGGGTTTTCTTGCAAAGCTTGCCATCTCTAGTTATCCTGATCTATTTAATTTGCAATTAAATAGATCCCTTGCAAGTTGAGGCATCACCATCTTGCAGTGAGGTTCCTCTTTGAAAATGAAGGACAAACAACCTGTGAGCAGTACAAACTGCCCCACTAGCTCCTTCTTTCTTTCTTCCCTTCTCCTCTCCTCCTTCCTCTCCTTCTATCCACATTACCCTCAGGTGCTCTGAAACCTCAAAAAATATCATGGGGTTTCAGGGCTAGATTTCTTTCTTAAAGACCAGACCTTAAACCCAAATCACACTGACTCTCAATGATTGGCCAACAATAGGTCCCAGCCCAAGCCCCACTTGGTCATTGTTTGGATCCTGACTTCTCTGAGTGAATGTTAATAGCAATTGTTTCTGTTTTTGCCAGAAACCCCTGGGGGTCTTCCCCTCCCATATTGTTTTTCTGATTCTTTTTTTTTTTTTTGACCAGGTAAAAGAGACCATTCTTTGCCTCAGTTCTAACCTAGCCTTAATCACTGAATGGGAAATGCCTCAGTCAGACTGAGACCTAAGAAAGATCTTAACTTTAAAAAATCAACCATCTCCAGTACTCCAGGACCATCTCCAGTAGTCCTAATCTATTTCTTGCCACTGGATCCAGATGGCTCCACAGGAGAAAGTGAGACTCGTGACTTTGCACAGCCCTTCTTCACTTAAATCTAATTCCTGGCATCACCTTCCTGATGTCATGGTCCTTCCTCTCCAAGAGAGAAAGGACAAACAACAACAACCCAAGTGGTTTGCCATTTCCTTCTCCAGTGGAAAACAGAGATTAAATGACTTGTCCAGGGTCACATAGCTAGTAAGTGTCTGAGTCTAGATTCAAACTCAAGTCTTCCTGACTCTAAGCTCAGCACTCTACCTGCTGAGCCCTTTACCTGCCCCTTGTATCACAATGCAATTGATTTGTTCATAGATAGCAGGAAAGCCACAGTCATCATACTTGAGCTAAACATAGTGATCTCTCCTTCTTCTTATAGCATTTAGTGTATCTATAATTAATATGCTGCCTTGTTCCTTTTCTGTATCTATGTATCTATCTATGTATCTATGTACATACGTATGTATGTATGTATGTATGTATGTATGTATGTATGTATCTATCTATCTATCTATCTATCTATCTATCTATCTATCTATCTATCTATCTATCCATTCCTATATCCTCTGTGAAGGAACTCTCTATCTTACCCTTGAAAGCAAAGACCACATCATATGCTCTTTTGGAGATCCAGCACTGGCCAGAGTACCTTGCAAAAGGCATACAACATATTTTTTTTTACAATGATATGGTTTTTTTTCCTTCTTTTGTCTTTTACTCTTACTCTCTAACCCTAGAGAATGTAGGGATCTTATAAGTATTTGTTAGAAAATGCAGAGGAAAAACTGAATGAAACAAATAAATTATTTACTAGCTACCATTGCAAATAAAGTTTCAGTGGTGTCCATATGACTTTCAGTGCTTGATGGGTTGTTTATAGATTTACCCTTGTCTGACCTGGGAATGTTTTTGCTTTTACGGTTTCATGTGTTAGCATTTATATCAAAGGAGAAATAAAGATATTTCAATTACCTTTTTTTTTCTTCTGGAAAAATGGACTTCCATGATTGTCCCAATTTTAAAGGGCTATGTTTTTGGTGCCTTTCTCTCCTTGTATTTATTAAATAGTTCCAAAGTTTCAGTTCATCACATTTTTAGATACCCTGATAGTAGATTAAAAGCATGGCATAGAATGAAGTAATTATGTCAATTTACCAATGGCTTATTTGAGAAACAGAAATAATGGGGACTGAGATGGAATCCTACTCTTTCATCAGCCATTGGTACTTCATATTTATTGCCAAGGAAACAGGCCCATAAGTACAAATTGAACCCAATGGTAGGCTTTTAGAAAAATATTTTCTCTCCCTCTCAGCTTCTCCCTGGTCTATTCCTGAGGGTTCCATGTTGCACTTAGAAAAACCCCTAAACTTCAGAAGTAATTCTGAAATAAAGTAAACAAGGCCTCTTCTTAAATTCATGGAGTATATCAGTCTGCAGAGAGCTAATGAAGCTCTTGAAATGCCAAGCTTCTCTTGGGCCTGTTACTTTATTGAAATGTTTTTGAGTATTATTATTGCATTGCAATTTCATTCCGTAGAAAACTTGAAAAAACATCCATTTCAAGGATTGGGCCCATGACTCTTACTGAAAGATTTCAATTCTGTTTACTTGAACATACAATCTCTAAATGCAGCGGTGAGTGCCCTTACCCTCAACAAGTATCTCCATTTCACAATTGAGAAAACTTAAGGCAAGGCAGGCTGCCTGCTTAGTTGGTGATGGGCAAGGAGGTAGTGTCATTATCTGCTGCTTGTTTATAAAGAGGCTCTGAGTTTATATCTTGATACAGCAGAAGCTTGGCTTCTTGTCTGCATTTGGGTAGTTCCGTTTTTATTGCTCTATAACTAGGCCTGTTAATAACACTTTGTACTTTCAGAGTAGTTTTGGTCATTAATTACCACATATTCAAGTATATAATACCTTTAAATGCATTCTTGCAGTTAAATATCTTAAGATAACTATCTTAAATGCACAAGACACACTTAAAAGCACTCTTATTTCTAAAGAATTATAGAGTGGGAGACCTATGCTCTTTTTCTTATGAGTTTCCTTATGTTGGAGGAACAGTGATTGCCAATAAATTGGATAGGCTATTCCCTATATCTGTCAGTTAACTGTAAAATTGTTGAATTATTGAATTTTTTGTGGAAGTCTGCTTGTTCCCTCGACAAATAGTATAGATGAACAACAAAATAGGGCCAGAACTGAATGGAATATGGAGAGCAGGCCAGAGTGTGTTGGGGGAATTTTAAATCATATCCAATCACCCCAAGTTTCACATGAAAACAAAGCCTATCTTTTGAATGCAAACATTCTCTTATTCTTGCTGTGTGGCAGAAAGACATGGGATCTAGTAGTTGCTGAAGAAATAAAGATGAGTCTCATGCAGGGGTGAATGGAGAGCTAGTGGGTATAATAGGCTCTAACATAAAACCAGTGATGAACTTTGGAGAAGAACAGGAGTAAAAGATATATTTAAGGAACAGTATGATGAGAGAAGATGGCTTGGTCACATGGCAAGTGGGAGGGATGGCAGGTCAGATGGACATGAGTACCCTTGAAATATCAAGAGAAAGCATAGAAGGTCTCCAGACCATTGAGTGAACATATAGGAAAATATAGAAAAATTCGACATAATGGAAAGACAAGAATCAGCCAAGATATACATTATTATATGGAATGTCTTACTTGAAATCAGAGATCCATTTGATTATTTAAGCATGTGTTTCTCTATCATGTTTCTAATGATTGGCAATTTTGATTTTTCAGAGATGGTAGAATTTAACAATTTAAAGCAATATACCATCATTGGTAAGTTACTAATGTTTAAAAAATGGAATTTTTTTCTTTATTTCAGAAGAAATTTGGGATCATTAAAAGCACTATGCAATTTCTTAATTGCAATACATTTAACTATTCTTCCTACTTAATTCTAAGACCAGTTCACTGTCCATCATCAGTGTCCATCCAACATATATGTAGTAAAGGATCAGCTTAATGGGATGGGCATCCAGCTGCATAGCATAGTCTCCACTCTAGGTATCTTTCATTTAATTTGCTTCTCTAGTGTGGATACTTAGACTGATTTTCATTTATTAATTTTTTTTAGCAATTGTAGTCATCATTTAGGAGGCTCAATAAGACATTGTATTAGGTGCTATAGTATAAGCAGAGGTGAATGTGACATAGCCACATATTTTTAGGGCAGGTAGGTAGCAGAGTGTATGGTGTTAGAGTTGGCATCTGAAAGATCTGAGTTCAAATTCTACTTCAGACACTTAATATCTGTGTGACCCTGAGCAAATCTCTTAAGCTCTTTGACTATCAGTTTTCTCCCTTGTAAAATGAGAATAATGAGAATATGAGAATAAACCATTTCACAAGGTTGTTTGTAGGATCAAATGAAAAAATATATGGAAAGAGCTCTGAAAACCTTAAAGCACTATATAAATGCTAACTATAATTATTAGTCATGTAACTTATAACCCGTTGGTACAGGACTTTGTTTATACTTACTTTCTGAAAGGGTAGATAAGATAGAAACAACAATTAAGATACAACCTAGAATAACAGTCTCATAAGGGACATAAAAATGAAATTTTATAGGTATTTAGAGATAGGAGAAATTTGAAAAACTAAATTAAAACTAAATTGAACAAAATGCAAAGTTAGAAGATAATAAAGTTAAACTGAGTTTTGAAAATAAGTAATTTTCCATTTATACTAGCAGTCCTAAAAGTTTATCTGTGGACACAGCAAATTGTTTTCCAAGTTCTAAAGGTGTTTATCAAAATGCTACTAGCAGTGATTATACACTTAAATGTGCTAAAAATTATCCTGAGAGGCAAAGTACAACAGAGAGAAAGCCTTGCTTGGGAATAAGGAAGTTCCACCTACAACAAATACTGGCTGTGTGCCCCTCGGCTGGTCGTTAAATTTCTCCAGGCTCTGGGCAACTGTCTAAGACAAGGGTTGGCAAACATTTTCTGTAAAGGGCCAGAAAATAAACATTTTAGACTTCTCAGGCTGAAGCAAAAATCAAGGATATTATGTAGCTACTTACATAACAAGAGGAAAAAATCCCACAAGCTTCCACAAAATTTTTATTGATGGAATTGAAAATGTGATAATAAAATTGAGTACACAGTTTTTTAATACAAGCTTACAAATAAGGAAAATGGAATTCCTTTTTGGAAAGAATATCATTTTGTTCATTTGTGGTTCAAAATTATTGTTCCCTATCTTCAAAATCAATTTTAAATGTTCATCTCTTAATATTGATGTATAAATTAAATTGTACATGTTTCTCCTTTGAAAATGTCTTTTTGCAGAGACAGGTACTGCCAAATTTGACTATAAATCCATGAACATACGATTTTAATAGAAACAAAATTCTAATAGTTTTTAAAACAAGTTTAAGTTCTCTGTGCACATTTCTTCAGCTGCTGCAATCAAACAATTTAACTCATCTTCAGTAAGATTTTCCCTACATGGTTAATAAATAAGCCACTTGGAAAATTACTTTGATTCCAGTCTTTTTTTTCAATTTCTATTTTTTGTCAAGAAATTCTGTGATGAGCGATTCCATTTTTAATTTTCTAATTTTTCTGACCATTGTTTTCTTGTGAGTTGGGAAAATTGTGATGAGTGCTTAGTCTGGAAACATTGACATATATTGTATCTTTTAGCACAGTTTTAATGCCATCACATAATAAATACAATGCTTTGCCATCCAGTTCAATAACAAAATAATCCACATTCTGCCATGCCTTGAAAGAGTGACATTTGAAGTCCACTTTTCTTGCTTTGAAATGATGAGTATGTACCGGTGATTTTTTTTTAATATTATGATACATGATACTTGAAATGCTGTCCAGTTCTAACTGTGTCACTGTGATTTTTAAGCAGTAGTTGAAAGCAATGACAGCACCATGCCATATATAGTCTCTGTCATAACTATTCAGCTCTGCTATTATAACAAGAAAGCAGCTATAGACCATATGTAAATGAGCTATCATGGCTGTGGTCCAATATAACTTTCTTTATGGACAATGAACTTTGAGTTTCGTATAATTATCACCTGCAAATAAAATATTCTTTTGATTTTTTTTCAGCTATTTAAAAATATAAAGACCATTCTTATATTGGGTGCCATATAGAAGCAGACATCAGGTTGGATTTGGCTCTTAGTTTGCCCATCCCTGCTCTAAAACTTTGAGTTTCATCATAGTTGCTTACATACATTTACAAAGGGAGTTTAGGTATTTAGGAGCTTCCTACCTTAATAAAGTCATAAAGCTATAGGAAAACAATAGCTATGACAACAATTAGCCTCTAGGATCATAAAGCAAAGATGTCTTTTCAGGTCGAACTACTTCTAAACTGAAATAAACTCTTTTGCTAAAGAAAGCACATGTGTGCAAAAATAAAAAGAGAGAGAGAGAGAGAGAGAGAGAGAGAGAGAGAGAGAGAGAAGGAGGAGGAGGAGGAAGAGGAGGAAGGAAAGGAAGAGGAGAATAAAATTAAGAAAAGAGAACAGACAAATCAGAAGAAATGGATTACTACCTAAAAAAGTATAAAATTCCTAAAAGAGATCATAATCCAAATTTGAAAATGAAATGAATTAAATCATAAAGAATCTATGAATAAGGGGTGGAAAACTGGTCCAGATGGAGTTACAGGGGGATTCAATCAAGAACATGTTCTTTAGTCATTTCAGTCATGTCTAACTCTTCATGGCCTCTTTTGGGGTTTTCTTGGCAAAGACACTGGAGTGATTTGCCATTTCTTTTTTTACAAATAAGAAAATTAAGGCAAAACAGGCTTAAGTTAGTATCATGAAGCTAGTAAGTGTCTGAGGCTAGATTTGAACTCAGGAAGATGAGTCTTGCTGACTCCAGGCCCAATACTCCAGTGTTGCCCCAATCAAACATTAAAGCTTTTAAAAATTAAAAATCAAAGAAAAAACAAAAAAATTAATACACAAATTATTCTTAAAAATTAAGAAGACACTCTACCAGTTTTCTTTTATGTGACAAAAATGATACTAATATCTAAAACAGGAAGAAAAAAGACAAGAAAGAGAATTCTGGATCAATGGCATCAGTGAATACTGATACAAACATTTTCAATAATATGGTACCAAGAAAGACTATAATAACATATTAATATTAATTTTCATTATAACCAAGTTTGACTTATTCCCGGAATATGAAGTTAGTTCATCATTAGGAAAACAATTAATCTTGTTAAAAATAAGACCACATGATTAGGTGGAGATAGGTGGAGAAAAAAGCATGGTGGATCACCACCCAAAACTGCAGGTATACTCCAAGGTTCAGGGCTAAGGCTTCTTCCTCTCTGCTTCCTGTTTGTCTTTCTCTTTCTCTGTGTCCCTCTGTTTTGTCTGTCCATTTCTCTCTCTAGTCATACCACCACCACCCCCCCCAACCTTTCTTAGTATCCTCATCAGCTACAATACAATGGGTTGTATCTATAAATTCAGCTCCTACTGGAAATTTTGAATTGGATGTCCAGGAGGCCACTCAAAATCTATACGTACCTTAAATAGGCCTCATTATCTTTCCTTCAATACCCCATCCTGTTCCAAACTTCCTTTCATCTATTGAAGGGGACACCATTCTGCTGGTTTTCAAAGTTCTCAAGTTTGGAGTTGGTCACAAATTCTTATTTTCTCTCTGTCTCTCTGTCTCTCTCTCCCTCTCTTTCTCTCTCTCCTTCCCTCTCCCTCCCTTTTGCTCTTGCTTTCTCTCTTCCTTCTTCAATCTCTGCCTCCCTCCCTCCTATCACCAAGTCTTCTACTTCCACAAGACTTCTTGAATTTGTCTTCTTTCTACTCACCTAGATTCCATGCAGGTTTAGGCCTTTATTACTTCTCACTTGATTATTATGGCAGCCTATTAATTGGCCTCTCTGCCTCATCTTTCCCCTGACCAGTCCACTGTCTGACCATATCACTAACCTTCTCAAGAAACTTTAGTGGCTTCTTTTTACCTCCAGAATGAAACACAAAGTTTGGTTTGTCATTTGAAACCCTTTACAACCTGGTCCCGAACTACTTTTGAGTCTCATTATACAATATTACTCTTCCCCCCCACAAGTCCAGTCAAACAAGTCTTCTTGTTAATGTCCATCTAAGACACTCCACCATTAGTCTCAGTATCTTTGTACTGATTGTCCCTCATGCTTGAAATAAACTTCCTCTACCTCTTAAAATACTTAGTATCCTTCAAAGCTCAGTTCAAACACCATCTCCTTATTGTTTTTCCTGATGTTGCTAACTCCTAGGAAACAGTTGTAAATTGGCTGATTGCTTGGAAAAGTACAAATTATTCATTTATCCTAAAAGCCCTGAAAAACACAGACACTGAAGAGCCCCTTTTTAATACAATAGAAAAGCATATATAAATGAAACCAAAAGCTAGCATTATTTGCAATGGGGAAAATGTAGAGGCTTTACAAATAAGTATAGAAATCTGTTATTAGTTGACATAATTTTAAAATGCTAGTGATATTAATAAGATAAGATTAAAAATTAAAGGCATGAATATTTGCAAATAGGAGACAAAATTATTCCCATTTGCCTGTAACAATCTGATTTGCTTAGAAAACCCCCAGAGAATGAATAAGGAACCAAGAAAATGTAATAGCATCAATAAAAATAGAGTAGCATAAAAATTGAATTCACAAAAATCATTAGTATTATGCCCAAAGGGCTACAAAACTGTGCATACCCTTTGATCCAGAAGCATCCCTGCTAGGTCTTTATCCCAAAGAGATCATAAAAAAGGGAAAAGGACCCACATGTACAAAAATATTTATAGCAGCTCTTTTTGTGGTGGCAAAGAATTGGAAATTGAAGGGATGCCCATCAATTCGGGGATGACTGAACAAACCGTGGTACATAAATGTAATGGAATACTTTTGTTCCTCAAGAAATGATGAGCAGGCAGATTTGAGAAAAACCTGAAAAGATTTGCATCAACTGATGCTGAATGAAGCGAGCAGGAACAGGAGCATACTATCCACAGTAACAGTAACATTATACAATAACTGATTTTAATAGACTTAGCTCTTCTCAGCAATGCAATGATTTAAGACAATTCCAAAAGACTCATGATGAAAAATGCTATCCCCATCCAAAGAAAGAATTGTGGAGTTTGAATGCAGATTGAAGTATGCTATTTTCTCCCTTTAAATTTTTTTTTCTCATGGTTTTTCTCTTTTGTTCTGATTCTGCTTCACAACATGACTAATGTGGAAATATGTTTAATATGATTGTACATGTAAAACCTATTTCAGATTCATGCCACTCGGATAGAGGGGAGAGGAGGAAGGGGAGTAATGATGGTATGCTTGCTGATTTTTTCAATTTTTTTCCATCCTCTTTCTAAATCCTTTTATTTATTTATTTTTAACAAGGAATGGCTTTGGTGGTGGGAGACAGAAGAGACATACATTTGAAATGAATTCAATATAAAATAAAAGATGTCATTTTTAAATGAGTGCACTTCATCTTCCTCAATTTTATTCTCTACTTGACTATCCCTAGTCTACCTCATGTCATGTGACCACTTTGTAATGGGTCCTTTCATACTTCAGAAACTACCTTTGGATGAAATCCAAGATAAATTTACCTCATTAAAAAAACTCAACTGTTGAGTAAATAATTTTATAGGGAGGTTCTATTATAAAATTAAGTTAACAGAATAATCCTTAGTATTTTCCAGCTTGAATTTCCCTTAAATTGGTTCTTCTGAATTTTCCTCAGAAATGGAATCTTTTTTTAAAAAAAAAACACCTCATTTCACCTCCTTCCCCAATCTCCCAGGGCAACTTAGCAGCATTCACAGAATGAGATGACTACTCCTTTAGAAGAACATATGCACCCTTCAACAACCAGAAACAATTTCCCATAAGCATGGACTTGAAGGTCAAATGAGCACTTTCCCTTGGAACCCCATTCCAAAACTCTATGGCTTTGGTTTAACTAGATGATCTCATAAACTCAACTGTCTATTTTTAAATTTTATTTGTGCTTTATTTTAAAACATTATAGTCTTTTGAAGATATATTCCCAGTACCCACCACTTACCACTGATCAATGAACCTTTCTATGCAAAAAAAAGTAGTTAAATGAACCTGTGACCCAGAAAATGCATCTGATAGTTTGTTCAATATTTGACACCTAGAATGTCCTGCCTTTCCAATGAAAGGAGTGTTTCTTTATTTCTTGTCCAGAACCAAAATTGGTTATTACAATTACATAGGACTTGTTTTAATGTTCTTTTTTGTTTATATTATTGTAGCCACATATATTTTTCCTGGTTCTGCTTAATTCACTTTGCATCATTTCAAAAATTCCGTCTGTGTTTCTCTGAATTCCTCATATTCAACATTTCTTATGACAGAATAGCATCCCATTACATTCACGTACCAAAATTCACCCAGTTTTCAGCACAGACTGGCATATAGCAATGTTAATTAAATCCTTATTGATTGATTGATGGATTTAGTCATTCTCCATTCATATAGCATACTTCATTTCTTGTGTTTTGCAATAGCAAAAACTGTCATTACATGTATTTTGAAATACATTGGACTTTTTTTTCTGTCTTTGACCCCTTGGGCAGAAGTGAAATATCTGAGTTTCTGTTTCAAGTTACTGCAAGGGATCTAGTTACTGTGACTCCCCTCTGTGCAAAGGTCCTGGTTGAGAGTCATAGAATTTAAGCTGAGAATAGAAAGATAAACATAACATAACATAAATGCATTGTATACATTTTGAACTGTCTTTTATCCCTCAGTGGGAGAGAGAAGAATTGATATGATTAATAAATTGACGCTTCAGAAGATTAATATTGTCCTTTCTATCAATGCACAGAGCATAAGAGGAAACAGACCAGTCATACCAGAGTAGGAATGAGGACTTCATTCCAGACCACAGGATTACATAGTCATGATGCTAAAAGACAATTTTAACTTGTAGTAGGCAAAGCAAATAAACATATTGACTTCATTTCATTGAAACGAATCTTCCATCCCCTCATAAAATAAGGAATAGTGGCAATGGGGAAATAGCCATGCAAGATGAGCTACTAGTATAAGAAATGTTTCAAAATCTAGAATTTTCTTTTTGTGAATCCAGTGTGTGTGCTAAGCTCTTTGCTGATTTCCCCGTGGTACTGATGAGCCAAATGCTCTGACTTTTATAATCATATATTTTAGAAACTTCTTTTTGGGAGACAAATTAAATGCAACAATTTAGGGGCAAAGGTTCATTCCCATTATGTAAATGCTGAGTATGAAGCAGGTGTAAGTCTTCAAACAGAACTTCTCTCCTGCCAGAAATAAGAGAGAAAGATAAAATAAAAATGGACAATGTAGAATAAATCTGGCAAATCAGCATGTAGTTGTATCCAAAAGGAACAGATGCCTATCTAAATCAGCACAGACTGGATATCACCTTGAAAAATTCATGAAGTGAGGTGCAGATGCACCCCAACTAACTTTGCTCATTGTTTCCAGGAAAACATGATGTTAGACAAAATAACATTACAGGGAGGTCATAGGAATGGAGTTGAGGGAAACCAGCTGGAAGGGCAGAAGGCAGTGAGTTGAATTCAGTAGAGTAACTTAGAGGCAAGAAGTGAGTAGTCCTGGTGAGGAGTAGAGACTGAACTGGGGTTGGAGAGGTGGGGGAGGAAGAGCTGGGGAGGGAAAAAAAGGGAAACCAAGGAGGGCTATGCAGGGAGCCAGGGAGTCAGTGCCTGGTTGAGTGGCTCTTCCTCTAAGATTACATTGGGGGATATGAAATTTCCTAGTAGAGTTGTAATACCTTAATGACATATTTTGAAACAGTCACAGAAGTGTTATATAGGTTCTGCTTGTATTAAAGGAATAGTCACTTTCTTTGATAGTTAGACCAAAAATAAATGACTACTATACTAATATTACCCAGAGGAGAGATAACTCTGTTCAAAACAGATAAAATAGAGGTGGTGGGGCAAGAGAGGAGGATTTACTTGTCTCTGAGTAGTGTGCTAATTCATATACATTAAGACACTCTTAAATTAGACTTTGCTCTTATTTAGCCTATATTTTAGCTATATCAATTTCATTAATGTTCAATCGATATGCAAGAAAATCAAAAATAGAAATAAGATAATATGTTAAAATTTAAGAAATATCATATTGACATCCCATTTAAGATTTTTTGTTTTTTGTTTTTTGGAGGGGCAATTGGGATTAAGTGACTTGCCCAAGGTCATATAGCTAGTAAGTGTTAAGTTTCTGAGGTCAGATTTGAACTCAGGTTCTCCTGACTACAGGGCTGGTGCTCTATTCACTGGGCCACCTAGCTGCCCCAATCCTATTTAAGATTAATTCTTTGGTTGGAATAATGTCTTTTACTCTTAAGGAAATTTGCATCAAGTATACTGTGTACTGAATTTTAGGACTTGTGAAGAAAACTCTTATCTTAAAAAAATGAACTTTTTGCAAATACTTATTTGGCATCAAATGGGAGACTCATAAAGACCAGACTTTTCCCTGAAACTCCTGCAGTAATTTATTTCATGACTAAGACAGCGATAAAGTCAATTAAACAATTGTGTCTATTTCTCCTCTTTCCACCATCATTCTGCTCTTTTGCAATCTCTAGTTTCGTATTCACTGAACAGGGACAGTAGAGCAGAAATTAGGAAAAGACACACAAGGTACTGTGGGAAGACAGGAGGAATGTATTTAAAGGACATCTCTAAATAAACTAAATAAACAACTGCACATACTTTCAGTTTCAGAAAATGCCATTTGTCATAGCATATAGGTATTTATTTTGTCTTGTACCTCATATATTACAATGAAGGTGTGAGTCCTCCTATAATCCCTCTCCCAAAGTAGAACTCTCATTCCTATAGATGAATACCCTGCTATGCATGAGGGACAGGAAGTGGAAGAGAGTGGAAGAGACCTTGTCCCTTCATCTCCACCAATAAAGAGAGAGTCACATACTAATGGGCTTTGAGACAGGAGTTACATTCCGATGTATGATATTATTCAAAAGGGTTTAATTTGCAAACACAGGGGAGATGCAGTTTCAAATTTTACCTAGGTCATACATTGTCCTGAATTATATGCCAGTATAGTAAACCCAATGGAAACAGATAAGCAATTATCAAATATGTTTCCAGGACCATATCTTTAAGAATCCAAAACTCTAATCCTGCCCAGAGTGGGAGCCAGTAGATAGGCTAGTGAGACCCCTAATTTCTTTCTATAGCTCTGACCATAAATGCCAGTGGTTCCCCATTGCTTGTAAAATTGCATACAAATTGACATTTGAGACCATTCACAACCTGTCCCCAACCTTTTAACAGGCTTTTTATACATTAGTCCTCTTTCTGCCCTGCAAACTGGCTTTCTTTTCTTGTTTCTAACAGAAGTCACTCATTCCATCACCTGTGTCTGGACCTTTGCCCTGGTTCAAGGGTGAGGAAGCTGTAGCCTTGAGGCCACATATGGCCCTCTAGCTCCTTAAGTGTAGCTCTTTGATTCAGTCCAAGTTTTAGAGAACAAAGCCTTTTATTAAGGGAGTTTATTCTGTCCAGGTTCCCCACCCCTGCAGGGCTCTTCCCTATGTCTGAAATTCACATCTTTGTTACTTCAATTTCTGAAAATTCTATTTCCTTCAAGTCTCAGTTTAAGTATCACCTCCTACAAGAAATGTTTCTTCAACCTTTCCCCACCCCTAATTCTCTCATCAATTATCTTTTTAAAAAGTTTTTCAATTTTAATTTATTTTCTTGGTTACATCATTCATTTCCACAAGGTTTTAAGTTACAAATTTTCTCCCCTTCTTGCCCCTACCCCCCAGCCCAAAACATTGATCCCACCTTAAGGCCCCTCCCACAATCTGTTCCCTTTTATGTCCTTCTCCAATGCCCCTCTAGCTTT
>CM053593.1:310317251-310405014 GCA_028646575.1 Pseudocheirus occidentalis | reverse complement strand
TATACCTAGCTGTGATTCTTAATTCCTCATTCATACCTACTCCACATATACAATCTGTTGCCAAATATTGTTGTTTTTGCCACCACCTACTGTAGACCTTCCCCACCTTACTCCTACACTCTTGTAACAGTCTTTTCTTTGGTCTCCCTGCCCCATCTCTTCCCATTTTAGTCCGTCTTCCACTCAGTTCACCTCACACATCCCATTCAATGAACTCCAGTGACTCCCTAATTACCTCCAAGATCAAATATCACATAATTTGTTTGGCTTTAAAATCTTTCATAACCTGGTCCCATTCCTACCTTCCTCTTACCTTTTAGAATTCTGAGTTTCATTTAAGATTCAGCTCACATACCACCTTCTACATTCCTCCATTTTTATTTATCACATTTATATTTCTTCTTTGCATGTAGTTGTTTTCATATTGTCTCTCCCATTAAATTGTGAGATCTTTGAATATAGAGACAGTTTTTGCCATTGTTTCCCTGGCACTTAGTCTAGTATCTGGCATATAGTAGGTTTTTAAGAATGCTTATTGGCTGAGCTCAGGTTATAATATATGTGTGTGTGTATGTACTGTACTTCTATCATTGTTTTGTCAGCTCCTGCCACATGCCTAACACATAATAAGAGCTTAATTAGTGCCCATTCATTTTACTCTGCATTCATGAGCTGATTTTGTTGTTCAACTGTTTCAGTGATATCCAACTCTTCATGACTCCATTTGGGGTTTTCTTGGCAAAAATAATGGAGTAGTTGCCATCTCCTTCTCCAGCTCATTTTATAGATGAGGAAACTGAGGCAAACATTCTTAAGTTACTTGCTCAGAGTTACACATCTAATAAGTATCTGAGGTCAGATAGGAACTTACAAATTCCTGACTCCAGCTCCATCCATTGCTCCACCTCGCTGCCCCATGAACTGATTATCAAAGCTATAGCCCCTGACTTTTCTGCTGTAAACTTGAAAAATGATCTACATATATTTAGTCTGCACATAAAAAGACTGCTAAACACGGTCAGGGATTGAAAGTTAAATGAAACAAGGCGTTTCTATCATTTGAATATTTTTTTTCTCTTTAATGCCTCAGGAAACATTCCCTCCCACACCCCAAAAGCAAACTATAAGTAAAAATGCTCGTATTTCTAGAAAGCATTACTTTTCAGTTAAAAAACAAACTTGTTATCAGAAAAGAGAATATTATTCAGAAGAGCAGAAGAAATGTTTTCTCAGCTACAACAACCTATTTTTCTCCTAAGGCAGAAACTTATTACCATTCCATTCTTACAAGTAAAAGAGGTTTCTGTTGTCCAAGAGTATTTCCTGCAGGCAGAGGCCAGGAACTTGCCTCATGATGGGGAGGGCTGTGGAAAGAGCTACATTAACAACATTCTGGCCAAAGACTGTGGTAGAGAGAACATTCTGCTTGTCAAATTGATCTCTGCTTTTTGATTGGAGGAACAGAGTTTCCTCTGAGAGTAAAGGGCAGCCTAGAGAGAGGCTTTGGCTCCATTGGGCAATCCATAAATATTTCTCAGAATTTGTTAGCACTGATGGTGCCAGAAGTGCAGAATGAGACAGTCCCTTGGAAATTGGATGAACTGAACAGGCAATTTAGATGGTTTCCTCAAAAATGGCATTTGCCTTCCAGCTACCATAAATTTTATTGCTGTAGCAGCTAGGATATCCCACAAGAAAAGAGACATCATGAACACTTTTGTTTCTGTTTCTTCCTATATTTTTCCATCATGGGCATTCAGGCAAATCAGAGTGAGGAGATGCATTCCTAGACCATGCAGACAAAATATTTTGTGTTTTCTGGTGCCAAAGTACACCAAATTATTAAAGGCTAGTATTAAGAGGTAAGCTGAACAGGACTTTTACTAACTCAAAATTATTTTTCTTCTTTTCTTGATTAATTTCACATGGATTCTTTTTCTCCTGTGCTTTCTTCATATTAGCACATCTAAGTGTGGGGTAGAAACCACTCTATTTGACTCTGTAACCTTGACCGGGTGCCAAAACTTTTTGATGATTCCAGGTGGTATAAGCCCTGTTCACACTCAGCTCTGATTATTTGATGCAATAAAAAAGTCTTTTCATCTAGTCAAGACACCAGAGCAAAATGGGATGGTTTCAGTTCCACTCTTACATATAAATACTAATACACATGCAAAAATGAATGTAGTTCTTAATTTATATTTCACAATCACCCCCAGTCCATTCCTTGATTTTTAAAGAAATATATGGATATACTGAATGCTTATAACTCATTGTTAAAGGATATAAGGAAGGGCTAAGAATTATGAGTAGGCTATGCATAACCAAAAAAACCAACCCAAAACAAAACTCACCCAGTAAAACTCATTGTATGCAATTATATGCTTACCAAGAAAGTGTAGTTCAATGGAAAGCCTAATGATTTTGGAATAAGAAGTCCTAGGTTTGTATCTTGCCTCTGCTAATATTACCCATGTGACCTTAACTACGTTACTTAACCTTTCTAGTTCTCACTTCATTTATAAAATGAGTAGGTTGGACTAGCTAGCCTTTTAAGATCCATTCAACTAAACCTGTTATCCTATGAGTGGTCACTTCAGAGTATGTCAGTCAGAAACTTTTATGAGCACAAGGAAAAGAAAAAGAAAATCAGTGTTAATGACTTACATGTCTATTGATCATTCAACAAACATTTAGGACTACTATGTGTTTGGTGCCAGGCTGGGCACTGCAGAACCCCCACTCTCAAGGAATTTGCATAGGAGGAAGGAAGACCCCTCAGATGCTATATTATCTATGTCATTAAAACTCATTTGTCAATCTTCTCATTTCAGTGACTCCAAGCTGAGATGAAAGAGTAAACTTTTCCCTGTCATGCCCTTGTTACAAGCAACAGTCAATGTATATAATAGGAGGTTAAAAGGAAACTGAAAAAGCAAACTGGAACTCCAAAGGACACTTTACTTGCTTTAGAAGTGGAACCTTTTAGTTCAATTCAATTCACAAAGGAATTGATATACTGATACGCACTTACATATGCAAGACACTCTGCTTGCCACAGTGGATACAAGCACAAAATAAGAAACTATTCTTTGCCCTCGGGAGGATCATAATCATTGAGATACCATTTTTCATAAGGAATGAAAACCGGGTTAGGAATACTAGCATTTCCACTTGCCTCCCAAACAATTTTAAGTCCTTCTATCAAAAGGAGATGATATCTGGACTCAGCTTCAGTGTTCAAAACAGCATCCCAGCCTGGAAGAGTGTGAAAGCCCTTGACTTCATGGTAAATATGGAGGGGGTTTCAAAACAGGACAATTGTATGACAGTTTCCCTAAAATAAAGAGTCAAGGAAATGCAGTGAGATTTCAAAGTCACCAAGTTTATAAATATTTTTGGAAGAAAAGCAGAAAAACTAGCATAATGTCCATATTTTAGCTTACTGATACACTTCAGCCTGAGTAAAATTGGAACCTTTAGCCCTAATATGTCAGGAAGGTCATGCTCTTCCTATCAAACTCGATACTCAGAGAATAAAAGAGAAAAACAGAGAACAAGTAGGTCTAATTCAGTATCATTCTTTTTTTAAAGAAAGTGCTATAGAAGTCCATGCTCAGTAACTAATAGTTCATTTCAGAAAATGGGCTCTACTTATGCTCAGACCTGTGATTTCATTGTTATCAAGTACTCTAGGTGAAGAAACTCTCTCTACCAATGCAGATAAGCAATTATTCTGCAATTTCCAATCTTAGAGAGTTACCTAGTGTCACACAGCCATTTTGAACTTGCAGGTCTTCCTGATTCAGACTATGTCTCCCTATTCATTATGTCACACTGCTTGTCAGAAGTATCTATATTCAATATGATGGACAGCTAGGTGGCACAGTAGATAGAGTGTTGGGTCTGGAATCATCTTCTTGAATTCATATCCAGCCTCTGATATTTACTAGCTGTGTGACCATGGGCAAGTCATTTAACCCAATTTGTCTTAGTTTTCTCATCTGTAAAATGATCTGGAGAAGGAAATGGCAAACCACTCCAGCATCTTTGCCAAGAAAACCCCAAATGGGAACACAAAGAGTTAGACACGACTGAAATGACTCAGCAACAGCAACACTAACAACTAGTATGAATCAGAGCAGTTAGGATTGAAGCGTGTATCCACAGATCTTACAACAGTCCTTGGTTCACATCTATTTGATACGCATTCAACAAATACCAAAGTTACTATGATATATTTCATTCTGTAGTCCCTTCTTCCTTACCTATGGGGAGATGGTATATATGAGGAATTCAGAAAATCTGAGATGTGTATGAAATGATGAATAGCAGAACTAAGTAAATTATGAGTGAAATGACTAAAACAATGTAAAGGAAAATATTTTTTAAAGCACATTGAGGTTTAAGCAATTTTTTTAAAAAACAGTTAAGATCTTGGTGAAGAGATAATAAAATACAATTCCTCCCTTATGTCAAAGGATTAGGAGACTACTAGAACACAACCGTGTCTACACTGTCAGATGTTTCTGAGTCATGTGTTTGGTCAATATTTTTTCTTTGTCACATGAGTGGTTTCAATCTGGGAGGGGAACACTATGATGTAAAGACAAAAGACATTAATAAAATTAATTTTTAAAATTAAAAAAGACATACGAAGACAGAAGCAAGTTTACATAATAGAACATGAACACAAACCTGTGGCTTGGCATTGCAAGACTAATGTTGACTAACTTAATCAAAAAATGAGCTAGGTTTAGCAGGAAAAATTAAGGAAAATATAAAAATTTTTTTATTGTTTTATTGTATTTATCAATATTGAAGGGGGAAGGGAGAATGAAAGAAGGGATAGGGCCATTGATTGGGATATATGGAATAAAAAAATCAATGATGGAAAGAAGGTGAAGCTGCTCATTTCTCATTCAGTTGTTTTCTTTTTCAACTGGAATTATTTAGACTAGAAAGGATAGAACAAAATTAGTCAATAGCAAACTGATATTCTAGGTAAGTAAGAAAATAGGAAGGGAGAACTTAGCTGTCCTTATTGAGTTCAAGTCACGTAGTCCAGATGAAATACATCCTGGGGTACTAAATGAATTGTAGATGGGTTTGCTGAGTCAGTTCTGTGTGAAGGATCATGACACACGAGAAAGTTCCTGTAGAAGACAAATGTACTCCTTCCTCAAAAGAGGGAGAGAATGGAGACTAAAAATCATACGCTAGTAAGCTTGCCTTTTATTCCCATCAAGATTCGAAAATGTGTTATTAATGGGTTAGCTAGTGTCCATTTAGAAATAGAATTAATGATTGCAGAGAGCTGGCGTGATTTAAATAAGAATATGTCTTCTGGGACTGAACTGAGTTTTTTTTTTGACAATCACTGGGCTGGCCAATCAGATAATCCTATATAATTAATCCAAATATTAACAAATCATTGGATAGTCTCTCATGTTTCTGGTGTAAAAGATGGAAAGATGTATACTAAACAACAGGGTAATTAAGTGGACTTAAAACTGTTTAAAAGACTAGATGCTAAGAGCAAGTCATTAATGATAGCATGTCAACTTGTAAGGAGAGTTCATTTGGTATGCCCAAGGAAGTGTATTTAGCCCTGTGATGTAGAACATTTTTCTCAGCGACTTGAATAAAGGCTTGGATGACATATATATCAGATTTGTAGATGACATGGAACTAGGAGGAATAACATATCTTAAATGATATTCAGGATTCCAAAATCTCAACAGAGTAGAAATCCTTTTGGGGATTTGGGGGATTTTGTTCTGTGAAGTTTGGATTCAATCAAAGGGCCACACTTGAGGCCTTAATAGGCCACATGTGACCTTAAGTCTGCAGCTTCCCTACCCTTGGACTAGAACATTGGACCAAATCTAATACAATGGAATTTAAAAGGTCAAATATTAGATTTAATATAAACTCATAAGTCTGGTTAAAAAAGCACATTTAGATTTTTAAAAATCAGCTTTGCAAGTACAAGATGGAAGAGATATGGTTAGGTAACAATTTTGAAAAAAACAACAATTGGGGTTTTTAGTGAGCTTCAAGCTCAGAATGAAGCTAGTAGGGACACAAATACTGTCTTCAAATTTTTGAAGGACAGTGACATGGAAGAAGGAAGAAAGTTGTTCTATCTTGGTTCCTTCCATAGGGTGGAAGAAAAGCAATGGGCCAAGTTTGCAAGCAGCAAGTTTGGGCTTTATGTCAGGAAAGATTTCCTGACAATTAAGAACTACTTAAAGGTAGAATGGTCACCTTCAAAGAAGTGGGTTCCTTCTCCCTTTGGAAACTCCAAGCAAGGACTGGATGAACACTTAACTAATATGGTTCATAGGTGATTATTTAGGGTATTAAACAGCTTCTGAGATCCTTCCCAATTCTATGACTCTTTGTTAGCCAGCCTGTGTGAGACAGACTATACAAAAAATAATGCATGAAAGATGTTAGATGCTAAGTGGCACAGTGGATAGAATGCTGGGCCCATAGTCAAGAAGATTCAAACTCAGTGTCAAATACTTGCTAGCTGTGTGACCCTGGGTAAGTCACTTAATCCTGTTTGCCTCAGTTTCTTCATCTGTAAAATGAGCTAGAAAAGGAAGTAGCAAACCACTCCAGTATCTTTGCCAAGAAGACCACAAAAGGAGTCACAAAGAGTCAGATACAACTGAATTATGACTAAACAGCAACAATGTATGAAAATCTATTTATAAATGTGAAGCATCAAATTATTTGGGGCTTTCCCCCCTATTGAAAGAACAGACAGTATAGTAAAGCAGATCAAATGATGGTCTTGGATTTAGGACACCTGAATTGAACCTTACCCCAGGCACTAGCTATATGTTCACAGTCAGGTCATTTAATATTTCAATTTCCTCATCAGTCAGATGGGGATAATAAGAATAGTTTCATTAACTCTTTCCCAGGCTTATGAGGACACTGATTTATATGGCTTTCAAAGAAATATTATTATTGATCAAAATCAGCATTATGCATAATTTTTGTAGGTAGTTAGGGGACACAGTGCTGGAGTTGGAGTCAGTAAATCTGGAGTTCAAATCCTGCTTCAGAAACTTTCTACCTGTGTGACTCTGGGAAAGTAATTTAATTTCTTTCAGTGTCCATTTCCTCATCTGGAAAATGGAGACAATAATAACATCTACCTTCCAGGGTTGTTGTGAGGACAAAATGAGACAATATTTGTGAAGTGTTTTAGAAACTTTAAAGTGCTATATAAATGTTTGCTATCAGTACAAGTCAACTTTTACTATATATGTGCATGCTTTGTTTTTTTTTAAGTTGCTAAAGGTATTATATGATAATGTGAATAATGATGAAAGAATTGAGGCCAAATCAGTTTATGTATTATGTATTATGCAGTGGATAGAACACCTTACTAGCTGTGTGACCCTGAGCAAGTCACTTAACCCTGTTTGCCTCAGTTTCCTCATTTGTAAAATGAGCTGGAGAAGGAAATGGCAAATCACTCTAGTATCTTCACCAAGAGAACCTGAAATGGGGTCAGGAAGAGTCAGACACTAATGAAAATGACTGAATGACACCATAATCTCAGAGAACCATCTGGGACCCAGAAATGTTAAGGAACTTGCCAGATCACACAGCCAGAATATCAGAGGCTGTACTTGTGTCCAGTTTTTAACTTGAATGTTATCTCCCTGTTCCTTATACCATGCTACCATTGGTAATGTAAAACAAATTAATATACTTAAGAAAACCTTCTACCTTGATATGGCAAAGATCTTTGCCTTCATCACTTGTGGTTACTCCTTTAACTAGTTATATTTACAATCCTTCTATAAATGAAAAGATATTTAGAAGTTGCTCTGACAAAAATAATCTCCCTGCGATCGGCCTGACAAGTCTTTCTGACTTGGCTAGGCAGATACTCAGACAATAGATAGGCAGCCTTTCTCTGAGTCTGGACTAGACAACTTTCCAGTTTGGTAACATCTACCAGGGTTTCTTCTCTACTGGCCTAGTTGCCATCTCCATACTCCACGGAAACATTAGCAGATCTGGCTAAGGACAGGGTGAAGAGCCTTCTTGTAGATATCTACAGCAGAATTCTCCCCAATTTTAACATTATAGCAGTGCTCAGGGCATAGGTCATCCTTAGTTGGTAGTCTCACCTTCCTATTCCTTCTTGTTCCCTGCACAGGGAGAGGAGTGATAGTTGGGTCCCAGGTGTGAGCTAGGGCAAAGGGACATTCATCTCTAAGGGACCAAAACGAGTCAGAAAGGCTATTGCTTCTCACCTATCATGCACTGAAAAATTGTAGGGAACCTGGTGATAAATCAATCATAGACAACATATTTCTGAATGTGGGGGGTTACATATGAGACCAGCTAGCTCACTGAGAGTTTATGGAAACAGGATCTTGAATGTTCTAAAAGAAAGAGAGAGATTCATAGAATCTCAGGGCTACAAGGAACCTCAGAGTCTAACTGTCCAGGAAACTAGAAAGAAAAAACAGAGACTTTAGTGGCTTGGACCCATGAAAAGCTAAAACTTATTTGAATTAAGCAGAGGGTGATTCATCATCTGAATAAGAGACCACATGGCTCTGGAGGCAAAAAACTTCACAAAAGTATGCTGGCTTAGTGATCAGTATGATTGAGATGCCTGGTAGCTTTCCTTAAAAGTCTGTCTTTGGTCATTAGCTTCTTGTATAAACTTGAACAAGCCACATTGCATATCAGTTTGCCCATTTATAAAAGGAACAAAACAGCTCAGTAAAGTTTCTTGGCTCACATAGAGCACTCATGAGCAAAGTCTGATGAGGGAAAGGGAGGTTATGGAAGCAGCATAAAGCAGCCAATAAACTCACCTGTCCAGCAGCAGGTTAGGAGCAAAGAAAAGTTTTCCTGGATGTTCCATTGAGCGCCAGATAAGGCCAATCATGAGGATCTCTAACCAGGCACATTCTAGAAGATGGACCTGATCATGAAGTGTCAAATCCACAAAACCTGAAACAAAAAAAGAGTCAAGAAGAAATTTAAGTGAGTGGTTCTCATTCAGTCCCCCAATCGTGCTACTAGAGTGGAGTATTGAGTTGGGTGGGATTGCCTCACTTTTAAAATCTGTGTCCTCAGCACCTGGTATGACAACATGGTAGGAATGTAATAAATGCTTTCAAATCTCTCTACTACTTTTCCATTTTTTGTACATTTTCTACCTCCTCACTGCCCTCCTCTTCCCCCTGTCTCTCTCTCTGTCTCTCTCTCTCTCTCTCTGTCTCTCTCTCTGTCTCTCTGTCTCTCTCTCTCTCTCTCTCTCTCTCTCTCTCTCTCTCTCTCTCACACACACACACACACACACACACACACACACAATCTACAATCACTGACACTAGCATCCTTGCTGTTCCTCTGGGCACTTTCATAGGCTGTCTCACATTCCTGGAATTCTCTCCTTCCTCATCTCCTGTTCCTACATTCTCTGGCTTTCATCAAGTTTCAGTCAAATTCTCATCTTCAAAAATCTTTCCAACTTCCCTCCTCCCACTTCAGACCTCCTTGCTCTCCTCCTGCTATTCTTTCCTTCCCTTCATATTCAGGTTCCAATTCAATGTGATAAGCATGTATTAAGTATGTATTAACCCAGTATACCAGGTACTAGGCCAGGCACTGTGGATAGAAAGACAAAACAAAGGCAAATAAATAAATAAAGACAAGTTTGTTGAATCTGGTATCAATCTCTTTTTACTGATGAGTAAGTGTAAGGAAGAAGTTCTTAAACTTTTTTGTGTCATGGCCCCTTTTGGTAGTGTCTTGTGAAGCCTACGGATGACTTCTGAGAATAATATTTTGAAATGCATAAAATACAATACATAGAAATACAAAGGAAATGAATTTTATTGAAATACAGTAATCAAAAATATTTTTGAGTTCATAAGTTGAGAAACTTATTCTAAAATCCTAAAGATACACAGGGACACATAGTCTAGTCAGAGTTTGAGATAAAGACAAGTTGATAAACATTTATTAGGTGCCTTTTGTGTGTTAAGCACTGTGCTAAGTGCTGGAGATGCAAATAAAGACAAAAACTATCCTTGTTCTCAAAGAGCTCACTTAGTGACAACTATGTACAAACAAGATATATACAGAATCTATTGGAGCTAATCAGAGAAGGCACTAACCTTATGGGAGACTGAGAAAGGCTTCTTATGATGGTGGGATATTAGTGGGACTTGAAGGAAACCAGGGAAACAAGGAAGTGGAGCTGAGGAGGGAGGGCATTCCAGGCTAATGGGAAAGGCAGTGAAAACACTCATTGTCACATGTAAGGAACAAGAAGATAGATGTCACTGAATCACAGAATATATGGAAGGGTGTAAAGTAAAAAGTCTAAAAAGGAGGGAAGTCACCAGGCTATGAATCACTTTAAAAGCCAGGTAGAGGTTTTATATTTGATCTTTGAGGTAATAAGGTGTCCCTGGAGTTTGTGGGATGGGGGAGGGGAGGATCATGGTCAGATTTGTGGTTTAGAAAGATCTAATTGACAGCTGTAGAGATGATGGATTGGAGAAAGAGGAGACCTGAGGCAGGGAGACCAATGAGAAAGCTATTGAAATAGTTCAGGCTTGAGGTGGTAAAGGCCTGCAGCGACGTGAATGACACATCAGAGGAGAGGGGTGTGTGTGTGTGTGTGTGTGTGTGTGTGTGTGTGTGTGTGTGTGTGTGTGAGAGAGAGAGAGAGAGAGAGAGAGAGAGAGGTATGTATGAGAGATTCTACGAAGGCAAAATTGATTGATTTTAGTAACATATTAGATCTGAGGGTGAGAGAGAGTGAGGAGTTGAAGATAACACTTGAGTGACTGGGTAATTAGGGGAATGATAGTTCTCTTAGCTGTAGAAAAAAAGTCTGGAAAAGGGGAGTGTCTGGGGAATAAGATAAGTTCAGCTTTGGACACATTGAGTTTAAGAGTCTATGGGACAATTCAAGATGTTTTATATGCTGTTGGAGATGTGAGACTGGAAGTCAGGAGAAAAGTTAGGGCTGGATAAGGAGATTTGAGAATCATCGACATTGAGAGGATAATTACATCCACTGCGGTAGAGGTGGGGAACCTGCAAGCTCAAAGCCACACGTGGCCTTCTGTGTCCCCAAGTGCAACCCTTTGACTGAATCCAAACTTCATTGAACAAATCTCAATAATAAAAGGATTTGTGCTGCAAAACTTGGACTCAGTCAAAAAGCCAAACCCAAGCACTTAGAAGGCCACAAATAGACCTGAGGCCAGCAGGTTCCCTATGAGATCAACAAACTAAATAGGACAGAGGGAGAAGAGAAAAAGGTCCAGTGCAGAGTCATAGGGCCCCTCCATGCAGAGTAGGTACAAACTTCATGAAAATCCAAACAAAGAAGTCTGAGCAACACATAGAGAGAGAAATGTAAATGTCTCCCCCTAAAAAAGTAAATAGGAGTGTTGCGGATTGTGACAAGCAATAGACTGGGTAAATAGTGGGCAGAGAGCAAAAGCAGGAAAAGGAGGGAATGCAGTTTCTGCCCTATCATGACTTTGCTTGAGGCCTGTTACAAGGAACATCTCATCCTTGGACCCTCTGCAAGCTCCCAACCCTACATCAGGCCTTCAAATCCTGCTTTACCAATTTCCAAAACATGTTCTCTGATGGTTCAGCACCATTTCTGGTTTGAGATGAAGGGTGTCTACTTCCCTCTCTTCAATACCCTTTTCCCAAGCTGCTTAGGAAAAAGACAGGAGATCTCCTCAGTTCTATGCTTTCTTATCCTGGAGGCCTCCAGAAAGAAAGAAGGAAAATCCAGGTCTTTTGTGAGATTCAGTTGTGGTTCAGGCTGCTATGCTACCACTTCACTCTCTTAACTATATGAATAAAAGGTTAAAAATAAAAAATGGATCAAAATGTGTTTGAAAGTACATTTGAAAGCACTCTGAAATGTGACTATTGAACATATTTCTATGTCTCTCTTTTTTTGGCTTTTTTTTTTGGAGTACAATTGGGATTAAGCAACTTGCCCAAGGTTACATGGCTAGATTTTTGTGTTAAGTGTCTGAGGCTGGATTTGAACTCAGGTCTTCCTGACTCCAGGGCTGGTGCTCCATTCACTGTGCCACCTAGCCATCCCTATTTCTCTGTCTCTTAAAATCTTGGACTGGTTTCTACATACAAAACAAATTTGTTGAACTCTGCACTAATTCCTTTTCACAGAAGAAAAAAAATAAGGTATAAGGTTCAAGGATTTTCTTTAAGTCCAGAAGATACACAGGTACTAGGAGCCTAGAAAGAATGCAAGCTCCAGTAACTAAGTTGCTACTTGGTCACAGAACTGTTCTGTTTCTTAAGGCTGCATGATAGTAAAACTTATGATATAGTATAGATACAGAGTGTCCCAAAAGTCTAAATGTAGTTTGAATACTTAGATTTATGTACCCCCTATACAAAATATGAGGGAGAAAAGTTGTCATATGAAATTAACTACAATAACATATCCATATTTCCTGGTGGTTGATTTATAGATAAAACTTCCCCATCTACAAAGTAACACAATAAAAACAAGAATTAATATGTGCTTGAGGGACCAGTGCATTAAAAAAATCAGACAGCCGTGAAATCTTAACTTTAGGCCTAGCAGGAAGGACTTTAGAGGTCACCTATTCCAACCTCCTTGTGTTATAGATAAGGAAAAGGAGGTTCAGTTAATCAATCAATCAATATTTCTGCAGGGCCTACAAGGCTCACACAATGAAGTAATTCATGGAGGATTGCAGAGCTAGTATGTGGAGTTGTCTAAGGCATCCCATGTTAGCCTGAGGGTCCAGCCAACGTGCCAGAGGCCTTTTTTTTACTTTCTCTTGACATCTGGAGAATATCACTTGAGCCCTTGATCTATCCATCTGTTATCTCTTGCCCTTGTCATATAACCAGTCCATCTTTTTTTTGGATTATACGTTTCCCCAATGGCATCCTTTATTCCAGGCCTTCTTGGAAGGTCTTTGTTATATGTTGCGTTTTTTTTTTTTACATCTACCACATGCATATCACTCTGTTTGCGTTCTGTATAATACATCATCTTTAATTCTTTTGAGACTGGAATTCCATGACTGACACATAAAAATATTGATAGAATATTAACCTTAAAAATATGGACCTTTGTTTTGGAAAGAAGTTCTGGGGCTTATTAAAGGAGTTTTACAATATCCTAAAGGCAATCTAGCCCATGTCCTTCTATATAATACTGGACCCAACTTATCCATTTTATTGTCTGTCCCTATGTAAAAAACAAAAACAACCACAAAAAACCCACTTACAAGTGATATACATCACCTGACCAGCAGTTAGTCAAACACAGTTATCTCTATTATATTTCTTTTTTCTTTTCTTTTCTTTCTTTTTTGCTTTTTGGAAGGGCAATTGGGGTTAAGTGACTTGCCCAAGGTCATTCGGCTAGTCAGTGTTAAGTGTCTGAGGCCAGATTTCAACTCAGGTCCTCCTGACTCCAGGGCTGGTGCTCTATTCACTGTGCCACCTAGCCACCCCTCTATTATATTTCTTAAGAATTTTGAATAATTCTGATGGATGAGTGAATTGAATGCATCTTGTTGAAAAAGAATGTTTTAGGCATTTTGTCCTGCTAAATCTAATGGGGGTTGTTTTTGTTTTTTATAACTGTAATCTCCATGTCATTCTGTCTATTACGGGATGGTAAAGTTGTAGTCTACTCTGGATTATTTCTTTTGAATACCTACTTTTTCTCTACTAATGTACTTGATATGTATGTTCATTAGTCCCATAAAAGATTTGCATAGATGGGAAAGTAGACAAAGAAGTCACTTGTTGTGGGCGTGATCTCAGCTACCTTTTTCTGGTATTATTAAGATTTGAGAGTTTCCCATGCTTTGATTCCTTGCCATAATTCAGATACCTTGTGAATCAACTGTCAATGAAATGACAATTATGTCACCGCCAGCACTGATCTCTTCCACGTAACTTGAGTCTAATTCAGCTGTTATTTCCGCATTTTTGTGCTGTTTCTACCCTAGCCAGAAGTGCAAAATTAGAATTCAAGTGCAGTAGCCATACTATACTTGATGTTGAAAAAATGATAATGAAAATCTTTGCAAATCTTTTTTTTTCATTTTCCTTATTTGTTGCCCTGCTTCCAGTCCTAAAAGTCTTTGGGAAGAATTTGTCTAACTTGACCTCTTACCAAGCCTTTATTAAATTGGTTTTATTCTCCATTGCTTCTCTCTGTGTTATGAGGCAATACTGCTCATAATTGTTCATATTCCTTTTTCCATAAAATTTTTAAGATGAGTTTACATTGTAATCCAGTGTTGTCTTTGGCTGCTATATCTTTCTACTTGGCAAATGAGTCAAGTGGTTGATGTCTAAGGTTCTCTTTTGCTCTTCTTGACTTGGAAATGGATTTATATTAGTTAAACTTCCAAATGAAATTATCATATAGTCTGTGCTATACTGATTTTACTAGGAGGGTCTTGTGCAGTTCTTTATATAATTTTTCTACCTCTTCATCATCTATAACAAATGTTCATGCAGAGAAGTTATTTTCAAGGTAGTCTTGGTGCAAGTATTTATCATAGGCTTGGAAATATATGATGACCAAATGTCCCATGAAATGACCTTTTTATTGCCTTTGGCTACAATAAAACATTTGCCTATTCAAAGAGGATCTATGAACCATTCTTCTCATGAATCACAACTTCTTTTTCTCTTCTAATTTTATGTTGAAAATGTCAATACTGATCTAGTTTTACTTGTTCCACTAGTACTCTACTCATTGGACACTGGAAAAATGTCTCACATTTAGAGTACTAAGTAGCCAAAGTAAAGTTAAAAGAAGCCCCCCAAATGTATGATTTTTAGCACCCTTTCCCTCCTTTTCTATCATATTTTACTAGGCAATTGGTCTTCAAGTAATGAGCCTCTCTGAATTTATGAATACTGGTCCTTGGAGATCATCCTAAATCTGGGCTTGGCCCATATCTGAGATTTTACAACATGGTAGAACCTGTCAGAGCTTGTGCTCTACTGAAGTAGCCTTCAAAACTCCAGGGTTATATATATCCTTAACACAATGAGAAGCCTTGTTCACAGGGGACTCTTAATTATGGCTTAATGGAATTGAATTAAATCTCAAAAAGAAGTGTACTTATATCTATTACATTGTCCTGATAGTTACATGAGTTAAATAGGGAATTCTAGTTGAATAACCTGGCTTATAAGAAAAGTGTGCACTAAGGTCAGAAGGAAGCTCCTCTCCAGACAATACTCAATGCAATTCAGCAGTCATTTATTAAGCAACACACACACACACACACAGATTTTATATATATATATATACATATATATATATATGTACATATACATATTATAAATACATATATAATATGTATACCTACTCATATACATATATATATATAAACACACACACAGCAATTTGTGGAGAATCAAGTTCATACATATTGATTAAAATGAAGGATCAAATATAAATTTTAAACCCTTAAGACTTAACTTTAACTCTTTTTTCGAAAATTTAAACCATTATCATAAACTTCCTTGCAAATGACATTTACTTTCATAAAGGTTAACATTTGAAAGGAAGGCTTTTACTCTTCCCTCCTGAATCATTGCTATTTGTGAAATGCACAATCACATGATATTAAGTCACTTACTATATAACCTGTACTAGATTATTCATTCCTTCTAAAAACCTCTAAAAAGTATATGGAATGAGATTGGCGTGGACCTGCAGTAGCCACTATGGTTTAGACATCAATGATTTGCTGTTAACCAGATAATGTCTCCATTTTAAAGAACGTAAGGAGTGATTTTAGAAGGTAATTCTATGTATTTGAAATAATAGCACTTTTTAATTTTCACATTGTAAGTACAGCATTGCTAAAGACTGACAGTTTTAAAGGTCTTAGGGGAGCCAAAAAAGATCATCATAACCACTTGTGCTAAATAGGCAGGATGATTACGAAACATGTCTGTCTGAAGAATGTCTGTTTGTAAATGGTCTTCATTCGAAGTCCAGTAGATTTGCTACGTCCTTGTGTTGAAATGCTGTCGCTTTTTCAAAATGAAATGATCTATTTAATTATCTTTTGCAGCTGTGAACATTGCCTGTAGACAAGAACTAATCTATCTGTTTTGTATAGCATTTTCAGCAAGTCTAATGGGGATGGAGGGGAGAATGGGAGATAAACCACTAAATGTGAGAATAGATGGAATTATTTCTCTCTTAAGACATAGACTTAGCGTGAACATTTTGATCACTACTGCCTAAAACAGTAATGGAGACTTCATCACTGCTTAGTAGCTGTTTTATAGTTCTGCTTTTTTTCTCCATGGATTTTTTTTTCAGTTTGAAGGGGCCTAAGATGTTTTCTTATTCAACTCATATCCATCAAAGAATCCTCACAACCCACCCAACAAATTGTCTGAAGACCTCTCAGGAGTGGGCAGCCTCCATTTCTCAAGATAGCCTCTTTTACTTTGGAACATTGAAATAAAATCTTCACATGTATAACCTGATGGGAAAGAGAATTCATATGGGGCATAGCCTATTTCTTTAGTCAACAAATAGCCAATCTATTTCACAAAATTTAATGAGTAGCCAACATACTTCACAAAATTTCAGGTAGCAACTCTTTTCTGGGTATCTTATCTGTATCTGTGTACAGCAATTTCACCCCTAAGGCATGAAGAATGAGTCAAAGTAAATTTGCAAATGTTCCAAAATAAGCTCCCTAGAGGAATTCGAGACAGCAGATTTGCATTCATTTTGAGAAACCTTGAGAAAGTTATCATCAACTTGAAAATGGGAACTCTCTGGCAAATGCTGTATCTGTTAGTCCTCTTTCCAAGGATGCCTCAAGCATTCCCTTGTGTCACAGGTTCCAGGCAGTCTCCAGAAGAATGTAGAGTATGGGGTAGATTCAACACTTTTCCAGGGAGAGAAAGTCAAGGATTCAGAGAACTTTTACTAATTTGTTTCCTAAAATGCTATTAGCTTAACTTGCCTATACTCAATTTCTCCTCAAGTAAAATAAAACTTGGCTCTGCCCTCTCTCTTCCTTAGTCATGATGCTGAGACTTATAATCAAATAATATAAAAAGTACCTTGAGATCCTTAGATAAATGAAGAGCATATTAACTCTTGTAAAAGTCTACCTTGAATTATCTAAAAGGATAAATTTACAATGCTTGCAGGGAAATTCAAGCCAAGAAAAATGACATGCTAAATTAAATATATTCCTTATTTTTATGAGGCATAAATCTGTAGTCAATCAAATCAATGGAAAAGAATACATTGGAAAGTGAAAGTAACTAGTCTCTGGGGAGCTTTGTGTATAAAGTCAGAAACCAGGTGGTTGGGTCCCTAAGTAAATGAACTGAGAAAATATTGTTTCTTTGACCTTCAGGAAAAAAATTAATCATGTTCTTACTGATGTGATGACCCTGATGTACTCCAAAATGTCAGTTATGAAATTGCTGCTTGCATTTTTTTAATTCTGCTTTATTACTCAATGAGTAAAGATTTGAATAACTCATTTATTTCCCCTTCAATGCCAAAGATGCAGAGAAAAGTGGAATAAGGTGGAGAAGTGGGGAGAAATAGTAAGTGAGAGATGACAGTTCAATCAAGGATATGGACTCAGACCATCCCGGGAGGAAACTAGAAGCAATCCCATTAGCCTCAGAAAAAACCTAAATACAGAGATAGAGAATGCTTAGAGCTTAAAGAGATCTTAAAGACCTTCTACCCTAGCCCTCTAATTTTATAAAAGAGAAATTTTGACCCAGAGAGGTATGGTTACACAGCAAGTTACTGGCAGACCAGAGATAAAAAGCCCAGTCTGCTGCTCATGGGTCAGTACTCTGTTTCTTACACCAGAACTGACCTCTTCGTGGCTCAAACCCAATGTATACTTACTTCTTTTATCTCTATATATGATCTTGAGAGGATCATCTAAGAATTTGACATTTCATAGGAATGGTGTTTGACACAACTTCAAAAAATCAACTTTATAAGTATAAAAGAAGGGAAGCATGAACAACAGTTCATAAGGAAAAGGTCTAGGGGCTTTAGTGGATTGCAAACCCAAAGTGAGTCCATAGTGTGATGTGCCATCAAAAAAAATGCTGAGATGTTAGATTGCATTAAGGATGGAAGGTAGGGGGCAGCTAGGTGGCATAGTGAATAGAGCACAGCCCTGGAGTCAAGAGGACCTGAGCTCAAATCTGGTCTCAGATACAACACAAAAGCTAGCCATGTGATGTTGGGCAAGTCACTTAACCCTAATTGTGCTCCAAAAAGGGAGAAAAAAAGGATGGAAGGTGCTACTATTCTCTGCACTAGTTAGACCCCACATGCATTACTGTATTCACTTACTAACAAGAGTATTGATAAGTTGGAAGGCATCCAGAAAAGAACAAGGATGGTGAGGGAAAGAACAAGGATGGTGAGGGCCTTGGCTTAAGACCAAACCAAGCATGAACCAATAAAAAACTGGGAATGTTTAGTTTTGAAAAGATAGGATTTACGGTTGATATTTTAGTTGTTTCCAAGTATTTGCAGGATATTCAAGTGGGAGACAACATTACATAGTGGCTAGAGAGCTGGCCTTGCCACCAGGAAGACCTATGTTCTAGTCCCACCTCTACCATCACCATGGCCAAGTTATTTAACTCCCATCTCTCAGTTCTCTAAGACCATAAATTGCAGAGATGACCTGAATTGATATACGGATTTTCCAAATCCAGAAATTGCTCACATCAGTGAAATCATAGGTCTGCCCCTTATCCCTATCAAGCAGGTATCAAATTAGAAAAGCCATGAAGGAGATAAATCTAGGAGCAAAGATTAGACATTTCAGAAAAGTAGATATAGGCACAATAGAAAGGTATCAATCCTATAAAAGCCATCCAAAATTGGAATAAGTTGAATCTCAGCAAGTGGTGGGTTCCTCTTTCCCCAAAGAGAATGTAACATCTTTTCCCCCACAAAAATCTTCTCTTCTAAAAGTGTTTTTTTTCTATAGAGAGTGTTAATATGCTCCCATTCCCCAAGTTCTCAAATTGGGTGTCATCTTTGTGTCTTTGTTCATTCTACATGGTTTTTAAAAATTAATTAATTTATTTTCTTGTCTACATCACTCATTTCCATGAGATTTTGAGTTACAAATTTTCTCCCCATCTCTCTCCTACTACCCATCACCTCAAAACAGCCATCCCACTGTATAGCCCTTTCCCCAATCTGCTTTCTCCTGTGTCTTCCCCCATCACCCCTCTGACTTTCTGATAGAGCAGGATGGGTCTCCCTACCCTGTGCCTGTATATCTTAATTCCCAGTTGCATGTAGTTAATAATAATAATAATTATTATTATTATATATTTTAAACATTTGATTATAGAACTTTAAATTCTAGATTCTTTCTCTTCCTCCCTCATTACCCACCCCCACTGGAAGGACAAGCAATTGAATACAGGCTGTACATGCGTAATTACACAGAACATCTCCACAATGGACATATTGTGATAGACTGATTATATGTCCCTCCTTCCTATCCTGCACCCATTCCACATGTTTAATCAGTTTTCAACATTTCTGCCTCCAAAATCTCTCTCACACCCATCTTCTTTTGTTCGTGTATGGAGGCCATTCCAGAATAATTCCTCACTGTGTCTCATTTACAGTAACAGTAACAGCCTCCTTCTACAATCTGCAGCTGCCTTTTAATATTAATAAAATATCCTAGTCTTGGCCTACCAAAGCATTTTCCTTTAATCCTGGCTTCCCATCACCTCTTGGTGTTTCTAATTATCTCAAGTTACAAAATATCCAAAGGAAAATTTGGTTTAATTCATTTAATTAAATGATCAAAATATACCTCTATGGCATGCCACACTTTTTGAGAGGAACAGAATTGTAGACATTGACAACAAAGGGTCATTACTGAGGGAAATCAAGTTTGTGTTAGTGTGTCCTGGCCCTCTCTATATATTTCCTATGTGATTTTAAGGAGGTTTCCACTTTCTGCAGCCATAATGAAAATTCTACCTCCATTACAACCATCACATCTGATCAAAGCCAATTCCAAACTGAAATAAAGGCATGGTTGGCTCTTCCTTGAGGCAAAAGGAGTCTTAGGGCCATTTTTAAAAGTTTTATTTGGACTCCTGAATCCTGTCCTCCCATATATTCCAGAACCATTGTGGAATACCTGGAGCTAACACTTACTTTCATGAGGATACATTAACTTGGAAACATGGTGCAGTTGAACTGAACTTGGACTTGGAGTCATAAAAACTGGGTTTGAGATTTGGCTTCAATATGCTCTAACTGTGGGACCTTAGACAAGTCACTTAACTCCTCTGAGTCTCTGTGTATTCACTTGTAAAATGTAAATAGTAGTCCTTCTTATATCATTTCACTAAACATAATATAGACTATGAAGTGCCATATGGATGTGACTCATAATTATTGAGTCTCCAAGCTTTACGTGAGTCAAGAACAGAGCAGATCATAGAAACATAGAGGCAGCTAGTTGGCACAGTAGGTAGAACACTGGACTTGGAGTCAGGAAGACCTAGATTCAAAGCCAGCTTAAGATACTTAACACCTGTAGGAACCTGGGCAAATCACTTTACCTCCATTTGCCTCGGTGTAAACATCTGTAAAATGGGAATAATAATAATAATAATAACAGCACTTATCTGCCAGGACTGTTGTGAAAATAAAATATTTGTAAGGCAATTTGGAAATCTTAAAGCACCATATAAATACTAGCTACTACTTTTTTTAGATGGAAATGCTCTAGTTTTATTTTTCAGACTTGCTTATCTAGTAAAAGTCAGGATTTGAACCTAGAATCCAAGGCTCCATACTAAACAATGTTGACAGGACAGACTAAGTCTTCTTGATGGAAGTGGATCCCAGTCTCTTCACCAAACTGGTTCTAAGATCCTCAGTGTTGTTTACATTTGGTTATCCTGGGGAACTGCTTTGTGAATCAATACAAGGAAATATAGAGCATCACTTTCTAATCAAGTTGGCCCAGATCTAATATTTCTGGATGAAACAATCACAAGAATCAAAGGTCTGATGAGTTTTGATAAAAATCAATATAAAATATTTATTCAGAAGGTCTCTTCCTTCTTTGTGAAACAAAAAGTGAGGAGTTGAAGTTTTTGAGACAATCTAAAAGAAAAACGAGGCTCATTGGGTAATTTGGGCAAGGAAAACTAGTACTTTAAGGCAATTGCTTAAGGACGCTGGAAAAGCTGGGTAGTACAGGCTTGCAATACACTTTTAATGTGATATGATATATAAAGTTCTTTATAATCCTTAAAAGTGTTACACGAATATTATCTCTTATTATTGTCCTGGGTGCTGTTACTTCATAGTACCACTGTTTCTTGGCAAAGGTACCTTTCATACCCAATAAGCCCCATTTTATGTTAGATTGTCTCAAACTTTAACTATTTAGGGTTTTTGTTTGTTTGTTTGTTTGTTCTACCAAGGAAACAAGAGACTTTCAGAATCTTCTTTATGAGTCTTCCTAAAGTCAATTAAGGTTCTTGATGCCAGTAATTTTTCATCCAGAAATTTTAGGTCTATACCAGTTTGATTGGTGAAAGCCCTCTGCTCAGTCTCTCTCTGTCTCTATTTCTGTCTATCTGTCTGTCTGTCTGTCTGTCTGTCTGTCTCTCTCTCTCTCTCTCTCTCCACACACACACACACACTCACACACACACAGTTTTTCCCTAGACTAATTTTCATATAATAATGCTAGAAACTAACATTTACATAATGCTTTAGCAGCAGCTCTTAACCAGTGGGTTATGTTCGATTTAAATACAGCCTGCATAGTAGCAAATTACAGTTACGAAGTAGCAATGAAAATAATTTTATAGTTGAGGGTCACCACAACACAAGGAACTGAATTAAAGAGTCATGGCATTAGGAAGGTTGAGACACTGCTTTAAGGTTTGCAAATGCTCTATGAATATACATACATAAATGCATATACATATATACACATACATACATATATATGTATATATGTATGTGTATATATGTATATATGTGTGTATGTGTATATATATGTAAATATATATATATATATATATATACATATATACATGAATGAAAAAGTATTACCTCTCTCAGCTAAGCACTGGGGATACAAATAGTTACTGCAATAGAGTTCCTAGTTTTAAGAGACTCGCATAAGATAAGACATATGGAGGTTAGGTTTCAGTTCTAAATCAGAGGGAAAAGTTCAGTGGTCTTTAAGGTACAATGCAAAGCAGTACATCTTCTTCAGTATCATCTCCATGGAAAGTATTAAAAATGGTCCAGAGAGTAGAGTATGAACTTGGAACCTAGAAAAACTGCCTTCAAATAATCTCAGCTACTTATTAGCTTTGTGATCCTGGGCAAGTCATTTAACCATTGTCAACCTCAGTGTCTTCATCTTTAAAATGGGGTAAAAATAGTACCACACCCAAGGATTGTTGGGAGGATAAAATGAGATTTCTAAAACACTTTGCAAACTTTAAATCATTAAATGTTATGTTAGTTGTCATTATTACAGGTATTCTATAACATTATTCATTTATAATATCATTTGACACTTACAACAATCCTTTAAGTCAGGTGCTATTTATTGTTCCCATTTTACAGACAAAGTAACTGGGGCTGAGAGACTAAGTGACTTGCTAGTCACACCGCTAGGATGTGTTTGAAATGGGATTTCAACACTGCTTTTCCTGACACCAAATCCAGCACCATATCCATCATTTCATACCACCTCAAAACTAGAAGACTTTGGTATGAATCTGTTCTCTGCTCCTTATTGCTTGTATGATCCTGAATAAGGTATTTAGCATGGACTTTTCCTCTCTAAAGGGAGGGGGCTGCACTGAATGTCTTCTATGGATTCTGCCAGCTCCCAGCCCATGATTCCAGACTTCCTCTTTGCTTAGATGAAGTATTCCTGCCTAACTTGTTTCTTTCAGCTAACTGAACAAACTTTCTCATAGGCTTTCATATTCTGCCCTGAGAAAGGAATAGCAGTTTCACAAAGCTATGAGTAAAAGCTTTCACATTTTGGATTTAGAGCTCCAAAACTAGATACTTTATATTCTAGTATTTTTGCTTGAAGCAAGCCATGATGTCATGTTGTCTTTTTTGTTTATTTTTTTCCTTCTTTAAATATAAAAATATTAATAAAAAGAGATAAAAGACTTCCTGGACATCAAACAGCTCTTACAAAACAACATTTTCATGATTTAGTAAGTGAGGGAACAAGAACATGTGGGTTATATTTCCCTTAAAATACATAGGAATGAAAAAATCTTAGAAAAGTGGTCAAGAAAGCACATTTTGAGTTTTATTGCCCTTGAAGCATTTCAAGATGTTTAGCAAATCCCGAATGCAGCTGTACTCATCCATCCCTCAAATGAACGGTCAGTGCTCTGCTATTGTGCTCACCCATGTTTCACTTGGAGCTTATTCAGTCTGATTTTACACTGGAGTGCAGAGAATAAAATTTGTTAACCTCTGGTGAGTTCTTGGCCTGGGAAATGAAGTAGTGGTCTCAAAGCAGTTGTTAAAGTTTATAAAGCAATGATAAGTTGGCAATCTCACATAATGAATTAGATATATAAATACATTTGTAATTAATTATCTGTGTAATGGCCAAACAATTTAGTTTGAGCAAAAACTGAAGAATCCTACCTAGAAAACCATAAAACACATATCAGTCCTACTTTATCCCCTGTACTGTATGTCTACAATAGCAGAAAAGTAAACTGAAGTCTCTTAAACTTTCCCTCTTGAAGAAGTTAGAATTCTAGACTACAATGGTACAAATGTGCACAACAGTCCTGACAGTTTTATAACATATTACTTCACAAGAGATCACATTAATGTCACATATGAGATCATTTCACCATTTAAATGCTCATTGTTGCACAGAAGACAATCTTGGTTCTCAAAGGCTATGTCAATGGAAGATCAGTTGTGAGAAGTTCTACCAGCCTGGAAAGGCTCTGCAACTGGCCTTTCCATCTGACAACATAAGAGTAGCATAGGTTAAGTTCAACATGGTTAATCACTTGTAGATTTGCTTTGAGACAAGGAGCTTTTTTTTTTCTTTAGCAACAGTCAAAGACTATATGTTAAGGTTTGGGGAGAGCAGTGGAATACCCACGTCAATGAAATGATAGATTCTTGAAATACAACATTCACTACTAATTCTTTCTGAATACTAAAGAGCACAATCATTATGGCATAACAATGCAACAACTGGTGGGGGGTACTCAGTGGATGGAATACAAAGCCTGAAGTCAGGAAAACTCTTTTTACTGAGTTCAAATCTAGCCTCAGACATTTACTAGCTGTGTGACTGTGGGTAGATCACTTAACCCTGTTTGCCTCAGTTTCCTCATCTGTAAAATGGAGAAGGAAATGGCAAACCACTATGGTATCTTAGCCAAGAAAGCCCTAAATGGGGTCATGGAAGAGTTGGTCATGACTGAAACAACTGAACAGCAACAGCTTTCTACTGAGTCCCAGTCTAATTCATAGGTATTCCTAGAATTTTTAAAGTGTAAAGTTATATCAAAAGAGACAGTGTACAATGAATATTGGGGCCAGCCTTGGAGACAGATTATTTGGGATTAAGTCCTGCCCTTAGAACACATTATTCATGCCACCACAGTCAGGTCACTTTCCCTGTCAATTACCCTGGCAACACTACATTACAGACAAGTGATAAGTTTGCATCAGTGGAAAGAATCTTCATTTTGGCAGTTCCTCACACAGCTCTAGTTTCTTTCCCCATTGACTCCCACCATATAAATCCCAAACTCTCAACAGTGTTAACATCAGAACCCACACAAGACAGGTTTAGCTAATGTTAAAACTTGCAAAGAACTGGGAAGGCTTCTTTATTGACTGGGTTTTAAAAGTTTCAGTCACACAGCCATTAATTCATAAGAGTTAATATTATTTGGCTCTCACTTTGGATGTAGATCACAGCTAGGGTTTGGATTTTAACTTTATTATTCAAATCAAATAAACCAGTAATGTCAAACTCATATAGAATAGAACCAGGAGCCACCAAAACATATAAACATATATCTGTGGATGCGCAGTAACTTAGAAAGCCACATGTTAACATTATCAGTTTTACTTTATCTTTATGTTATTAAACATGTCCCAGTTACATTTTAATCTGGTTTGAGCCATACTTGGGAGCATAGTGAGCCACATGTAGGGTGCAGATCCTGAGTTTGACAACTCTGATGCAGACATATGTTTTCTGTGTATTTTTATGTAGAAAAAAAGCATTTTAGAATGCTATACAAAATAGCCAAATTCTCCAAAAATTACTATTAAAGAATGGTATGATTAGCTTATGACATGCAGGTCTGGGTATGAATTTCTCTGTGTTAAAATTGTGTTGTGTACACACAAATACTTTTTTGTATTTCATATACGTGTGTATATGCCCTGTGTGTGTGTTTGTGAATATGTATGTATATACACATTCACATACATGCTTGAAGGCAGGGACTATCTTTTGCCTTTCTTTGTATTCTCAGCACTTAGCACAGTGTCAGACACACAAAAGGCACTTAAGAAATGTTTACAAACTGACTCACTTAAAAGATGTGCCTTCATCCCTTTATAGACCCACCAAAGATCATACAGTATACAAAGATTTATACATGTACATATATGTGTATAAATTATATGTGTTTAAATGTATACACATATTACTTATTTGTATAATATATACTATTTGTGCATCTATATTTGTGCCTTCCACCCAAGTCCTATTACAACCCTTTCTTCATCACATTATGAAAGTAGTTTTGAGCTCTCAAAAGCTGCAAGGTCTGGAAAGTCTCACCAAGTCATAAAAGTTTCAAGGATGGGCTCAGTGTGCAACTATTTATCTGGCGTGTGAGAAGCAGCCTAGAGAGTGACTCATAATTAGGTTGGTTGCTGGGTAAAGATTTGGGGGTCATAACTTTTCAAACTATCTATCAACAACATGCTAATTTTTTATGGTAGACATTGAAGATTAGCAGCTAATATTTGCAGTTAGGAAGGGCAAAGAAAGTTGCTGGATCAAGGTTCTCTTTACATTTATAATGCAAAGAATAACTATATGGGTTTTTTTTTGTTTTTCTATTTTTCTGTTGTTTTGTTTTGAATATAGGACCTGTGATTTCACTGGTAAAGAGAAGTCTTAGTCATAAACACCCTCTACCAAGGCAGTTTGGCAAAATTTATCCTCTTACAGAGTTTCTTGGGTTAAGTAACTTGCCCATAGCCACACAGCTAGTATGTATTAGAGGTGGGTCCTGAACTCATATCTTCATGACCCTGAAGCAGATTCTCTATCTACTATCCCATGCTACCTCTCAAACCCATTTTTAGCTTAAATAAAACCTTATACTTTGTCTGTAAGTATTATCCTGTGGAAAATATTCCCTGAGCCTGATTCCCTTCTATAAATGATCTTCACTAATGCCTTCAATTAAAGTTTCTCCTTTCACTACATAGAGATTAATGGGGTTGACAACAGAAACATATGTAAGATTTAGATTGGCTAATCTGTTAATTGCTCTTTCCTCCTATAGACATTAGTGTATGTTCAGTTTTACTTACTCTGTATATGTCTGTATAATGTATTTCACTTACAATTAATACATCCAGTAGCTTTAAGCTATGTTTACATACAGACATATGGCAACACAAACATAGATTAAGGAAATGAAATTTTCTCTATAAAGTACAACACATATTTGAAAGCATCTCAAAATTGCCATTTACTTGGGATAGAAAATGAAATAAGTGCATCTAGATATGTGTAGATATAACTACAGATATCTTCATTTCCTACTACAAAGTCACAGGATCACAGAACCTCCTAGTTAGAAGAAAGCACAGAAGCGATCTCATCCAACTCTTCCCTGAAAATAATTTCCTCTGTTTAATAACCTTAAAAAGTCCTCATCTTTACTTAAAGACTTCCAGAGTGGTAGATCCCACTACTTTCCACGGTAGCCCATTCCAGTTTTGGATAGTTGTAATGGTTAAGAGGTTTTTCCTCCTATCTAACCTAAATGTGGCTTGTCACTTGTACCACTACTCCTAATTTTACCCTTGGGAATCAAACAGAACAAGTCTAATCCTTCTTAAATAATATTAATTAATATTCTCTCATAATTTCTTCCTTCTCTAGCCTAAGAATTACAAGTTCTTTCAAAGGATCCTCATATGACTTGATTTGGGATTACTTTCACCATTCCAGATACCTTCCTCTGGGTAGTCTCCAGTTTATCTAAGTCTTTTTTTAAAGGTGATGCCCTGAACTAAACATAATACTTTAGATATGGTCTGTGTGAGGGTAGGGCTGTAACGGAACTAATCAAAAAAGGGGCAGCATAGAAAAATGGAAAAAGCAGTGAATTTGGATTCAAGAGACCTAGGTCTGAATCCCAGCTCTACTACTGGCTATCTGTATGATGTTGGGAAAGTCAAAGAACTTGAGGCCTTAGTCCCTCATATGTAAATTAAGGACACCTGCTAGAATCCAAGATTGTTTGATGTTCTGACCTCCTCTTCCCCCCAACCTTGGATATCATCCACCCTTACTGTGACCCAAGATTGCCTTAGATTCCTTGTCTGCCATATCACCGTCTCTGACAAGATTTAGAATTATAGATCACAGGGCATCAAAAATAGTATGAAGAGGAATCATCCACTGGATTCCAAATATTAATTTGAGAAAAATAATATTCTTATGCTTTAGGTTATCTTCTTTATTAGTTGGCCACACATAAGCTTCTAGCTACTCATTCTCTTTAGAAACTGAGACCATTCTTAGCTCTGATCCCAGCATTCACTAACTTTAGGTATCCTAAGTGTACATCTACCTTTTCTCCACAGATCAACAAGCAAGGCATCAGGATCAGAAACCCTGGAGCAGCTTGCCACCTCACTGGGGAAATGGTAAACCTAACAGTCAGATCCAAAATGAACAAGAAAAGAAGATGAAGACCTTGTAGCCCTGAGGACCAGATTTAGGGATCAGGAAAACACATCCCTCAGCTAAAATTAAGCAGATGGCAATGCTATCTCATTACCAGCCCCGTCTGGATTACACTCTGAGCCTTGGTTTATGAAGAGATGGTTGTCATGACAATAAGCATTTGAGAAGAGTTGGGGGGAGAAGCTGATGGATATAGGAGTGTCTCTTCTCCTGCTGTTCTTCCTGCTCCCAAACAATACAAAAATGGCACTGTACCCCTAAGGACAGAGCATTTCATCATTTCAGAAAGCAAAATTCATCTAAGCATTGCAGAGAATCCATTAGCTGCAAGCAGTTCCATATGAAGGTAAACTAGTCTTTATTTTGAAGTCCACAAAACCAGTCTAATAACTGCAATGTAACTTTCTTTTACATGCCCAGAGAGGAATTGACGTTGGCTAAATGGGAAGGGACAAAAGAGAAAGAAATGACCTCCCTCCCAACTTCTCAGAGTAAGTTGCAAGCCTAAACAGAGCGGAAAAAATTAATAAGCTATAAAAACATATTTATAACTGTCCTTTTAAAGTGTTTGTCAAATGGACAGAAAGGGCTTATAAGTCCAGGGCAATTCTGAGCCTTCTGACAAAGGGCATTGACTGCTTGTATTCTAAAAGTCAACAAGCACTTGTACCTTGGAACAGCATTTATTCCTTCCTACACTCCTGGAGACATGCACGCATGGATGGACACACACACACACACACACAGAGTTCACTTATTGTCAGCAGATTTTTTCTGAAACTATGTGCTCCCTATAAACCTTAGGAACCCTGTTCACCCAAAAACAGTGAGGGACAAGGTTGACAAACCAAATGAATGGAAATCCTCACCATCCTCCTCACTGCCCCTACAAAGATTCTCTGAGCAACAGATAACTGATGGGCTAATTGTCTCATAGTTTGGGGGGGTGCTCTTCTAGTACCCAGGGAAAATATCTGATTTTAAAGGAAGGGTCTATTCCAGAAGGATATCTGTTGTGTCAGTGGTGTGGGGGAAAGCCAACCATACACAGGGGAAATGAGAAGGAAGAAAGACCTTGTTCTGTTCTGCCATCATCTTCCTTAAATGTTAAAATGTTGGAGTTGAGATTTTTAAAAAAATAAGACAAGTGGGGACCAAGAGGTGTCATTCAAGCAACCAAAATGCTCAGGGCTAAATCAGAAAACAAAACTCATGCAAGTAGTTGAGAGAACAACCTGTGCAGTTTTGTGGTGGGGGGTCAGAGGGAGGCGTGGGTGGAGGCTGTGGCTAGCTGACCTATAAGCTTTTTCCATATATGCTGGGTCACATCAAGAGTTTTCCTTTAGTAATTCCTCTTCCTCTGTGTCTCCCCTACCATCATTCACTTTGTTCTCCAATGCTGACTTTAGCACTGGAGAGATATTCCATGCTGGAGTTCTCAAGAATTACTTCGACTCACCTCTCCCTACCAATTTAATCTGATCTTTGTGGTAAAGCAGAGGCCTTGGGCTCAAATCCTGCCTCTGACACCATTTGTGGGATTTTGAGTATGTCACAAACTCTCTGGCTCTCAATACAACAACAACAATAACATTTATATAGTGGTTTAAGATTTATAAAATGGCTTTACTTGATTATCTCCTCTGATCCCCACCCTTGTGTATGAGGTAGGGGCTTTTCTTATGCCCATATTACATTTATGGAAACTGAGTCTGAGAAAGGTTATGTGACTTGCCCAGGGTCAGAAAGCTAATAAGTGTCTGGGGCATGATTTGTACTCATATTTGATGGCTCCAAGTCTATCACTCTATTTACTGTGCTATGGTCTCTTTCAGTTTGAGATCTATGAGCCAACGATGCTACTGTAGGCATAAGAAGTCATCAGAAATCATGAGGCAGTGCTTATGTTCTTTGGCTACATTCTAAGTGGAAGAAAGAGTACCAAGAAGGAAAGGGTGGACAACAAGGTAAAATACTACAGGAAATTTTTTAAAAGGATGTAAAATTAGGTAAATATATGATGATCTAATGATAACCTTGAAGAGAGCTATTTCAGTAAAGTGGTAAGGGTGGAATCCCTATTGCAAAAGGTTAGGAAATAGGGGCATGGAGTATAAATAACTTCTTTTTAATATACTGAGTGCCTTAAATATTTTACTTTTTCCAATTACATATGAACTATTTTAACATTCATTTTTTAAAATTTGAGTTCCAAATCCTCTTCCTCCCTCATTGAGAAAGCAAACCATTTTATATAGGTTATACATGTATAGTCATGTAAAGCATATTTCCATATTAGTCATGTTGTGCAAGAAAATACAAGAAATATACAAGAAGAATAAAACAAGAAAAATAAAGTAAAAAAGTCTGGTTCAATCTGAATTCGGACTTCATCAGTTGTCTCTCTGGAAATGGACAACATTTTTCAAAGTCCTTTAAAATTGTCTTGGATCTTTGTATTAATCAGAATAGCCAAGTCATTTACAATCGATCATCATAGAGTATTGCTATTGCTATGTACAATATTCTCCTGGTTCTATTCATTTCTCTTTGCATCAGTTTGGGATACATACTTAGTAGTGGTACTGCTGGATCAAAGAGCATGCACAATTTGATTACCCTTTGGGCATAGCTCCAAATTTTTCCCCAGAATGGCTGGATCAGTTGACAACTCCACCAACAGTACATTAGTGTCCCAATTTTCCCACATCCCCTCCGACATTTATCATTTTCCATTTCTGTCATATTAGCCAATCTGATAGGGGTGAGGTGGTACTTCAAAATTGTTTTAATTCGCATTTCTCTAACCAATAATAATTTAGAGCATTTTTCCTAAGACCACAGATATCTTTGATTCCTTTATATGAAAACTCTTTGACTATGAAACAATTGGGGAATGATTTGTATTCTTATAAATTGGACTCAGACCTCTATATATTTGAGAAATTAAGCCTTTATTGGAGAAATTTGCTATAAAATTTTTCTCAATTAGAATTACTGCATAGAAGAAATGCCTTTTTAAAAAAAGTTTCATCATAAAAGCAGAGACAGAGTTTAAGAGGATTAAAGGTTGAGGGAAGTCTAAACATTTTTTGTAAGCAAATAGTACAGATTCAGAGGAAAACGTGAGATTAAAAATTCCTGAATGAGAAAGATTGTTGGAATGAATTCTTGGAGGAGGTGGATCAGATCATACAGAGGTGAACCATAGGTTAGACTAAATCTTACTCAGAGGAATGAGGGGAGAAAGAATGACTGATGATAATGAGAAGTGTCGAGAAGAGAAGGGAACACTTTGTTAGCTTCAGTCCCCTCAATGGAATAGAAATATAAATAAATTATCCATAAGAGGAGGAATGATTAGGAAGTTGAACAGTTGCTGTGGGGAATGCAATTGTTCAGTTAGTTGCTCAGTCATGCCCAACTCTACATGACCTCATGCCCTTTGACCAGGGGGTTTTCTTGGCAAAGATAATGGAGTTGTTTGCTATTTCCTTCTTCAGTGGGTCCCCATTTTATAGATGAGAAACTCAGGCAAATATGGGTTAAGTGACTTGCCCTGGGTGACACAGCTAGTAAATATCTGTGGTCAGATTTGAATTCAGATCTTCCTGCCTCCAGGGCAGATGCTCTATCCACTGAACCACTTAGCTATCACCAGGGGAATGCAATAAGGAGTCTAATTTAAAAGAAAAAGTAACACTGAGGACACAACTGAGGTTACACACCATACAGCAATTAATATTGAGTTCTAGTATGATGGTTAGAGTTCCTTATTATTTTGATAAGGGAAAATCCAAATTCTCTTAATACAGAAGAGCAAACTAGGAATATTTCATATTTTATTAATTATCATTGTCATATTCTCTGAGTACCCACTGTAAGCAAAGCAAAATGCGTATTTGAAAAGACACAACACAGCCTCTGCTCTCAATGACTTTATGGTAAGCTGTGATACCTGTAACAACTCATATTTCCATGCACTTAAAGGTTTACAAAATGATTTTTTGCAAATATCTCATCTATTATTATTCCCATATATTTTTATAATTATCTCTATGTATTATTTTTTCCCATTTCACAGATGAGGTTCAGAGAAATTAAGTAACTTCCCCATAACCACATAATGAGCAACTGGCATATCTGGGGTTTGAACCCACTTCCTCTATCTTCAAACTCAGTACTTTTCCCCTTTTGCTATATATCACTTGGGGGACCTTGGAAAATGCACCTGACTATCAAGGCCTCACCTTGCTCATGGAAAATGAGTAACTGAGACAAATATCTCTAACCTCTTTTCTAATTCTAAATTTTATGATCCTAAAAATCTATGAGAAATATCTACAGATGGCTAATACTTTTTCTTTTTTTAAGGAAGCACATTTAATTGCAAAAATACCTTACAGTCTGGAGCAATCCTGATGTTGCTATAATGGCAAACAAAGCACTCTTGTCTTACCAATAGTCTGAAGTAGGGGACAGCCCAGTTGTAACAAATGCATAGGTAACTCCCCAGTACAGTGTCATGAGAGGTGATGACAAGTCATTCAGATTATGTGGGTCAAAAAATAAATGAAGCATTAGGCTAGGTGTGTAGTGGGGGGCAGGAGGGCAGGGGGACAGGGTGAGGGATGTTAGCTCCTCCCTCTCCCCCCTACCAGAGCTCAGTCTATACAATCACAGAAAATAAGGGGCAGATAGCAAATAATATATATGTGCTAAATAGCAGATAGTACATATTTGCTGAAGGAAATATAGAAGTGTCTACAGGATTATCATTTCTTTACAAAGTATAAAAATTAGATAAAATTAGAGAATGCCTAGCTATTTGCTGCCTAAGAACAGGTCATGCCCCTGGTGGTTTTAACCCTCCCTGGGGGTGTACATACAGAACTGAAAGAGGGCAAGAAGCAGTTTCACAAAGTTTCAAGAAGTATGACCTCTGGTGGAAGAGAGCTATTAAGAATGAGATTCAAGAAGAAATTTACCCTGGTCATGGAGAAGAGCAGAATGGGGAAATTCAGCCAGAGGTTCAGGGGCACTGTGAGGATGATGACACAAGAAGAGGAAGGCCATTGGGGTCCTGCAATCCTAGTGGCATGAGTTGTTCTTCCATGTTCTTTCTATGTGTGCCTCGTTACTCTTGAATTTGGATCCACTCTTCCCACAGCCACTGTGAATATTTGGGAAAGAGTATGTCCCAAGGTCATAGCAGGAATGTTTTGTAGCTATTGCTCTTACTATACAATCTAGAAAGAATACTTATTTTGAGCAATTTTTCTTGTTGTCAAGCTGTTTTTAGTCATGCCTGATTCTTAATGATTCAATTTGGAGTCTTCTTGGCAAAGATACTATAGTGGTTTGCCATTTCCTTCTCCAGTTCATTTAACAGGGAAGGAAATTGAGGCAAACAGGGTTAGGTGACTTGCCCAAGGTCACACAGATAGTAAGGGTCTAAGGTATCTGAACTCTACCTGACTCCAGGCCTAATGCTCTAACCACTGCACTACCTAGCTGCCCTCCCTATATCTACTGGCTGATTATTGAAAGTAAACGTACCAGCATGGGGCTTGTGGGCTGTGGTTTTAAGAATTTGTATATACATACTACCTTTTAACCTAAATGTGCTATTATACCTTCAGTAGACCCAACTCATGAGTGAAAGTTGGAGTTAGGGGCTAGCTCTCAGAGGGATGACATAGATAAAAGAGGTATTGGAGATACTATTAAAAAGAATTTATAATTGATGGAATATGGGGTTTGAGAGAGGAGGAGGCAAAGAGTACTACACATGCATCATGTAGCTTATTCTAATACCTTAATTTAAATGAAGTAAAAAATCAACATTTTTTCCCTTATGAAAAGAAAATCATCTCAAAATGGAGGGGGATGTATTTTGGCCAATAGAATTAGGTGAAGAATTAATACCAATAACGAATTTGTTTCTAAGAAAAACTAGGTGGTGCAGGGATAGAGTAGTGGCTCTGGAGTCAGGAGGATCTGAGTTCAAATCCAGATACAGACATTTGACTTTTAGTAGGTATGTAATACCAGGCAAGTCACTTAATGCTGATTACCTTTCCACCCACCAAAAGAAAGAAAGAAAATAGTGAGATTAAGTCCATGTTTATCTGGATTATTTGTGCTTCACTTATTCAACAACTTTTCTGTGATTAGCCCTGTAACAGTTCATGCTTAAGTCTCAGGTGCAGTTTCTCTGTATTAGATGCTGTGATACATGTAGGAACACCAGCAACCTGGACATGGTAGCAAGAACCAACCTCAGAGTAACTTCATCTCATTTTATGTATCAGAAGCATACCTAAAAAAATTGTGTTGTGCTGAAATAGCATATTCCTATGGGTTTCCTTTAAAATTTTAGAAATAAACTCTAGTGAGGAGGGAAAAAAAACTAACCTCAGCATACTGACACACAAGAAATTTAACAGTCTATGTATGGTTTGTAGTCCTTTAATTCTCCCTCTTTGCACAGCTCTCTCTCTCTTTCTCTCCCCCCCTCTCCTCCCCTCTCTCTTTTCCCCTTCTCTCCCTCTCTCTCTTCCTCCTCTCTGTCCCCCCCCTCTCTGTGTCTCTGTGTGTCTCTCTCTGTCTCTCTGTCTCTATCTCTCACTCTGTCTCTGTCTCCCTCTGTCTCTCTCTGTCTCTCTGTCTCTCTTAATCTCTCTGTCTCTCTCTGTGTCTCTCTCTGTGTGTCTCTGTGTGCGTGTCTCTCTGTCTCTATCGCTGTCTCTGTCTCTCTCATACACACACACACACACACACACACACACTTTTTGGAAAGAAATGGCATTTTTATTGATGACCTTTTTTTAAAGTATGACCTCAACATATGTTTGAAAATGGAAAAAAGCAATTGCTGACAACAACTAATTGACTGATTGTCAAGGTTCCCTGGCAGTAACTAGGAAAGGTAAAGTTTCTTCTGTGTTACACTGACCTGCAGAAAAAAAGCAGAGTGACTAGGTGACATTTGTCAGGTAGCTGAATCAGTAAATCCAGAGCTAGGGAAGTGGTGGGAAACATGGTCTGGTAGCAATGGGGACCTGCACAATCTCTTTATTTTCAGCATTTAGATCAGGCAGAAAAAAGTCATAAAAAGTGGAATGAGAAGAGAGGGACATTTTTTTTTTGCTTTTTTGGAGGGGGAAGGCAGGGTAATTGGAGTTAAGTGACTTGCCCAAGGTCACATGGCTAGTAAGTGTTAAGTGTCTGAATCCAAATTTGAACTCAGGTCCAGTGATTTCAGGGCCAGTGCTCTCTATTCACTGCACCATGTAGCCACCTCGAGAGGAATAATTTCCGTGTTATTTTTAAGCAGGGAGTTTTGATTTGGAATCGGTAGGCATTACTGGGAGAAAAAAAAATCTTCTACAGAAATGATAAAGTAAATAACTTTGCTTAAAGACAGAATCAATGAATTACTAAATTTGGGAGGCAGACATTTATGCAAAGTGTGAATCCTGTCTACTATAGCCCTAAAAGGGAATTTTATGGAGTCTTCTTTGATCTCTAGTGATGGTGGCAAGGACAGGCAAACTTTAGGAGAGTGTTAGAGAGTTAAACCATGAGCAAGAATAGCTCAGCTTAATAAGCTATAATAGCAGTAGATCTATGAGTATAACCCTAAACTGATTCTCCTTACTCCAATAACATTTACCAAATGGCTATTATGTGTATGAGGAGATTTTAAAAAGAAATTTTAAAAAGATGTGGCCCCTGTTCTCATGGAACTAAGTCTACTGGGGTGAAGAGGCATAGGAAACATTGAAGGCATATACAAATGACAAGAACACCAAATACAGGATAACTAGAAGCAGTGCTGCAATGGGAGTAATGGCAGATCTGAAGCCCTGGGTTCAAATCCTAAGCCTGTAACTTGCTAATTACATAACCTTAGTACCCTCTATGTAAAATTAGTAGATTGGATTAGATGATGTGTAAGAATCCTTCCAACTCGACATCCTCTGGTCCTGTCATTGTAGAAGAGATACAAGCAAAATGCTACATGGGTTTCCATTACATTTTTAAAATACATTTAGTAAGTTTCTACTATTCCAAGGGCACTAATGATATAAAAAGAAAATTTTTAAACAGTCCCTGCCCTCCATGTCTTGCCTAGAAGATGACTTGAACTTTAGTGCTTGGGAGAATGGTAGTCCCATTGAGGAAAGCAAGAAATCAAAAGGGGGAGCTAAATTGGTGACGAAAGATGATGACTAGAAAATCTATGGGCATACTTTTCTCATAAATCAAAAATAATAAACACCTGTTCATGGAACTACTATTAGTCCTCATTAAACTTTGAGGACATATTAATTAAGTTGCTACTAATTCAGGGAGGTGCAATAATAGGCATTAAATGATGCCACTAGATAGTCGCAAACTCATTTTGTTTTTTTTATCTTCTGGGTTTTCTTTTGGGTTTAGCTCAGAGACTGGTGAAAACATGAGCTGAATACTATATTATTATTTTCATTCATTTATTAATTTGATATTCACAATGACAGGAAGCTCTGTGTATAAATAGCAAACTTTTTTCAGAGTTGAAAATAATAACCGAAAATGAACATCTTTTTTTCCAGTAGAAAATTCTAAGAAAAAAAATATACTGCATGGAGCTGTACTAGGGACTAAAAAAACATTTCTGTACTCATTTGGCCCCACATTATTAGACAACATAAATGAAAAGAGAAAGATTAGCACCTGTTACTTAACAACGATCTCCCAGCTGTCGAATCCAATGGCCTTTTCACAGTCCTCATCCTTCCTGACCTCTGCATCATTTGACACTGTTGATCACTCTGTCTTCCTGGATACGATCTCCTCTCTGGGTTTTCATGACCCTGTTCGTTCTTAGTTCTCCTCTGACCTGTCTGTTTACTCTGTCTCACCTTCCTTTGCTAGATTATCATCTTTGTCCCATTACCTATGTATGCAAAGGTGAGGCTCTGTCTCAGCAAACTTTTTAACTCCCATGGGTTCAGTTATCATTTCTAATCATATCATTCCCAGATCTATATTTCCAACCTTAGTCTTTCTCCTGAATTCCGTTCTCACATCACCAACTGCTTCCTCGAATTTCCAACTTGGTATTCCAGAGGCACTCAAACTCAATCTATACAAAATTGAATTCATTACTTTTTGGTTCCTACACCCATTTCTCTTCCTCATTTATCTATTTTTGTTGACGGTACCACTATTCTTCAAGTCATTCAGCTTTGCCACCTGAATGATGTCATCTTCAACCCTTTACTCTCCCTCACTTAGCAATTATTTACTAAAGTTTGTCTATCTTCTATCAACAACTTACCTCGCAGTTATGCCATTCTTCTACTCACGTGATTACCACCCCTGGCTCTGGTTCTTGAGGCCTCTTAACCAGACTGTTGCAATAATCTCCTAACTGGCCAGCCTGCCTCTAGTCTGGACCTTTCACAATCAGTCCTCCACACTTACCAAAGGAGTCATCCTGAAGCATGACTCTAACTAGGCTATTCCCCTGCTCGAAAACCACTAGGGGCTTCCTATTTCCTCTAGGATAAAATGCAATTCACTCTGAAAGTTTAAAGTTCTTATCAATCTGGGTCCAGTCTATCCTTCCAAGCTTAAATTTCCTTACATACTCTGAACTCAAAGTTCAGGTCATACTAGAGTCCTACTTCTTGCTACGTATATTTCATCTTTCACCTTGTGCATAGGCTTTCCTCCAAGATTTTTAGGCATCGCTTACTCCTTTGAAGATTAGATGAAATACCCTCTCCTTCTTTTGCTTCTTCCTGATTCCCAGAGCTGCTAGCACACTCCTTTACCCCATACTATTGTGCAACATATATATGTATATGCATATATACACACAACATATGTGTAACATATATAGACACATAAGTGTGTGTATGTTTTATATTATGTATGTATAATGTGTATATTGTGAAGCAATATGCACATAGTAATTATATATAGTATATACTATACATATACATTTATGTTTATACAATATATGTACATATATCAGTAACTACATAGTTATATAGTTGCAATGTATATAACAATAGTATATTACATATGTTGTATATATAGCTACATATGTATGTACACACATGAATATATATAGTGACAGAGAATAACTATATGTAATCACTGATGTGTGTACATATTGTATACACATATCTAACTATATATGGCACATATACACACACTTATGAGTATATAATACACACATGTACCAGTGTGTATACATTGTATATACACATATGTATCTATTCACGTACACATAGTATATATCCTATGTTAGTTACTGGTGTGTGTACATATTGCTTCTCCTAATAAAACGTAAGCTCTTTGAGGGCAGAGACAGTTCATTTTGGTCTTTGTATTCCTAAAGCTTAGCAAAGTGTTTGGGACATAATCGGTGCTTAATTAGTGATGAATGTACTTTAACAAAAATGTTTTCAATAGAAATAATTCATTCAGCAGCAGAAATTAAAATGCATCCCTGGTTAAAAAACAACAACAAAAAGTCACTGGTTGAGATTTGTACCACTTCCACTTTTCTCTTGCTTTGAAGGATTAAACCAACCATATCAGTTCAATTCTTCCTCTAAGCATCCAGGGAAGACTCTGAGGGAGGGAAAGGTCCTAGTTGCCAAAAAGCCTAGCACAGCTGCAGGCAGGAGTACTGTTACTCCCAACACAGGGGGCGAACCAAAAGCCCTGTCAGGTAGTAAATCAGCAGCCTCCACAAAGAATTCCCTTAGCCATGTAGCCACTACCCCTCCCTCCACACACCTTGAGCTATGCCTTCACCTCCCCACCTCTTTAGGGACAAAGCAGGGAGTACCAGACTGAGCCTTTCCACCTGTGCGTGGGCCTTGGGAACTTTCCAGAAGCTCCCTCCCTCCAGAGCAGTGGGCAGAGCTGGATGGAAAATATTCTTCTTACAAAACTGGCAAGCAAGGTGCCAGCCTGGAACCAAATTTAAGGAAAATGAAACAAAATATCACTTTGTCCATTTTGAATGCTTAGAGTTTTTTTTTTCAAAACAAATATTTTGGGGTTTGGGCGTTCCAAAAAATGCTTGTATTTCTTCATAGTACATTAAAATTAGCTCTTGCTCTTAAACTGGGAGAGCAAGGACAGTTGACTGTCAGGCAGGGAGATTTTTAACTCTGGGAACACTAGTCCAGTTGCCCCAAACCCCCCTCACTGAAATCTATCTTGTAATGTATGCAGAAGAGATGGTAAGAGACAAGGCCAACAAAGGATCTGTCTTCCCCAGGAAAAAGTAGTGATTTTTATTAGGACCACTTTGCAAGCATGGCTGCCCTAAGAATTCCTCCAGGAAAGGATCACTGGCCTAAATCTCTCTCTATCACTTTCCCAAAGGCTGTCTTGACATTTGGAAACAGCCAAAATAGGCTTACAAGTATGAGGGCAGAGACCGTGCATAAGGAATAAGGGGAAGTGGAGAGAGGGGGGGGAGGGGGGGAAGAATTCCTCAACATCCCTCCAAATCAAAGAATGTGCTTTTCTTCAACAACTCTTCATAATTAAGTCAATGAATGGTCCTGGCAGTTGGAAAATATAGTGAGCTCAGGTTTTCTTACAGTAGAGAGAAGGGAAATGTAGTACCAATAACTTCTACCTTCTAGAAAGGCTAAACTCAAATCTTTTAGACCTTTTGACTGCCTGGTCAGAGTTCCACTCTCTCTCTAGAAACCCAAAAGATTTTCTGGCCTTGCCAAAGTGTGGCCAATTATTGGCATTGTTAATATTAGCCCCATTATAGAATCTAAAATGTACTAGGTGCTATACGGATCTAAAGGCACTGGAAAGAGCACTAAATTTTAAATAAAACTTTCATTTGTCGCTCCTAGCTCTGCTCTTAGAGAGCAGAGAAGACTGAGTCTCTCACCCCTCTAACTCATGACAGGCCTGCAAATAAGTGATAGCAATTTTGTCTCCTCTAAGTCTTTTCTTCTCCATTCTAAATATACAGAGTTCATAGAATAACAGATTTAGAACTGGATAGGATTTAAGAGGTCATCTAGTGCAAACCTCTCAGTTTACAGATGAAGCTACTGAGGCCCAGAAAGGTTAAATGACCTGCCTGTCACATAGGCAACAAGTGGCAGAGGTAAGATTCAAATTAACGTCCTTTGATCACAAACCTTGTGCGCCTTCCTCTGTGTCATGTGACTTCCAAACAATTCTTACACAGAATAATTTTGAAGCCATTCACCATGCTGATAGTGTTCATCTCAATCTCCTCCAAATTAGCAATACTCTTCCTAAAATAAGCTTCTCAGAAATAAACATAATATTCTAGGTCTGACTTGAACATGAAGCAATGTAGTATTATGAAGACATGAGAAGGTAGAGCTGTCCATTCCTGAACCTTAACCAAAATATGTTAGAAAAATGTGGCTTAATTTAGCATGAAATAATAGGCAGAACTCCAAGACATAGAGTTTCTGTCTTTTTCTCTTGGTTTTGCTCTGTCCTCTCTCCCAACTGATCACGGAAGTAACAATCTTTGTTCTCCTTGTCTCCCACAACCCCATTTGGTGTCCAGTAAAAAATGTTTGGGGCTCTGCTCCTTGTTCTGCTTCTATTCCAGCGGTTTTCAACCTGTGGGTCGCCACCCCTTTGGGGGTTTAACGATCCTTTCACAGGGGTTGCCTAAGAACATCGAAAACATATATTTCAATGATCTTAGGAACCGAGGCACCTCTCCTCTATCTGCCTCCAGGCAGCTCCACTCACATGCAGATACGCCCATATACGAGTATTAAAGGGTCCCAGCATTAGGAAGGTTGAAAACCATTGCTCTATTCCCTTTTGATGTACAAGGGAAATAGACATCTTTCTCTGCCCCTTTTATCTTTTTTCCTCATGACTTTGCCTCTTTCAATCTTCTCAGGTGGCTATTGGACCTTACCTATTTGCAATCCCTCCCAAATCTAGTTTTTAGGAATAATTATGAATGCTGTATTTTATACTTATTGCTACAATTCTATTTTCATTATTCAAGAGTGATATTTGTATAGATTTGTAGGTTTGTAGCCAGTTATGAATTTCCCCTGATAATATACATCCTAGATGGGTCTAAATTTATAACGGGTTTGAATAATCATTGGTGATAGATTTGCATGTTTATGCTGTGTCACCAATCAATCTACCCAATAGTTTCCATGAAATGGCTTCCTTCTTAACTGCCCTCTTTCTTCCTTCCACTTCTTAAAATTGTGTCTTTATTTTATGGGGTTCAGCTCTCCAGGTTCTCTATTGGCCGATAACTCAAACATCCTAAGATTTCTGGTCCTAGAGTGTGGCAGGCTTGGTAATAAATTATAAGGGTTGGGAACATAAAGTTTATTAGGTGTCTCCCCTTCTTTCACACTAACTACTTGGGAAGATGATTTTCTGAACCCAAGTGTAAGACCTTACAGTTATGCAAATTAAATTTCATCTTATCAAATTTGCCTCATCATTCTTGCCTATTGGTTAGCTCTACAATTTTGAGCAAGTCACTTCTTTACTCTAGATCTCAGTTTCTTACTTCAAATTGAGGGACTCTGGTGTCTATACCAACTCAAAATTCTATGATCCATTTGAAGTTAGGCAGACACCTGACTCGCTTTCTCTCCTGTAGTAAGATGATAGAGTTGCAGGTGCATTAAGTCCCCTGTCCACCTATAAGTCTAACCAGTTATATTTGATAGGCAGGAGATACTTTGAGGAAAGATAGATGTCAATCTCTTCCTAAAGTGATGAAAAGTTGCTGGGAAATTGTGTGATGAAGATAAGATGTTCTTTCCAGAAAAGTGTGAGAAATATTCTGATCATTGAGTAGTCTGGCAAACTAAATACTTCCCTTACCAGACCTAAAAACAACTAAGAGACAAACGGTAAAAATGGTGATGCCAGTTTTGCTTGGAATTCCTCCATCAAATTGCTGAAGAGAAAAGGGGGCTGTCATCAATGACTGAGAATGCTTCATATGTATAAAGCAAGGGATATTAATGAGACACATGAAGAACTGGTCTAAGTAACTGCAGGAGCTGTTTCAGGAAATGACTAACAAGCTCATCTCGAGAATGCGTGGGAAGCACTTTGCAAATTTTAAAACCAATCTCATAAATATGAGCAATGATCATCATCATCGTTTTGGAAAAATCACTAGGGATTTAAGTTAGAATGGACGGACAACATGAAGGAAAAACAAACGTGGTAGAACATAAGAAAATTAAGTGCAAAAGGTATCAAGAGCAAAGTTTACTTGTCAAAGTTGACTCTTGCTAGTTTGCTGGTTCAACCAATTGAGAAGACAGTAACAACTTAAAATGTTTATGTAAGGCCTCAGAAAATATATGCCTCTCTTTCTTTAAATATTGGAAGGCTTGACTCCTTCCGTCAATTCTTCTTTAGATTTCCATAGAGTAGTCTTTGAAGCTAGGCTCACCATGGGATCTACTAATCCAAGGCTTCAACATGATCAGTATAGTAAGACTACTGGATGGAAAGGGTTGGGGAATAATTATTCTGAGGTGGTAGCACTGTTAAGAAAAGAATAATGATTGGCAGAGAGTTTTCCACTTTAAAAATCAGGGCTAACATAAATGATTATCATCAAGGAAAGCAATGCTTAGTGGCCAAAGTGCAAAGATTGAAGGAGAGTGTATTATCGTGGCATCCCTAAAACCCAGGAGTGCTAGCAGGATCCTGATGACCTCAGAACCAAGTTGAGAAAATTTGGAGTAGTTCCCTAGCCTTCTTCAAAAGACTTCAGCAGAAATCCATGAAGCACCAGGCATGGAATGCTAAGTTTTTAACACTGGGCCATAGTGTCAGAGATAACTAGGCTCCACCATCAATAATCTGGGCCACTATTGGAAATTTAGGTGCAATTTGCTTATAATCGTCTTGGAATCTGGGAGAAGATGCACCTATACTTTTTTTTAATTTTAATTGATTTGTTTATTTGCTTTTAGTTTACAAGATTCAGTTCTACAATCCCTTGAGTTTCAAATTTTCTTCCCTCCCTATTACCCCTCCCCCCCATGGCAGCATGCAATCAAGTACGGGATCTGCAAATACTTTCACATCGGACATTAGTCTGGCTGAAGTTGCACCTGTTCTTGACAGGGGAAGCAAGTCTTTCATTCTTGCTGTTTACAATACTTACATATCTAAATTAAATGTTTTTGATATCAGATTTATTGCTCTTGCATGATCTATAAATAGGACATTAAGAATTGATCAGGGTTCTAACTATGACTGTAAAAATGTATTATACAAAACAATCTGCACTGAAATTGATACGTGGATCAAATCCCACTGGCAACATAGCCAAGAAGGGCATTTAGTCTGAAGAAAGGAATATGGAAACTATGAAATGATGCTATAATGAGCATGCAAAATGCAATAAGGGTAAAGAATGCTAATAAAAGACTTTTAAAATGCCAAAACTAAACTAAGGATTAGGCTGATAAAGTCCACAGAAATATAACCAGAACTAGCATTTCTCTTTTGATCAGTCCTAGAAGATTTTATCATCATATTTATTATTCTATTAATATTACAATTATTGCTGCTACTATTTTATTAATGATTATTATTGTTGCTGTTGTTGTTATACTTGTAGAATTTCAGTCAGTAACGGAGTTTAAGATAGAACTGTTGTCTACCTGAGTTGCTTATAACTTAATGATGATAATAGCCGGAATATATACAACTCCATGTTTTCATAAAGCTTCTAACAAACAATTTAATCCTGACAATAATTCTGAGATAGATGGTGAAAATATCATTATTCTTGTTTTACATTATGTGAAAACTAATTTACAGATCATTTGGTTTGTACAACATCACATAAATTTCAAGAAGCAGATGTAAAGAACATCTTAGTGACTCTTCCCTCCCAGTTTTCTGGGGCACACCTATTATTTTTTTTGTATTCTGGCATCTCTATCATCCTTCTAGTCTTTTCCTCTATCCATCCATTCCTCTGTCCTACTCCTCTCTTATGATATCTTGTCAACTCTGAGTGTGTTGAATGTGATTTGTAACTCTGACCCAAAGGGACATTTTCATTCATTTTGACCAATCTTGAAAGCATAGGCATTGCCAAAAAAAGCTGAAGAAAATGGAAAGGCAGTTTGTTGAAAGATAACATAGGTCTTTAGACCTCCCTGGCTTTCAGCAATCAGAGCTATTCTACACGGTGCTTCTCAGAATGGAGTTTTCCTTGCTGTATCAGTATTAACAACTTTCTGCTGGAAATTGACTATACTTGTCCATTTGAAGCTCCTACAGCTATATTGTTAACTGTCTGGGACACATGCTTGATGTAATATTCCTGAACCTCATTTTGCCACAAAGTAGAAGGGAGCATTCTTTTTTCTTTTTTTTTTCATTTTGTCTTTAATAGAACTATAAAAAAGTGTGGATGTTCCATCTTTCATAAAATCCCTGGGGAAAGATTATTTAACTCTAGGAATAGCATATGTAGATACATATGCACTTAAAGGCATGTGTTGCAGGAAGGTTCAAAAACCACTCACATACAGATTACATATCTTCTAGTGTTATCCTTCAATACCATTCAAATCAGGATATTAATCTTCATGCAACAAATTGTGACAAACCTAACAGACATGACTATGGAATTTTACCCATAAAAGAGAATAGGACATATGCTTTTTGCCAATTCCACTCCTTAGCAAGACAACTACAGTTGAGATGGCTATATCAAGCATCATTCCACTCTATACATGGAAGGCAAAGAGAAACTGTATGAGAGGTTTTGAGGCAATTTGGTAGACTGGAAAGGATATTTGTTAGGAGTTAGAAGACCCAATTTCAAGTCACAGTGCCTAGCACAGTCCCTGGTATATACATACCAACTAAATATGCTTGATCGATCTTGCAACTTGGGACAGGATATTTGACCTTTCTGCATTTTTTTCTTATCTGTAAAATAAAGGGTAGGAGTATATGACCTTTAAGATCTCTTCCAGCTCTACGTCTGTGATGCTATCACAGAAGGGATTACAATCAGGGATAGTATTCACTTGAAGCATTCCTAAGTTCTGCAAAAATCAACAGTCTTCTGGTATAGACTTTGATAATAAAGGAATTAACTCTTTGGCATAATGAGAAATCACATGAGGCAAATTAGCCAGCCTAGCTGAGGTAACAAGACATACTGAAGGAGAAATGGGAGGCAACAAGTCCCAGGTGGGTCAAAACACTGCCAACCTCAACCACAACTTCCCTTCAGACTTTAGTGGGGAAGGTCCAAGAAGCCAGGGGACAAAAATGAACCCCTAGGCCTCAGAACCTGCTTCCAACCCACACCCAACAGTCATCACTGAGGAAGGAAAATCTAGTAACAAAAGGACTAGCCATCTCCACCCCCACCACCACCAACATACACTAACTGCTACTGACAGGCAGGTAATGTCCAAGAGCTCTGAGAATAGCAGTGACCTCCTTCCATAATGGTTCTTCCACTCTGGCCCCCATGACTATCATCCATGGGAACAACCTTTGTAGAGATGCCACCTGTCAACTATCTCTGTAAGTACTACAGTCTCTACCTTCTTAGCTGCTAAAACCACTAAAGACCTAGAAAAGAAAGTTCTTACCACCAAAGTCCTTGGTACTTTAAGAGTTTAACAGCAGAAATGTGTGTGTCTGTACATATACATACATATACGTGTGTGTGTATTTGTATATATACACATATACATGGGTATATATACATACATATTTATGCATATATATGGTTTATATATATATTTTTTTATATATGTTAAAGAAGTTGGATTATCACCTGCTTTGCTGTTGAGCCCTAAAGGTTTTTCATATGACTTACAGTTGAAACTTCCCATATATATTGTCCTTCCCCACAGGCTCCTTGAGTGCAGGGATGGCCATGCCCTTTTATTTGTATACCAGAGTGCTTTGTATATGGGAAGTGCCTAATAGATGCTCTTCCTTCATTCACTCATGATGGAAACACACACATATATAGACACATTTCTGTTTACACATACATGAAACACTCATATTTATGTATGGACATATATAAATATGTGTGCATTTTATATATATATAAAAAACTGGAATAGTTGATAAGAATGCAGTCCTTGAAATCCAGGAGATCTGGGCATATGTCCCATGGCCAGATCACAACTTCTACTTGCCCCCAGGAAACTCTGTAGGACTTAAAGCTACAAACAAATTGTTGTTTTATAACAATGGACAGTTTTTACATAGAAGGACATGACCACATCAATGAAATTATAGGTCTAGATATTCTTTCCTCCCCCACCCCCCAAAAAAAAGGATATGCGCATACTTAGTGTGTATTTCCAATTCTCCAGCACTAAGATAAATTTATATTCACTTTTGGCTCCATGTAAGCATAATCATTGACAAGAATGGAGAAAGTAGAAAGACAATTTTAAAGGTAACATGTTTGTTAATTTCCCCAGATTTCATCAACATTTGTCATTCCTCAGAGCACTTCTCATAGGCAATTTTTTTCATAAGATCCTAAACTGAATACACTCACATACCAGTCACTAATTCATTCATTCTACAAATAGTAGGTGTTGGGTCTGCTAAGTTGAGTGCTGCTTAAGAGCATAAAAGGAAATTTAAGGCAATCTAAGCAATTATTTTGCCTACAAAATAGAAAGGAAAGTAAAACAAAAACACATGAAACAGTTAAGTAACAATACAAAAGAAGTATATTATTTGTTAAAGTGGGCAGGAGAGATTTATTAAGTGATGTGAAAATTCAGAAGAGAGATATTAATATGAGCTGGAATCATCATCAGATAAAGTCCCATGGAAAAAGATGAACTTTCACTAGACTCTGAACAAAGCCTAGACTTTAGATGGGTAGAAAGGTCATTATGAGGGATGGGGAAAATTCTTGGGTAATGAGGTCAACTAGGTTGAAGTTTTCATTTATGATATGTAAAAGGACATAAATTTATATTACAAAGTACATTTATCTTGACCATTATAAATTTATTGGATATGATCTCACAGTGCTTAATGTGTAAATTCCTTAGGGACATCAAATGTTTTATTTTTTTCTTTTTATCTCCAGCTCTTAGCACAATGAGATGCTTAATAAATGCCTGTTGGTTGACTGATTGGTAGATAAGGTGGGGCTAGATTGCATGGGGTTTGGAATGTCAGATTGAGTGGTTCAGATTTGATTCTGAACTTTTGGATGCTTTTAAGCAGCAGATTGACTTGATAAAGAGGAATGATCTAGAGAAATGATGTGACAGCAGTGTACAGCATGACATTGGGGAGGGAGAGGTATGGGCTGAAGGTGAGGAGACCAATTAAGAGATGTTTACAGTAAGTAATATAAGAATAAAGTAACAAGTTCTTGGTGCTAAAAATGATAATAATAAAATTATTCTTTCATCATATGTACCTAGCAAAAAATAGTACTTTTGAAAAATTATCAATATTCCCTATAGATGAAGGTCTTTCATGAAAGGAAATATATAAATTTGAAAGCAGACTGTTTTAGTGAAGTAGAAATTCAAAATTGTAAGAATTTTGACATTTTTTGATGTCGAATGGCTTTTTTTTGCCATTCATACCTGCATGGATTAAGAAAAGAATATGGCAGAATAACTATAATTCCATTCATGAAGTAGAAATTAAGAATTATAACTCTAGGTTCTTATCTAAAAATCAGAAATACTGGTCAAACACACTAGTCAAAGTCTCCTTGTAAATAACTGAACCTCATTCAGTGAAACCATATTTTAAGTTAAAATCTCTCCTGTAAGTTCAGAAGATGTTTAACAGTCTTTCTCCCTCTATTTCAGAGGTCCATCAGCTTCTTTGTTTCATGTACCCATTGACATTCTATCCAGCTCTTCACAGAATAAAGTTTTTGAATGCATCAAATAGAAGATGTAGGATTACAAAGAGTAGAGATTTATTAAGTGATGTGGAAATTCAGAAGAAAGATATTAATATAAGCTGGGATCAGTATCAGAGAAAGTCCCATGGAAAAAGAAGAACTTTGACTAGGCTCTTCATTTTTTTGTCTTTTTGGAGGAGAGAAGGAAGGGCAATTAGGGTTAAGTGACTTGCCCAAGGTCACACAGCTAGTAAGTGTTAAGTGTCTTAGAGCAGATTTGAACTCAGTTCCTCCTGACTTCAGTGTCGATGCTCTATTCACTGCACTGCCAGGCTGTCCCTAGGCTCTTTTCATTATTTATTTATTATTTATTGTTATTAATTATATTGAAATACAGCTATGTATGTATTTTCAAAAAGACATTCATAGATCTTGGGTTGAGTACCCCTGCTTTATATTGAAGGAATTGTCTTTTTTATTTATTATCTCCATTTTGAGGAAAGAAGGACTTGTGATTATAAATCCTACCTACTTTGATATTTCATTCAATCTCAAAAAGAAAGAAAGAAGTTTGACGTGTTTTTTAAAAAATGAAAGGAAAGATATATTTTAAGTGAAAATAGAGGACCTACACTGAAATATGGATTGATTAATCTTTCCACTTATAAACTCACACATGTAAGTAACCCAACTAAACAGAAAAATGAATTCACTTAACTAGGCCCTTTTTTACCAGCATCTCTGGAAGTGTTATGTTGTGAAGAGTTATTTGTTAATGAGGATGTACTTTAATAGGCTGTCTGATAGTCTGGTAGAATACTTTATGTCTGCTGAAGAAAAAGGATAAAAATCTATTTCCTTACCATGTCAATTTCACCTCTGTAATGACTATTATAACCTCCTTTCTGCTTCCATTGCCAATACTATAGTTCAAGACCTCATTGCTTCTTGCTTGGATTATTGTGCAGAAATGACCTCATAATTTGCACCTAACCTCTCCCTTCTCTGATCTACCCTTCTAACAGTTGTCATATTTACCTTCCTAATGCACAGGACTGAACACCAAAAAACATGCAATGGCTCCCCATTACCAACACACAGCATTTAACATCAGCTGTATCCAACCCACTTTTCCAGGTAACTCCCCATTAATAAATATTGCAAAGAAATTCAATTTGTCCTCAAGTGTATCCTAAATAACTTTGTCAAAGGCCTTGTTAAAAATCAGAGTATAGAATATGTGTTCTACAGCATCCTCTGGATCTACTAGCCTAATAACTCTTCTTATATCATATTGTATGGACAATGGAGAATCATTATAGGTTCCTCAGCAAGAGAACAACAGGATAAAATCAGTTTATTCAAGATATTACCTTGAAAATTGTGTGAAAGATGCATTGGAGAGGAGAAACTTCAAAGAGACTATTTAAAAGGTTACTACAAAGGTCCATATGAGTGATGGATATAGCAGTATGATTGAGGAGGAGACAGCAAATGTAAGAGGCATTACCAAAGGTGAACAAAAAGACTTTGGTCAGCATTTAGATATTGGGCAGGGGGAGAAATAGAAGCAGGGAAAAGTTCAAGATGATGAAATTATTAAAGCTAATGTAGATTAAGATGATATTAACAAAAATGGAGAAGTTGGGAAGAGGTAAACTATGAGGGAGGGGATGATTCAGTGATGAATTAAAGGTGCTGATCAAGACAAGCATAGGCAAAAAGATATTAGAGATTGAGATTAGAAGTCAGAGAAGAAACTGGTTAGAGGTGGTCACTGAAGCCATGGTAGTGAATGAGATAATCAAGGGAGAATGTAGGGCAAAAAAGAATATAACAGGAATTATGGCTAGAGCAAGGTCCCCCAGAGATGAAATTAAAAGCAAAAATGGAAAAATTAAACTTGACATGTTGGAAGGCTATACTTATTCAGGAAAAGGTGGTTTAAAAACATAGTAGGGTTTTGAGATTTAGAAGGAAGAGAAATGGGGGAGTCCAGAGTCAGGTCATCTGCTTTTCATTCCTTTCCAGACTTTCTTTACCATGCCATGTAAACCTTTCCCTCTTGGAATCTTACTCTACCCCTGGACTTCACACATTGGAAATACTCCCTACCCCAACATACCTCCTTTGGACTAATGAGGTTCAAGCATAACATGACACTGAAATATATAGTGAGAAAGTTAGATTGGGCTGTGAACGTCAATGGGAATGAATGGTGACAAGGCGTGAAGACTAAAGCTGGCTAAGTCCCCTCCAGCCTTGGAATGAATAAAGGAAGGAAACAAGCAGTCATTTAAACACCTACTATGTACCCGGTACTGTGCTAGACAATTTGCAAATATCTCACTTGATACTGTGAGGAAGGTGCCATTATTTTCTCCAATTTACAGTTGAAGAAACTTAGGCAGGAATTAGCAATGTGTCCAGAGTCATGGAGCTAGTAAGTATCTGAGGCTGGAGTTGTGCTTGTCTTCAGAACTCCAGGCTCAGACCCCAAGCTCTGTCCTCCTTGGGACCTCTCTTTATCTAGACCTCTCTTACTTACGTAAAGATTACCTAACCCAGTATAAAAGTAGTGTTCTGAGTTCAAGGAAAACAGAGTTCATGTTATTCACAGCATCCATGTTTTATGATTACCTAAAAAATTTGGTTTGGGAGATATGTGATTCTATCAATATAGGGAGTTCCCAGGTGCAGAAACTTCCTCTAGGACTGAAAATTGGTACCTTCTCTTTGCTTTGGGCATGGTTCTCAACCTGTGGGTCGCCACCTCTTTTGGGATCAAACAACTCTTTCACAGGGGTAGCCTAAGACCATCAGAAAACACATATTTCTGATGGTCTTGGGAATGGAGACAACATTCCTCTATCTCCAGGCAGGTCCACCCACATGCAAATACGCCCACATACAAGTATTAAAGGGTGGAAGCATTAGGAAGGTAGAGAACCACTGGTAGAGAGTTGCCTGGGGTGCTTCAAGTTATTTTTATTATTATATACTTAGCCATCAAGTCATTTAAATTTTAATAGCCAAACTAACATCTAAATACATATATTATACATGGTTATTTAAAAAAAAGGTTGAAAACAAGTTTAAATAAAGTTAGTGTGATCTGTGGTTATGCACACAAAAACATTTATTTATGCACGCTGTGCAAAATCCTGGTGAGTCTAGGAAATAGGCAGGGAACCTGTGGCTTTGAAGCCACAAAGGACTGCACTTGAGGACCTAGAAAGCCCCATGTGGCCCTGAGGTCACAGATTTCCCACTCCTGGTCTAAGACAGTAAGTTCATAACATAAGCATGAAGTCAAATTAAAGGTCATCATAATTTTGTATCTGTGGATAGTGGCCCTACACCAGATAGTCCACAAAAATCAGCCGTCTTAGAAAAATGTTGATAGCCAAAAAACCAAGAGCGAATTCTGCAGTCACTTTTGGCTTATTCTGTTGCCTTCTTAGACTCATTTCAACCCTACTGAATCTCTATTTCCTCATCTTTACAATGAGCTAAATATAATGATTTTACAAGAACATTGAAGGAATTAATTAATGTTTTTCAGGTGCACAAGAACCTGAAATGCCAGTCACAGTATGAGCATTACTATTCTATTTTTCCAATCAATGCAAGAAAAACATGTTGGAACATTACAGGAAAACAATAGTAAGGAAAATTGCATAGTCTGCTTTATCATGAAAGCATTCATTAAAATTGAACTACCTCATCTATGTTTCTTCCCAAATAAAACAAATCATTTCAATATGTTAATTAAATAGGCAATATTTGCAGATGAAAGAGATAGTGGAATATTGATGCTAAATCTGCTGGCTGGACCTCAGCTCCAAAGAACTTGAGAAACTGGGATAATTAGCAGTCAAAGGCTAGTTAGGTGCCATAGTGGATAGACCCCTGGATTCAGGAAGACCTGAATTCAAAACAGACCTCTGGCACTTCAAGTTTTCAATTAGAAAAACATGTATTAAGCATGTATTCTGTGCCAGGCACTATGCTAGGTGCTAGGGATGCAAATAAGAAAAGAAAAAAAAAAGACAGTCCCTGCCCTCAGGGAATTTACAATCTAATGGGAGAAGATAAAGTAAAAGGAAGCTGGAAAAGGTGGGGAAAGGAGTAGGCCCAATATCTTGATCTGTAGATTTGAAACCAAGTAGAACCACCTATGGTATGATGCTGAGCTACTCATTTAATCTGTCTGCCTCAGTTTCTCCACCTGTAAAATGGGAATAATAATAGCACATACCTCCCAGGATAGTTGTGAGGCAAACGAAGTTATGAGCACAATGTCTGTTAGCTATTATCATTAAATAAAAACCCCACACTTTGAGTTCACAATTATTTTTACATTTAACCTGATAATTATTAAAATGAAGGATTCCTAATTCATGAACACATGCTTTATGGATTTTCTTATTCTAAAAATCCAGTAAAGTATGTAAGTTAGGATACTACGGAGGACATTTTGGGGAGGAGATAGTGTATCTGAGCATTAGAAATCATAAGACTGGGGAGGCTAGGTGAATACAGTGAATACAGCACCAGCCCTGGAGTCAGGAGGACCTGAGTTCAAATCTGGCTTCAGACACTTAACACTTACTAGCTGTGTGACCTTGGGCAAGTCACTTGGAGGACATTTGCCCTCCAAAAAGCAAAAAAAAAAAAATCATAAGACTTGGGTTCTGCTCTCAGCTCTATCATGAACCAGTAGTAGAACCTGAACAAAACTATCAGTTGTGACCCCGAAATCAGATATATAGGTACATATGTGTATATGTATATATGTACAGATATATTCTATAGATAGATATTATATACAGGGTGTCCCAAATGTCTTAATGCAGTTTTAAACTGTAATCACCATGACTTTTGGGACCCCCTGTTTATTATATAGATGTAAGTTATACATATAGATATGCTAGCTAACATTTATGTAGCACTTTAAAGTTTGCAAAACTACATATATACACTTCATTTGATCCTTAAAACAACCCAATATGGTAGGTGCAATTCTTATCCCCATTTAACAGTTGAGAAAACTGAGGCTGAGAGAGGTAAAAGGACTTGCCTAGGGGTCATAAACCTAAATGTTTGTGGCAGAATTTGAACTCAGGTCTCCCTGACTCCAAATCTAGCATTTACTATACCACCTAGCAGCAAATATATGTATATTTAAAATACAATATTTGCATCTGAGCAACAGGAAAAGCAAAGTGTTAAATATGGCGAACAGCCCCAAAGAATACTGCCTTCAGCCAATATATAGACTAGAGGCTAAGAGGAAGTGCATACTGCTGATGTTTGTAGGCAGGCCCTTCACCACTCTGCAAGGGCAGAGTTGATCACACTTAAGGTATGAGGGTGAAGAAAATGGGTTTTCTGATCATTCTGTCTGCCCTTTTCTGGGTGTGGTAGTATGCTAGTATGCTCTGTTGTTACCCTGCCCATCGCAGGAAGGCAGCCAGGAAATGAAGTGACAAGTAGGTTACGTCTCTGCCCTCCCTCCCATTTCCTGTCCCAGTGTGCCTTGCTTGCCCATGGCTAGGCTGAAACGTTGCTCCAGCCCTTGGAAGGGCCAGCACCAGTTGGAAACAGATTGTGATGATGCTGTATATTCATGTTTAACAGATGCCATGGACCTCTTAACCCTGTCTTAGAGTCTTACTACAGATGAAGTTTAATATTTGCTGAATTCTCACCTACAGAATACACCAATCTGTGTCAACTAGTCAATAAAAGTTTTACTAACAGAGGTGCTTCTTAAAATCTTGTCAAATTTAAATATTGATTCATTTTCCTTCTTTCTTCATCCCACTTCTGGCTAATCCCTGACCTATAAGCTACTAGGAAGCAATGTATTGTGTCTGTAGAAGAAGGAGTCATCCACAGCAAAGTATTTATTTACACAGTTTGATGCTCTCCAGGAGGGTTTTTTTGTTTTTGTTTTTTTTTGTTGGTTTTTTTTTTGGAGGGCAGTTGGAGTTAAGTGACTTGCCCAAGGTCACACGGCTAGTTTTTTTTTTTTTTTTGTGTGTGTGTGTGTGTGTGTGTGTGTGTGTGTGTTAAGTGTCTGAGGCCGGATTTGAACTCAGGTACTCCTGACTTCAGGGCCGGTGCTCTATCCACTGTGCCACCCAGCCACCCCCGCCAGGAGGGTTTTAAATGTCCACTGCCTTAGACTATAACAGTGATTTTTTTTTTTCGCCAAAGATATACCTCATTGTTTCTTATAAAAATATTTTAATGAATGTTTTTATTCCTCACACACATTTATCTTCTTCTTCAATCTTTCTCAACTCTGAACTCTTTGTGTTCCTATTAATACTACACTAGTTCAGGCCTTCATTAATATCTGCTTGAATGATTGCAATAGCTTTTCTTTTCTCTTATTTCCCAATTCAGAAGTTATACCGCTGTCTGATCAGCTCAGGAACACTCCTCAAAAATCTTATAATGGCTCCCCCCTACTTAGCTCAGCTCCATCTTATTTTTCCAGCCTTATCTCATAATCCCTTCCACACTCAATATGCTTTAGTCAAATTGAATTATTGTCCATGTTCTTTATGAACTAGGCATTTGTTTTCTTTGCTCTCATTGTTTCCCCACCCCCTTGTCTCAGTCTGTCAAGCATTTCAATCAGGAGACAAGTATTTGCTGTGTTTATTATCTGCCAAGCATTATGCTAAGTCCTGAGGGTAGAAAGAAAGGCAAAAACACAGACCTTGCCCTCAAGGCGTTCATATTATAAAGGATAAGGTTAACAGGCAAGAAACCAGATCCATTCAAGATATATTCAGAGGAAACAGAGGGTAACAAAGGGAAGGAATGAGAAATGCTTCCTGCAGAGGATAGGCTTTAACCTGGCTTGAGTGAAATCAGGACGCAACAATGAGGAAGGAGAGCATTCCAGATATGGAGGCAGCTAGCAAAAAGACAGTGTAGGGAGAGGCAGTGTCCTGTGCAAGGAACAGTGAGAAGACCGCTGTCAATGTACACTATACACTACATGGACAACAGCCAAGTATAAGAAAAAGTAGGAAAAGGCTAGGTTATAAATGGCTTTAAATGCTAGAGGATTTTATATTTGATCTTGGAGGTAATAGAGAGCTACTAAAGAGTTTGAGTATGGGGATGATAGGCCTGTGATTTAGTAACATAACTTTAGAAGCAGAACAGAGGATGGGCAGGGAAGAGAAAGACTTGTCAGGGAGAATATGAGTATCGCAATAGTCTGGGTGCGAGTGATGGGAATACATGAGAGATATCGTGAAGGTACAAACAACAGGACACATGGAAGCAGGACATATGGAATAGGAGAGAGGAGTCAAGGATGCACCAAGGTTAGGAGTCTGCCCTCCTTGATATTTCTTAGTGGATAAAAAGGAAAAATTGTTGAGTAATATAGAAGAGGGATTTTGCATTTCCATTAAGGACATGGAAAGAGTGTATGAACTTGTGCTGTACCACGAAAGCTTCAGTTGACATCAGGAATGGGCCTTGAGGTCACAGATTCCTCATCCTTGGTTTAGATCTTTGTAAGAACTATTATGAAATAGTAGAATATGCAAGATAAAATAAATTACCAAAGAAAACTATAAAATCTCCTAGGATATCTTTAAGAACAGAATATAAAGAGGGAAAGTACCTTTCAAATCTTGATTGAATTTAGGCCTGTCTGAAGGCTGAAAACTGACTTGAGATCCCTATTAGCTTTATGAGTTTATGCTTTTCATGGTTCTTTACAAAATGCTCTGGAACAACAGGAGGAAAAAAGGGAAAATACGCATGATTCAAAAAGATCATAGGGCTAATTGAACAAACACTAACAATTGTGAAACTTATCTGAGCCTTGCAAGAAAAACTCAGAACCACTAAATAACTGCCCTGACAGAAGGAGGATTTCATCTGGATCTAGTTGATGGGACTTGAGAATCTAAATAATTTTTAACTTGTTCCAGGAGCAAGATCAACTGTCCAGAGGAATGGCATAAGGATGAACACCTCCATCAATTGATGAAGAGTTGGGTATGACTGTACAGGTATTAAAAGAGAAGAACTGAAGGCAGACATGGAGTTGGGCTCCACAAAGAGTAGAATATCACTGATAAAACAAGCAAGTTCCATGAACAAGACACTCCATCTCTTGGTTCCAGGGATTTTCCACATGCCTAAAACACTCTCCCTCCTCCACTCCGAATACTGATCTCCTTGGTTCCTTTAAACCCCAATTAAAATCCCAACTTCTACAGGAAGCCTTCCCCAATGTCTTTTAATTCTACTGCCTACCATCACTTATTTGCTTCCAATGTGTCCTGTATACAGCTTGTTTGTAGTTATTTGTTGGCTTACTAGAAGGTAAGTGGTATCACTTAACCAAAAAGCCATTAGAGCCATTCTTGCCTTGAGGAAACCTGCCCTTTGTGACCAATAAAAGATTTTAGGAAAGATACACAAGGAGAAAAGACTTTCATACTTTCTGCTCAATGAATCTTGGTGATCAATTGAGGGTTAAATGTAGTGTCCAGATTGCCTTCATACCCAATTTGTGTGTGTGTGTGCTGTACAATGCCTACATCATTATAAGTGCTCTACCATTACTTTCCTGAACAAATTATATTTTTGGACATTTGTGCATGCTCTATATTATCTTAGGATTCTAAGCCCTGTACTCAATCCATCTTGTTGGAAGTTGTCCTTGGGACAAACAATTTCCCCTGGTCATTCCTTGACCTTTAAATATGGTTTTTCAAATACACACACACACACACACACACACACACACACACACACAAACTGGAGGAGAGGGGCCAGGGAAGTGGCCAATCCATCAAAAGGGGAATGCAGAAAAGTTTACTTTTGATCTTTCCCTTAGTTAAAAAAAATGTTATTTCACACATCAAGACCAGAGAGGGGAAAAATCCTCACAGATATAAAATTTAGTAGCATCTTTCTTACTTGCCTCTGAAAATAAGCCATTTCCTTCAAGAATGACAATATAAGAGGGCTAAAGCATGCTTACACGGAATTATGGGAAAAGAAATAATTTGAACTTCAAAGAATATCACAAGCATAGAATGAGCATGAAACCTACAGCTACATCATGACTACAAATAGAAACTGCTCAGAACATACTGTGCTGCCCATGAGAAATGAAGCATAACCCTAGAGTTCATGGTCTGGTCATTCTTTATAGTCATTAGAAAATAAATTAGTCTCCTACCAAGACACCTGCAGCCATGTTAAATCTTCAGCTTACTTAAATATGGAAAGCTCTACTATCTGAGTTTCTTTTGGGCAAGATAACCTAGACGTCCTGGTTGTGAAGTATTGCCATGTCTAGGTCTTACCTTAAAAGTGTGCATCCTATCAGCAAGAAATACTTTGATTTTAGATCACTGAAACTTAGATGCCAATTAGATATCTTTCATTCACCTATTCAGAAAAAAAACAACTCCTTTTTTCTTAGCTTATTTCCCTTCCCCCAACCTTGTACAATCAAACAACTACCCTTGAAAAAATGCCAGATACAAAATTATTCGAGGCCTCAGATGACACATCAAAGGGAGAGCAGACAGCAAAATTAATTGCTACAATTTCCTGTGAGTACTATAATGACATGAGTGCTTTAGCTGTGGTGGGGGAGTGTCAGAATCCAGAACAGCAAAAGGGGCTGTTTTTTAGGGAGATAATCTTAAATTCGAATGTAGCTGATCATTTGAATTTATTTTCTTGTCTATTAACAAGCAGTATGTTCCAAGAAAACCCATCTCCTAATAAATTAGAAGGGTTTTGGTTTTCCCAGAATTAGTTTATTCTAAAATGTGAGATCTATTAACTGTTTGCTCTTTGTCAATGTTCTACCAAATTCAGACAATCAAATCTTTAATAAAATACATTCCAGATAGAGTAATTATGTGCCTACAGTCAGACTATGGTATTATGCTAGGACAATCTTCTTTCTAATTGTCCTGAACAGTACACATATCAATTCCATTATGCAAGTACTGAACTAATTCTCTAACCATTTTACCAAAAATCAATGACTAGAATGTAACTGGGCTATCAGATCAGATATTACCATTATGCAATTCAATGCAATTCAACAAACTTTGTTAGGCTCCTTCTGTGGCAAGACCCTGATTTGACATTGCATAGATAATTGAACAAATCAGAGAGTGCATGGACAGTTTTGCTTTTCCATTACCTTTGGTAAAGCAGTCTGCTAAGAATGTCAGTAGTGTAAATAAAATGGCAGAGGAAAATAAAGTTTCCTATAACTCACAAAACATTGTTTGCAAAGATTTTTATAATTGAAATGATAATTATTAGTTATTCTTATCTATTTATCAAAAGGAATAATCTATAGTCTCAGTCTGTTTGTATAAATAGGTATGATATATACTTTAAAGTGCAATAAAATTGAATTTAGTGGGATATCATTTGAGCAGAAATGTCAGTTTTACAAAATGAAAATCACAGGAAAAGATCGGAATAATGCTTGCAAACCCTGTCCATTGTTATTTAGTTTTTATGTCTTTTAAATTACATTAGAAGGACAACATTTTTTGTATGAAATGTTTCATCTCTCAATATTATGTTTCATTCATATTTTATACAATTTTAAGGTACCTTTCCAGGTTATATTTTCCTGAAGTTACTTTGATCCCAACTCATTCTGCTTTTTAAAATGGAATTTCACTGTAATGAAATTTGTTTAATGTAAGAGTATGTGGCTAATCCTCTTTTAGAATTCAGCCACATTTACATTATGAAGGTGCCAAGAATATAGCTAAACCAATATCAGAGACAATGACTTTCCCTCTGGGTTCTGATCATGGTCTTTCTGTGCCTTTCTCCATCTATTCATCTATGCGTCAGAAGGAAAAGGATTAAGGTTAAAAAAAAATGGGGAATCCCAATCTCCAGAGCTGTTTGGTAGTTAATAAAACATGCCTAATTTACAAACTAGTCATTAGAAAATGAAAATGGGGGTGAGGGTAGAATGGTATGCTCAGCATAACCTAGACATCTTTGACTGGAAGACTTAACTTCTCAGACTTAGAACATGACTAAATGTAAGAGAATTAGCTGGAAGGACTCTGCTTTTTTCTAGAGAGCTTGGCATTTGGGGCTAAAAAGCTTCTGCTGGAGATATGCTGGTTTCAGTAGCTGAGACTTCAAGGAAATAAGACAGGAGGGGTTTTGTGCTAACGTAGGGTTAAGATTTTCTGCCTTTTTAAAAAGAGATAGAAAAGGCATAAATATACTCTTAAGAGAGCTATCTAAAGATTTCAATCAAGTCAGACACGAAAAGTGATAGATCTATTGATCAATCTATCAACAAGTTTTTATTAAGTATCTATAACGTGCTAGACACTAGAGTAGGCACCAAAGACAAAAGTACAAAGAATAAAACAATCCTTATTTCCCAATGAGTTTATTTTCTAAAGGATAAGACAACAGGTACTTATAAAAATATATACAAAGTAGTTAAATAAAAGTAGTTTGGGAGCGGAGAGAGAGAGGAACTCTAGGGGAACCAGTTGTGTGACCCTGGACAAGTCACTTAACCTCTGCCCATTTCTTTATCTATAAAACAAGGCTAGTATTAGCACCTACCTTAGGTTGTTCCTGAATATCTTTTTCTATGTTCCTCTAGAAGTATTTCCCACAAGCTTTGTGTATTAGAGATAGAAGTCTTGGGAGTGCAACTCTAAAAGCTAAGGTACAGAGAACACCAGAAAGGTTAAGCAGGAAAAGTTTTAGAAAAGATGCCTGTTTAGTTGCAGTTGGAACTAAATAACTTCTATAATCTCTTCCACGTCTGAGATTCTAAATTACAAAATCCTTCTGAACTATACTCTCCCTCATTTTTCCTATTCTACCTTGAATTCCATCTATATATTTGCCCACTTTCTTTTTTGCTCAAATATCCGAGCAAAGAGGTCCTTCCTTTTGTCCAGGATATCCCCTCTATGTGTTCTATATGTACTTTTGATCTGATGCCAGATACAGAATTATTCAAGGCCTCATATGACACATCCTTTGCTAATTCACCATTTACTTCTTACTTGTTATACATATCCATAGCATACTTTGTTCTGATCCCTATCTTTTTTTTTAAACTCTGTCCCTTAGTAACTTCATCATAGTTCTTGTCACAACCTCAACATAGGTTCAATTATTATCTCTACACAAATGACTCCCAAATTGATATATCCAGTCCTAATCTCTCCCCTGAACCCCCTCCCACAATATTAACTGCCTGATGAAATATCTCCACCAAGATGTTCCTTTGGCATCTCAAATATATGTCTAAAGTGGAATTCATATTTCCCCTTGAAACTTCTGTTCCTCCAAATTTCCTAGTTCTGTTATTGGTATTACCATTTTCCCAGTCATTAGGGTTGTTAAACTCAAAGTTGTCCTTGACTCTCTCCTCTACTTACTCCTGCTGCTCCCACTACATTCAATTTGTCGCCACTTCTTGTCAAATCTACTACCATAATATCTCTCACGTTCATTCCCTTTTCTCCAAGCTGATTAAAGGTAGACCCTCACTATTTGCCCAGACCATTTTAATAGCCTTCTAATTAATTTTCCTGCTTTCAATCTCGTGACTTGCCAATACATTCTCTATGTAGCTGCCAAAGCAATCTTCCTAAGGCACAGATATGATCAGAAATCTTTAACACCTCTCTATTGTCCCTAAAATATAATTCCAATTCCTCTACATGGCATTTAAGGATCCCAACAATTTGAGTCCAATATACCTTTCCAGCTTTATTTTCTAGTGGTTCCCTTCATTAATTCTATGTCCCAGGAAAACTAGATAATTAAGTTTTCTCCAAACTTAATATTTTATCTCCAACTTCCAAACTTTTGCACAAGCTGTATCCTATGCCTTAAATGCATTAATTTCCCATTGGTACTTTCCAGAATTCTCCTATTCATTCAAGGTTCAGCCTATGTGCTACCTCCTCAAATAAGACCTTCCAGATCCTCTCAGCTCTTAATGTTCTTTCCCTCCTCAAATTCCCTTACTTTTATTAATCTGTTAATAATATTGTATATCCTGCTCCTTCCCCCCTGGTGGAATGTAAATTCTTTGAGGGCGGGACTATGTATTATTTTTGTCTTTGTGTTCCCAGGGCCAAGTAAATCATCTTGCACATAGTACATACTTAATAAATGTTTAATGATTTGAAATAAATGTCAGTGATAGAAGTCTGGTGCCCCTACAATCAGATGCTATGGGACAAGTGCATAGGAGATATTCAGAATGCTTGAGAGGTGAAAAGAGAAGAGGCTTTACAAATTTTACACTTCCCAACCCACTTCAGGCACCATGTCAGGAGGACAAGATCCTTATGCAAATAGAACTGCATCTCTCGGCCAAAGACCAGGTTGTGAAGATAACAAAGATGCAATATGTCAAATTATTTTAGACTTTTTAAAAATGTTATTCATATCATTGATAAAAATATCAGAAATTTAAATGGAAAGGAAAATTCTCCCATGACTTTAACCTTTCTGGTCAAAAAACATCCTCAGTTTTAAGCATTTCTGACCTTCACTGTTAATCTTTATCATTCAGGATTATATATACTTGGAACCAATTGCAGGAAATTCCTCATGTTGATAAGTGAATTGTAATATCTTCAATACTGCCAAGAAATTAGCAATGCTGCTTGAATTACTACAAAGTTAAAAGAGACTACTTGATTTGTTTATTGCAATTTTAAAATTAGATTTGTTTTTTTAATTCAAATTTCTAGATATTGCCTATGTTTAAAGATTCTTCTTATAGATTTAATTCCCCATTTAGTTGTTATTACCAAAAAAGGAAATAAGCTTAGAAAAAAGTGGAAATTATTAGTATAGTAATGTAAGAAAACTGCCTAAGAGGGAAATACCTACCAGTTTTTGATACACATGTATAACCCATATTAAATAGCCTACCATTTTAGGAAGAGGGGAGTAGAGGAAAGGTAGAGAAAAAAATTGAAACTAAAATATTGTAAAAATGAATCCTAAATGTAACTGAGAAAAAAATAAAATGCTGTTAAATTTTTTAAAAAGAATTTGGCCATTAGAATTCCTTTGACCACAGTAACTAATGAAGGCCATATATTAAAATGTGGAAAGGTGACATTCTATATCCAAAGAAATCAAGGATTGCTTCCAGTATTCAACTTTAATTTTGGCTATTTTTTAGCAACTCTTAGAAGATTTGGAGGGCAAGTTTTTGAACTGAATCTGTTTAAAAGCCCTTATTTTTCAGTGAAGACTTTGCCTCTGATTATAGGCATCAATTTTCCTCATGCATTAATTCCTTTGAACTCCCATAGGGCAGCAAAGAATTTCTATTATGGTTTTGGTGGGTTTTTCACCTCTGCTTTCAGACTTTTTGTCCTCACACTCCAAGGGACAACAATTATCTCATTTTCTGTAACATTGTAAACAAATACTAAAGGTTTTTCATAGTAATTTTTAAGTCAGAGCTAGTATTTAACACTGATACACAGTAGCTTGCTATTAGAAAGGAAATGAAACACATAGCAGAAGCAGGGAAATCTGGTAATTCAATAAATGCTATTGTCTTGAGTGGTTTTGGAAATTGGTTATTGCATTTGGTTGATTTTTTTAATTGCCTTTCATCAGTGAGAACTCAAACTGCATTCTGTTTTTAATAAGTTGACATGAAGTCGCATAACCATGAAAAAGAATAAATTCAAAAAAATATACTTCGATCTGCATTCAGAGTCCATCAATTCTTTATTTAGATATGGATAGCGTGTTCCTTTGTGAGTCCTTTATATTTGTCTTGGATCATTCTGATGTTAAGAAAAGCTGAGTTGTTCATAGTTGAACATCACACAATGCTGCTCATACCATATACAATGTTTTCCTGGTTCTGCTCATTTCACTTTACATCAGTTTGTACAAGTCTTTCCAGATCTTTTTCTGAATCTGCCTGCTGATCATTTCTTATTGCACAATAATATTCCATTACATTCATATACCAGAACTTGTTCAGTCATTCCCCAATTAATGGGCAGCTCCTTGATTTCCAATATTTTACTACCACAAAAACAGCTGCTATAAATATTTTTGCACATATAGGACATTTCCCTTTTTTAATGATCTCTTTAGGATATAGACTAAGTAGTGGTATTGTTAAATCAATGGGTATGCTTGGTTTGGTTGTCCTTTGGGCATAGTTCCAAACTATGGAACTAAATTCCAGAATGGTGTAATTAGTTCATAACTCTACCCACGGTGCAATAGTGTCCCAATTTTACCACATCCTCTCCAACGTTTATCTTTTGCCTTTTTTTGTCTTATTAGTCCATTTCATGGGTTGTGAGGTGGTACCTCAGAGTTATTTTAATTCACATTTCTCTAATCAAAAGTGATTTAGAGCATCTCTTCACATGATTATATGTAGCTTTTATTTTTTCATCTGAAAAATGCCTGTTCATATCCTTTGACCATTTACAAATTGGGGAATGGCTTATACTCTTATAAATTTGACTCAGTTCTCTAAATTTGAGAAATAAGGCCATTATCAGGGATACTTGTCATAAAGATTGTTTCCCAGCTTTCTGCTTTCCTTCTATTCTTGGTTGCATAAGTTTTGTTTATGCAAAAGCTTTTTAATTTAACATAATCAAGATTATCTATTTTACATTTTGTAATGCTCTCTATTTCTTGTTTGGTCACGAATCTATAATTCACTTAACTTCTCCTTAAAGACTTTGGGTGCTATATCCTTTGGTGCATATATGTTTATTGTTGCTATTACTTCATTGTCTATGATACCTTTTAACAAGATATAGTTTCCTTCTTTATCTCTTTTAATTGGGTCTATTTTTGTTTTTGCTTTGTCTAAGACCAGGACTATGAACCCCCTTTTTTTTTAATAACTTCAGCTGAAGTAGAATATATTTTGCTCCAATCCCTCACCTTTACTCTGTGTGTATCTCTCTGCTTCAAGTGTGTTTCTTGTAAACAACATATTGTAGGATTCTGATTTTTGATCCACTTATACTCCCATGTTATGAGAGTTTACATTTATACTTATGGTTACTGTGTATTTCTCTCATTCTATTTTCCTTCCTGTTTGTCTTCACTTTTCACCCTTTCCTTCCTCAACAGTTTTGCTTCTGTCTATAGCTTCCCCTACTCCCAGTCTGCTCTCTCTGCTGTCTGTCCCCTCCCTTTACAAAATTTCCTTTCTTCCTACTTTGCTGTTGGGTAAGCGAGATTTCTATATTCAACTGATTGTGTATATTACCCTCTTTGAGCCAATACTAAGAGAATAAGTTTCAAGTGATGCCCATTGTCTGCCTTCCCATTTTTTCCTCCACTGTAATAAGCATTTTGAGCCTCTTCAATGAAATAATTTACCCCACTCTACCTCTCCCATCCTCCTGCATGCAGGGCACACCTCTTTCTCATCCTTTAATTACTTATGGCACTCCCTCAAATTCTCCTTATACTCATATCCTACATTTATGTATATTCCTTTTATTTGTACTATTAGTGGTACAAGTTTTAAGAATTACAAGATACATCTTCCCATCTAGGTATGTAAACAGTGAGGCTCCATTGAATGCCGTATGTTTTGTTTTCCTTTTTTACCATTTAGGCTTCTCTTGAGTCTTGACGTTGGAGATCAGTTGTTTTTTTTTTTTTGTTCACTTCTGGTCTTCTACTTATGAAAACCTGAAATCCTTCTATTTCATTGAATGACCATTTTTCTATTGAATTATTGTGCTTAATTTTACTGTGTAGGTGATTCTTGGTTGTAGTTCTAGTTCTCTACCTTCTAGAATATCATGCTCTATGACATCTGGTACTTGAATGTTGCAGCTGCAAAGCCCTGTATAATTCTGATTGTGGCTACCCAGTATTTGAATTGTTTCTTTCTGGCCACTTGTAGCATTTTTGCCTTGACCTGATAGTTCTGATATTTGGCTATAATATTCCTTGGTGTTTTTATTTTGGGATCTCTTTCCTAAGATGATTGGTGGATTCTTTCTATGACTATTTTGTCCTCTGGTTCCAGGATATCAGGGCACTTTTTCTTGATAATTTCTTGAAAGTTGCTGTCCAAGTTCTTCTTTTGATTATGGCTTTCAGGTAATTCAATGACACTCCTGGATTCATTTTCCAGGTCAGTTGTTTTTCTTCCCTTTTTTCATTCTTTCGAATTTTTTTGATTGATTCCTGGTGGTTCAAAGAGTCATTAGCTTCCACGTGCCCAATTTTAACTTTTAAGGGGTTGTTTTCCTCAATTATCTTTCATACCTCCTTTTCCATTTGGCTAATTTTACTTTTTAAGGAAGTATCTTCTTCAGTGGATTTTTGTATCTACTTTTCTACTTAGCCAGTTCTACTTTTTGAGCATTTGTCTTCTTTTTCCAAGCTGTTGACTCTTTTTTCATAATTTTCTTGCATCATTCTCATTTATTTTCCCAATTTTTCTTCTACCTCTCTTTTTTCAACTCTTTTTGAGCTCTTCCATGAGTTCCTCCTGGGCTTGAGACCACTTCCCATTTTTCTTTAGGGTTTTGCTCATAAGTGTTTTGATATTGCTGTCATCTTCTTAGTTTGTATCTTGATCTTCTCTGTCACCATAATAACAATCTATGGTTAGTTTCTTTTTTAAAAAATATTGTTCATTTTTTTTTGGCCTATTCCTTTCTTTAAAATTTAATCTCTGCTCCCAGAATGGAAGGGGCACTATCTCAGACTTCTTGTGTCAGGGGTTGCAGGCCCTGGCTTTTTACCTGATACTTCACCAATGTTACCCTGATGCCCACAGAGGACCCTCATATCTGTTGTTTCACTGAGGGTAGGTTGGGGGGCATCTGGAGTGCACTGAGGTCAATGGGGTTTTCCAGGGGCTACCTTTAAGCACATGGTAGTCTGGCCACAGGAAGTTGACTCTTAGCCCAGGGCTATGCTGAAGCACTGGGAGTTCTTAAAGCTGGAATATTCCTTTCTCCTGGTTATGCTGAGGCATATGGGAGGACCCAGTTTTGGCATTTGCCTACTCTACCACACTGGGGCTCAGGATCTCCTGATTCGTTGAGGTGGGGCTTGCTGTTGGCTTGCACAGACACCTCCTGTGCTAAACCACACATCCCTTTAACCTAAGTGAGACAGACCTTTATTGCTGATCTTCCAAGTTTCTTGGGCTAAAAGATTATTTCACCCCATCTTTCTGCCTGTTCTGCTGTTCCTGGATTTGTTTAGGAGAGCACTTTTATGGCTATTTGGAGGCAAATATGGGAGAGTTATGGCAATTTACCATTTACTCCACCATCTGACTCTCAGAAGTCATCTCATTGCCAAATTTTTTGTGATTAGCTTCTCTAAACGTATTTAGGTAAGTTTTCAGGCATGCAATAAGCATATAGTCCTTTTCTGGGCCTCTATTTAGAGTTTATTTAGAACTACCAGAGCTAATGCTCCAATATGACATGACCTTCAAAAACCCACAGTTACCTCCTATGATGCAATATCAGGAGAAAGATTCTTTACAAATAACCTAACCAGTCCCAGAAAAGGTGAAGGCAGGGGCAATCAAACTATGCAGTGAGGGACTAATTGCCACAACCCCATCTATCAACCTTTCCTGAGAAGGAGTAGGTGGAAAATCCAAGATGCTTATGCCCCTTGCACTGAAACAATACCCTTTAAGACTGTGAATATTATTATTCATTTGTGTAGTAGCAAGCACCCTAACATTCTCAGGATGGCCTTCTAGCACAGGCTCTTTGATCTGCTTTTCTAAAGAAAAGACAACTTTAAAGGAGTTAGTGATTGTACTTTAATTAACAGATAGATAAGTACAGATAAGTAGAAAGAAGTGAGTATCCAGGAAAGAATCCAACAGACAGGGCTCCAACTGTCTGAACAAAGTAATATAAATACCTACATGCACGTCTAGACCAGAAGAGCACCAATATCTGAGTAGTCAGAGGTCTCAACAAACCTAAGCAAGCTCCTCCTTAGCAAGTTCCTCCTCTAATGGGTTCTATATGACTCAGGATGTATCACAGCTGTGACTGAAATACCTGTTTACCTTTAGACCTGGGAACATGGCTCCTGTTCCAAGGGAAAAGGGGACACATATGGTCATATGGGCCTATTAATGGATAGGAAAGATCTTCATATTCCATTGGCATTACAATTTGTTGCCCACTAATACCTGTATGGTAACAAACTCCTACTACCTATTTCTTTCCCATCTATGTATTATTCAATCACTGGTCAGTCATCTAAGAGTATAATATCTCCAAATTCCATATCCCATTCTCTCTTTCTTCTCCTTCTGAAACCCATACTACCCTATGCCCCTACTACCACTCTTCTCAACCCTTCCACTGAACCCTTTTGGAATTCCCCTTCTATACTTACCAAACTTCCCTTCTTTTTATATTCCTTCTCTAAAACCTTGCTTCTCCAGATGATATTGTATCACTAGCAATACTCTGCAGAAATGGATGTACCTTTATTCACATACCTGACCCTCTGGTGCTGGAGGGTGAGTTGTAATACTCCTGGCTCCTCACTGCCACTTTCAGACTCTTCCTTTGACACTTTGAATTAGCAAACTCTCCTTCTAAGAAGTTCACAGTATCAAAATTTTGTACCTTTTTCAAACCATGGTGGTTATTGTCTACTGGTCTTCGGGTCGTTCTCCCTCTTAGCACCAGATTCAGTTTTCCTCTGTACTCCAATTCCTGTCCTTAGACTAGGAAACTTCAACATCCCTAATGATGCTTTTTCCCATTTCCTAATTTCTGAATTCCTCAATGTCCTTAAAGTCTATTACCTATTCTTTTATTCTACATCAGCCATACACAGCAATAGTCACACTCCTCTACCTGATTACATCCTCCTACCCCATCATCTCTTCTGTTGCCTCATAAATCCTAAACCTAATCTTTACCCTCCTTGCAACCTCCAATGACTCCACTTCTCAGTATTTTCTCAGGCTGTCACCCCTGCTATGACTTCACTTTCCTCCTTTCTCAATCTTAACTCTATAGTTAATTAATTCAACTCCATACCATCATTAACTAGTAAATTCCTTACCCTTCTGTACTATCTCCACACAACCCTTGACAAACCACAGCCCTGGATACTCCTCTTCTTGTACTCACATGCTGCTGAATGTAGCTGGAAGAAGTCACACAACTGTGCTAACTGGGTATACTGTATTCATGTGATCTAACTATACTTGGGTCCTGACTGAAACAAGATGATCTTTATATTCCTCTGTAATTGAGTTCCTATTTCAAAAACTATTCCAAAACTTCTTTCTCCAGGCCTCCCACCCTTTTCAGTACTCTAGGTGATTCTTTATGATTGCAAATTGCTGAGGAGATATAGAACTACTTTGGTAGAGGAAGTTTCTGCAATCAAGGGAATTCTCAGTACCAATGAAATGCCTACTTTTATTTTTTCCTTTCCATTATGTTCCTTGAGAGTAGGGATTGTTTCTGATTTTGTATTTATATCCCTAGTACCTAGCATAGTATCTAGTTAACATAAATAATTAATATTAAACCAAAAATATGCTTATTTCAGTTAATTTCATTAGAGAGGCAGCATTGTCACTGACTCAGTCACTGGACTTCATGTCAGAAAACTTGTATTTTCTTCTGCCCCTTGCCCTCAAGCAATATCCCTTTAAGACCAGCGGTTCTCAACCTGTGGGTTATGTTCAATTTGTACCAATTAAAATACATCCTGCAGATCAGATATTTACATTAAGATTCATAACAGTAGGGGCGGCTAGGTGGCGCAGTGAATAGAGCACCGGCCCTGGAGTCAGGAGTACCTGAGTTCAAATCCGGCCTCAGACACTTAACACAAAAAAACTAGCTGTGTGACCTTGGGCAAGTCACTTAACCCCAACTGCCCTCCAAAAAGCAAAAAAAAAAAAAAAGATTCATAACAGTAGCAAAATAACAGTTATGAAGTAGCAACAAAAATATGGTTGGGGCTCACCACAACATGAGGAACTGTATTAAAGGGTTGTGGCATTAGGAAGGCTGAGAACCACTGCTTTAAGACTGTTAGCGTTATTATTAATCTGTCACTCACAAATACCTCCATGGCTAACAAACTCTTACTACCCATTTCAGGAAGTCAAAAAGTAAAAGTGATTAGGGCAAGCACCAGAATTTGAGAATCATGTGGATCCAAATCAGGATGCAAATTAACATAGGCCAAACGTCCAGGGTAAATTGTTACCAAGGTTTGCTTGTTTGTTTTAAAAGTTTCAAAATTCAAGAGGTTAAGATGGAAGATAGAATTTTGCTGCAGGATGAAGCACTAGGACTGAGGAGGTGAAGAGCAAATTAGTAGTGAAGGTACAAGGGTTATTGTGAGAGTCAGAGTATCTGTAGGACTCAACTCTTCTGTCGATTACTTTGACTTTTTATTCCAACAATTTGTATTCTTTGTGTCCTTCCCTCATTGAGCCATACTAGGATAGCCATGTCCAGAGCTGCTGTGCCTTCTCCTGACTCAACCATGCCAGTGTGGGCAAGGATTCAGGTAGGCTTAAGTGTTGGCTTGGTCATTATCTTGTGCGACCTTGAGCAAGTTACTTAACTTCTTGGGACCTCAGTTTTCTTATATACAAAATGGTGGTAAATGCTAACCACATTAGGTATCTGGAAGGGATTTTTAAGTGCTAATGATATGTGTGTATATAAAGTACTTTATAATACTACATATATATTACCTAAATATTAGCTATTATTATTTCCCCAAGGTAAGAGTGTGAATTGGTGGTGAAATGATAAAAGGTAAAATATAGGAGGAAGAAGTAATAAGTGGTTGAGAAAATTATGCCTAAATAATAGTCAACTGCAATTTGTAGTTTGAATTAAAAAAAAAAAACAGAAGACAGGACCAAATATCACTTAAAGACTGATATAATAAGATATCTCTCATGTCTATGTAAAAACTGTGAAAGAACCTTTAAAAGGAGTCAGAGATAAATGCTTGAAAATTCTCTGGTTATTAATTTCAAGCAAGACACAATAAAGGGAGCTGTACAGTTGCCAAAAAAGTTTTTGTTGCTGTCATGGAGGAGGGAAAGCTTAGAGGGCAAATTGAAGAAGGGAGTCTCTCTGAATGGTAAGGTCCTCCAGATAGCCCATTTGTGGATAATGTCATGTTGATTGCAACAATTCCCTTAGCACATTGCAGAGTCTCCTAAAGTAAATCTAGAATTATTCAGAAGTGTAAGCATCTACACAGGATGCCTGTTGATGTTTGTTGGATAGATAACTAATAAAACTTATACACTGGTTCCAGATGGTTGGATAGACACAGCAGATATTAAACTAGCCCCAAAATAGAAGAAAGAAGATTGGACTACCTTTGAGAAACTTGACCTTGCTTTTCATGACCTCAAGCTCCAATTTTAAATGGAAACCCATATTTGAATGCTGATATTTCCTCGGTAATGACGTATGGCTGCAAATCATGGAATAGCAAGATCTCTGAAGAATTAAAATTTTGGTTCACATGAGAGCACAGGAGAGGTGCACAATGGGTGCACTAACAAAGAATTGTACACTAAAAGTGAAATTAAACACATCATTAATGAGATCTATGATTGGAAAAGGAAATGAACTCAGTCATTTAGCAAGAGTAAGGAATAACAAATAAAGAACCCACAGGAGCCAGCTGTATCTCAATATCATTCAATATCAAAAGATCTAGAAGAAGACTCCCATCATATTGAGTAGACATTCTGGGAAGATATTTATGGGAAGACATGGAGAAGGATTATATGGCCTAAAAAAATATGGAGTGGTAATCTTTATTATTGAAGGGATTGCTCATATCAAAGAGACCATGGATCAATCAAAACCTCAAAGTAAGCAAATAAAAGTAGAATTTTTTTAAAGTAACATTTAACTTGAAAGTAAAAGAAGAAATATTAAGGTTGAATGAGAACCTTTATTCCTCCTTGACCTAGTGCAAGTCTTACTCTTTTGTCTTTCTTTCCAACAAAAAAAAAGGAAGTAGGAATGATAACAGTGACTCACTCTAAAATAATTGTGAAGTGAATAACTAAAATGCTTTGTCCTTATAAAATTATTTTTCAAAAAGGAATACAAATTCCTTTATATGCATTAACTCTTTGATCATCACAATACATTTGGTGAGCACTAAAATTTTCCATTGTGACTAATGCTTCTGCATCATCTTTTCATTTCTATGGAGTCCTAGAATCCCAGGAAATTAACACAGAGGGAGAAAGATTCATATCAAATTTCTCTAGGACAGAAGGAATACAGTGTTTAATGAATTCTTGGGCAGAAGCTGTGGAACAGTAATGAGGCTGGGATCTGTATTTTATGGAATTGAGGAACAACTTCTGCTCTTTCTACTTTTCTTGTAGTCAGACTGTTATGAATCTGATGAGAGCAAGAAATCACTAACTGGTGCCCCATGGAAAAGTGCAGAGACGGTGATGAGTGCTAACCTGAAGACTGATATGTAGACGTAATATGTGGAGAGTTAGATAACCAGAGTCTAAAATGTTAGGAGAGTTCTTTATCCTAGAGCAGAGATGAGACGTGGAGACATAAGGAGAGAAGACTCAGAACTGCTGAAACTGCCATTTATTGTGAATTCTATTGGACTGGTGATTTAGTTTTTTTATAAGGCTGGTTTTCCTCATCATACTTCTCGTTTTCCCTTAGGTTTTGCCAGTTATGTAGGGAAAGTAAATACTTTCCACATCATACTCTCCCATGAACTCTATGTGCATGTGCTTGGAAGTGTCCTTAACCAAATCTGAAGATCTTAGAGGACAACAGGGAGGAGGTTTAGGAGATGGCTATAGTAAAATACCTCTATTTAAGAGTGCTCCATCTATTGCTTTTCCATTGTAGGAAACATACAAAAAACTACACAATCAATATATGCTTTCTCTGAATCTTTATATGCAGGGGATTTTTGAATGATCAGAGGTGAGCCCAGATGGGATTAGGACTCATGAACAATGTTTCAACCACAAATTTTATATTTAAGCATTTTAAGTAATATTCGTTTGCTCCCTGGATAAATGTTGGACCTGGCCAGTGGAGTTTAATCCAAACTATTTTATCACTACCACAGAAGCATGAACATGAGTGTGGGAGTCTAGTCTAGGTGTTTGTAGGCTGAGTGCCCTCTAGTGGTCAGGCACTATAGTACAGTTTCTTGAGAAGGCCATCCCACCCATGAACTAGAAACTAATAAATTCACTGGTGTGCTAATGTGAACACAATGTTTCTTAGTGAACCACGTAGATAACATACTCCTGTGCTGGATAATTAATACAGTGAAAATATATCTTGCTGAAAGCTTAATAAAAGTAACACTAGAGCCACATTACTCAAGAAACCAAGGTGGGGGTAGAAAAAGGTTAAAACATATCTTTGTTTTGCCAAATCAAAAGCTAACCTCAGAGTTTCTTTCTTTAAGCAGCACTTAGCAGAATCAAAAATCCAAAACTATGCCAGACTGATGTTCTATAGTTGTTGCAAGCCACTATGGTACTACATACTAAGACTGCAACAAAATCCTCTCGGATGTTCAATGATAATGAACATATATGTTAATTGCTTAATATATTACAGTGTCTGAGACGCAGTGATTTTTTATTTCTGAGGTATCATGATTTGTTGGACAGTACACTGGAGCAGAAATAAAGTCCCTTGGATTCTATTTCTTATTCTGCTAAGTAGATTTATGGTCAGAATTTCTTTGGTTCTCAATGTGCTCATCTGTAAAAATAGGCTAGCAATGCTTCCATTAATTCACAGGGGTTGTTTGGGGGCTATTTAAAAAATAAAATACATGGTTTTTTTTCCCCTAATAAACAGATCTTGCTATAACTAATCAAAAGTCTCCAGTGGATCTTCATATGGAAAAGAATACAAACTATCATCCCATTGAGGTCTTCCATAATCTGCCTACAATTTATTTTACTCTATTCTCACCAAACAAAATAGACTACTTGCTAGTCATTCAAATTTCTCTACCTTTATTCACTTCTTTGTATTCATGTAGAATATCATTCCTTGCCACCCCTAACTCAATGCCTAGAGCTCCCTACATATTTTTACCTCGTGAACTCCTTTTCTTCCTTCAGATCCAACTTTGATATCGCCTCCTCAACAAAGCTTTCCAGATCCCACCAGCTAGAAGTAATCCCCCCTTTTTTTTCAAATTTCCTTAGAGCAAATTTCCCCTTTTTCTAACAATTAAGCAAAGTGATAACTCTTCCGGGTGGATGTCTCAGTATACTATTCATACTTGTAGAATTTGCTGATAACTTCTTGAGTTTGCAAGGGTAGCATTTAAGTAACTATGTTCTCTCAGAAACTTTGCTTGAAATTAACATGCAGTCACCCTTTGAAAAATGGTGGTAATGGCAAGAATTACAATCCAAACTTCCAGGTTTCCTACAGTCAGAGTGAAAAGAAGAGGTATAATTTTCTACATAATTATGATTTCTTCCCCATGAAAAATAAGTCTATTAAAATAACTAAGCATACATCTAAATAGGATGAATCATTTTGTAAAAGAAAATATACCTATAGATTTATATAGTAATAAAAATAAAGTTAAGGTACAATTTAGTAACTTTCTCATGAGTCTTGAATTCTGATTCATCCTAATCCTTTCTATTTTTTCCCTTCATGCTTTTAGTGAGAGAAACCTGGTATTCCAGCAGGTATGACTAAATCAGAGGTGGTAATGACTAGGTCCATCTCTCTTCATTACCTCTGAGCATTAATAAATGTGTCAGAAAAGGGGGCCTAGGACAACTCCTCCTCCCTTCCCCAAAAGAAAAAAAATTCACAGGGAAAAATAATTTTAAAGAAAAAGAAAGTGACTTAAATAATAGTAAAATCTTACAAGTCTTAATTCAATAAGTAACTATGACAGAGTAAAGGAAATTGAGGAGTCTTTAGGAGAAAGGAATAATTTACCAACAACTACCTACCCAGAATCTGACTCCAAGAACCTTTAGAGAACATAATATGTCCAATGTAAGAAATAAATGAAGATATAAAGATATAAAAATGGATATAACATCAATGAAAGAATAGGAAAAATGGTAGTACAAAATTCAGCCACTTAACTTAAATGAGTGAATTCTCTGAGGAACAGAATGACCTTGTTCATGAAAAAAAAAGAGTTGAAAAAAGATATTGAAACAAAATAAAACACAGCACAACTAGAAGACAGAGATACACAGCAATGAAGGCAAAAGAATAACGAACATAGATTAGTGAGACAAGCTGAGAATTATTGGTCTCCCAGAAAAGTAACATGAAAATCATATTTCAACTAGAAAACATTTCCTAGAAGTACTAAAAACAGAAAACAAAGCAACAGAATTTGGTCAACAAATCCAGTTTCTGTGAGAGGGAGAAAATCTTATAAGGATCCAAAAGGAAATACACTTTTCAATGAGTATAATTTCAAGCATTGTAATATTTCTCATTAAGAATAATGAATAAAGATTGAAATACAGTATAACAAAAAGCAAGGGAAATCTTGGCCATTTTAAAATTGTCAACCTAGCAAAAATTTGCATATTCCTTCCTGATATAGAATGGGTTTTAAATACAAACAAATAATTGCAACATCCTTCAGAAACAGGCAAATAAAAATGAAAGAAAAAAGCCAACTCTAAGCCAAGACTTCTGGCATTTAAATAGATGAAAAAGCAGATGAAAAACCTTTTAAAAGTTTTTTAAGCCTTTAAAATGAAGAATTATTAAGTGGTGACACAATATTTAAATGCTTTCAGAAGTAGAAAGGCTCTTGTTTCTTTGAAGTACTATCTTAGTGGAAATTCATTTAGACCAATATTTAACACATTAGTAGTATATCAAAATAAATTTCAAATAGATAAATGCTAACAATGTTAAAAATACTAAAATATGTAAGATTAAAACCTCACCAATCTTTAATCATCAGAACCTATCTTTCAATACTATGGAAAGGTGAAAAATTCATAACCCCTTCACTATAAGAGAAATTATAAAAGATAAAAGAGACTTTCTTCTTATAAAAATAAAGTTTTTGCACAAATAAAAATAATGAAGTTAAAAGAAGAAATTATACTGACCAACAAAAAAAATCTTGTATCACACATCAGGGACATTGTAGGATTCCACATCAAGGGCTATCATCCAGGCACCACACACCACTTATGTTGGAGTATTATGCCATAAGGAATGGTGAATATGAAAAATTCCAAGTAAAATGAGAATGTTTACATGAACTGATAGGAGACAACAGTTCCAAAAAAGAACACTATACATACTAGCTACAGCCATGTAAATGAAGGCAAAATAGTCAAATACAATGTATATAACTGGTGCTACTTGTTAAGGACACAATCACCTTTTTTTTCTTTTTTTTAACCAAATATTAAATTATAAGGTATACAGAGAGATGAGACAATTAATTACAATCACTCTTTTGCTCAGCTGATTAGTGGAAGTAAACTTTATTGGGGGTTTATTTGTGTTTGTTTATGCATGTCTGCTGTGTTTAAAAAAGCATTTTTTTAAGAGAAGAATTTGTATGCTGTAGTATAAAGGATGGAGCAAGAGATGAAGAATTAGTTGACCTGGGTTCAAATTCTCAGGATTCGAAGTTGGAAAAAATCACTTCTCTTCTCTGAATCCCTCATTCCTAACCTGTATAAACAGGGCACTTTACCACAGATGATCTCTACATTCTCATTCAGCTCAAAGTCAGTCAGTCAACAAGGATTCATTAAACATCTACTATGTGCCAAGCCCGGTTAATTCAATGAAGCTCCTGCCACCCACTTACTTCAATGTCAGAATACCCATAGGCATCCAATTCCCCAAGTCTTGCAAGAAAAGTTACATTACTTCCTTCACTCTGGCAGCTCTCCACTAGTACACAGAAGAAACTTCAAGAAAGAAAAATGACCCAGAAGCCTCCTCCCTCCATAGCTCTCTAAGAAATTCTGTCCCTCAAAGCCAGCTACTAAAAACACGCCCAGACTTTTAGATTCATTTTCTTCAGAATTTTCTTGTGTCAGGAGAAAGAGATTAGGATATATGATGTACATTTAGCTCCCTTTGCTAGGGGAGCTAATTGTCTTTTTCTCAATCAGAATGACTTCTTGACCATTTTGGCCAACCTATGCCTGGCCCTTTGTCAGATATGTGCTTAAAAATTGCAGCAGTGAACACTTGAAGTTTAAAGTGAAGTTTATCTAAGGAACTCTCCTCAGCAACACTTGTAACTCTTGTAACCTTTCAACAGAGACTACTTACCAAAAACATATAATTAAAACATCATAGCTAAGTTAGATAAAATGTTTTTTTTAAACCTCACAGAATTTAAGATTGCTAAAAAGAGATAAAAAGCTCTTCTGGACCTTGACTTGTTGTTATAGTCACCCTAGTGTCACATGATTCTTTCAATATTATTTCTATAGCTAATTTCTTTTTGTCTTTTTATATGCTATTTTGTTTTTCCCCAATTACATGTTAAAATAGTTTTTAACATTTTTTTAAGTTTTGAGTTCTAAATTCTTAAATAGGTTATACACACACACACATGCAAGCCTGTAAAAACATTTCCATATTAGTCATTTTATAACTATATTCTTAAATGAGCAAGTTTTATTACTTTTCTAATAAAAGAAAATAAACTATAGATTAATGCAGAAAATTCCAATGAATTATTTCAGTGTTGCCACCTTTAATACCACTGACCATTTTATCTGAATTGAGTTCTTCTACTCCAAGGAATTAAGGAAACCATGTGGCTAGCGGGGCTCCCAAAGCTCTATATTGAATTCAGAGGGGGCTTTCTCTAACTTGATCACTGTTGTTTTCTTGGAATGGCATCAGCTAGCTCTATTAACCCCATATTTTGGTGGCCTACCCCACCACAAGAAATCATCAAAATAAGGTGATCAGTACACACTTTTATTCTTGCTAATAGGCACAAGTAAATCTCTGAGAGGGCATTCCCATCTCTCCATTTCTTCTCCTCTTCTACAAAAACAGCATGTTACTTCATTTACATTAGTCAATTTGATATCACTTCTTATGCTCCATAATAATAGGTCCTTATGATCTGAAGGAGTTTCCTGCATGGAATGAGTACTGATTTAAGGAGACAATAATTTAACATTCATAACAGCCTGGATTCATGTAAGCAGTGAGATCTTTATTTGTAAGAAAATGTAAGTGCTTCTCTTCACAAAATGGAGGACTCTCAGTCTCTTCCAGAGCACTTCAGGGGCTCCTAGTGGTGTATAAGAACTTCATTTTTTAAATGTATAAAATTCACCTTCTATTATCAGTGTTATTTTGCACAGAACAGACTCTAACTGAAGAATGACTACAATATCTGGGAATATCCAGAAGGATCTAATGACTTCAGGTACATGCCAAAGACCATGCAGTACTGTCACAGAAGATAAGAAAGGGATTGAATATCACTGGCCTTCTTTGGCATTTCAGTCTCCTGAGGTCTCCCAGGTTGGGAGAGGCTTGTACCAGAATAGGTAGGAAACAGCCACTTTAGTCTGCAACAACCATTGCTGAGTTTCTTCTAATGTAATTCCCCCGCCACCCATGCTGGACAAGATTCCAGTATGTCGTAGCAGAAAAATCCCTGGACTAGGAATTAAGACAAACACCTTTGAGTCCCAGTTTTGCTACTAAATTTTCAATGTGATCCTAAACAAATCATTTCTATACCTCTCATGGAACCTATCTATAAGATCAGGAAACAGGATTATATGATCTCTTAAGGTCCCTTTCAGCTTTAAAATGCTTCAATTATGACTCTTTTTTGAAAAATGGATTTTAATGAAATATTTTATTTTTACATCATCTAGATTTCCCCCCGTACTCTTGAACTTCCCTCCAAAAAAGCCATCCCTTTAACAGAGACTTTTGTTTTTAAAGAAAAAAAATGAAGAAAAAATTTAGTCAAATTAATCAATCCATTGGAAAATTCCAACAAGGTTTTATATCCATAGACTCCACCCTCACTTGTCTACACATACAAACACAAGTACACAAAGGCATGAGGGGAACTGTATGATTATGATTCAGTCAATCTGATAAGGTCCTAAAGTGTGCATGTTGAACTTGGGGTTCATCAGAGCTCCTGGGAGATAACAGACTTACCTGGTCCTGTTTCCCATTCCACTTGGGGGTTAACTCTGCACTGTGCCATGCTTGTAACAAGTTTGGGCTCTCCAAGAGAATCCTCTACATAAAGCTATTCCCCCTTTCCTCCTCTGAGTGTTCTCTCTCCCCATATTAGGCACTTCAAAAACTTCTTGAAAGTATAAGCTCCTGAGGCAGCCAGTCTAGGTTACTTTACACAATTGGACTTCAGTTCTGTAGATAATGGGGCTGACCCAGATGACCTCTGAAGGTCCTTCCAGCTCTAATGTGGAATAGTTCTACAATTCTGACAGCATAAGAAATGTAAGGTGGAGTAGAATGTGAATACAGAGTAAAGAAAAATTCAGTAAGTGAAGGAGAAAACAGAAAAACATAGTTTAAGTGTGTTCATCTGTAGGAAAATGTGGCAGTGGTTCCTAATAATGAATAGTTTGCATGCTTTGAAAAGGACTCAGTGCTCTTTCACTAATTAATGAAATTATTAAAACAATGATGAAAAGAGCAGAGCTTTTGGTGCAACTCTCAATGCAGAAGAAATTAAGTTGCCCCCTTGGGAGTTTCATCCTGAAGAAATAGTTCATACACTGGGTAGAATTTGCCACAACAACTTCAAATAGAAGTTGGCATACTACTTTGGTAAACAAAACCTACCATCTTACAACAGGTCCTGTCCTTTGGGATGTATGGAGAGGACTGGTTTTCAAACACTACTCCTGAAGCTCAAGGAGAGGCATAGGTGGCAATCGTTGTGGAGCTTCAAGGCAAGATGCTTGCCTGAGATCACCATTGATGGTAGACAGGATCTCAAGGCAGCAACACCTTTTGATGATTTCTGTATATTACTGATATACCACTGACTTCAATGATAGTTGCACATTTCTTGTACTTAGAAAAAAAATTCTCTTACTGTTGCCAAAGGTCTACTTTCTGTGTGTTTGTGAATTTTGTAAAATCCAAAATTAAAGAGTTTTTTTTTATCAGAATCTGGAAAACAAAAAGTTGTCAGAAAATTTTTATATAGAATCATGAAAAAAAGATTATGCCCAATAAAGTTTAAGTGTAGATTTTATTTTTTTATTGTCCCTTGAGAGCATATAGAAAGTGTCATCACAGTGTTTTGCAGAGGATAGGTGTATTTTTTAAATGAATTAAAAGTAATAATATAATAATATTTATATATGTCTTAAAGATTTACACTGTTATTTACATATGTTATCTCACTTTATCCTCATAATAATCCTATGATTATCCCCATTTTGCAGATGAGAAAATTGAAGCTTAAAGATACTAAACAACTTATCCATGGTGCTTAAGGTAAAATTCAGACTCAGATCTTCCTGATGCTGAATTCAATACTCTATCAAGTATACCACAATGCCAATTGAATACTGAATTCAATTCCATTTTTTAAAAATCAATGCAAAAGCAATTTAGTATAGTGGAGAAGCAACCTTGAAGTCAAGAAGATCTGGGATTAAATCCTGTTTCTGATATACATTAACTATGTTACCATGGGCAAGTCATTTAGCCTCTCTATATCCTCAGCATCTAAAATTATAAATTGCAGACTTCTTTTCTATCTGTATCAGTAGAAGGATTTTTTCATGCAAGGAGTTTCCTAGAGATATGACATTATGTATCTGAACAAAAAATAGTGAGTTATTTATGGCACAAATTCTCATAACTTATTAGAATATTCAATTAAAATATCTATTTCCCAAATAATTTAGATAGATGGGATTTTAGTGTGTCTTAGAATAATGATTATTACACCCCAGATGCTGGTTTTTATCTCTGCATTCTTCTTATTTCAATGAAACATTCTGATTTCAAATACTTTAAACATACCAAAATATTGCAAATATTCCTTTGCAGTCAAAATCTAGTTTCAATGCCAGCCCAAAAAATTGGCAAGAGTTAATAAACCTCAAATTTTGTTTATTGTTGTTGTAGCAACAAAGCAAAAGGAAAACAAATGTAGGGTAGAATCAAGATAAATGATAAAAGAAAGACTGGAAAGTAGAAATTATTCACATGAGGGAAAATGAAACAAAAATATCAAATAGTCCTAGAATCATGATATTTTAGACACACGGTTGGTGCTTAGCAATTATTTGTTGAAGTGCTGAATGTAATCTTCCTCTTCCAAAAAGAGTTAGCCTCACAAGAGCCAATTTTACCAGATTTCATGGAAAGCCTGGGACATTCTCAAGATCTTTCAAGATATTGTAATTCAACAATAAAAATAAACATTTGAACACAATGATTACGTATTTTTAATTGGAGGAATGTGTGTGTGTGTCTGTGTGTGTTTGTGTGTGTAATTTAGCATATCACTTCCTCTAGGGTAGGGATTGCTTCATTCTTTGTACTTGTATCCCTAGCACCAAGTTCAATTATTGTTGATTTATTACTTCTGAGAAGACAAGGAGGTTAAAAATAAGACTAATATAGAATAAGGATCCAATTAGTCAGTCACTAAATGTTTATAAAGTACCTAATATGTGCCAGGCACTCTGCTAAACCCTGGGAAAACAAAGGATAAAAACAGTCTCTACCTTCCAGCTCATCATAGTCTAATGATGGAGACAACATTCCACAAACTATGTGCAAACAAACTATATACAGGAAAAATGGGAGATAATGAAGTCACTAGAATTAAGAGGGATTGCAAAAGGCTTCCTGCAGAAACTGAGATATTAGCTGAGGATTTGAAAAAAAGCCTCAAATGGGACAGCTAGGTGGTGCAGTGAATAGAGCACTAGCCCCGGAATCAGGACAATCTGAGTTCAAATCTGACCATAGACACTTGACACTTTATTAGCTATGTGACCTTGGGCAAGTCACTTAACCCCAATTACCTTACCTTCTCCCTCGCCCCGCCAAAAAAGCCTTAAATAATCCTATTTGCTAATCTAAAGCTTTTTTTTTCTTTCATGTAGTTCATATAGGGAAATGAATTATTGTTTCTTAGGACTTTGACATATGAATTTGCAGACATATCCCTTAAACTAGTTGTGCTTTGCTTTCTTAATTTATTAAACTGGCAGGACAGTAATTATTGTATTCATGCACCAGGTGGGCAAATGGGTTAGTACCTATGAAAATGTTGCCTACTATTTCTCTGAAAGGCTCTATCTAAATAGAAGGGGTCATTATCACTACTGTTTACAGTTTCACTATCAATTGTGGGATCTTATACTGTATTGCTTGTATCTCCTTTAAAGTATAGTACCACTTTTCATCTATTTAAATTTGTCCTCAAATAACAACTCTTGTTTCTTTCATGTACCTTAAATATTTTTTCTATCCATTATTTATTAGTGTAATTTTTCAGACCATATCTATAAACATTCATGCCACTTATCAAGAGGCATGTGTATTCCAAATTTGAAGTTAGTTCAAATATATATTTGATTGATATATATGTGTGTGTGTGTGTATAAAAATATATATATTTATATATTCTGGGAATATAATAACTATTTTCCAATATATAATTTGTACTGACTACTGTGGAATCTGGAGAAATGACCTGTTATTTAGTAGGCAAGATAATAAAAGATTTGAACCAGAAGTGGCTAGTTCGTTTGCCAGGGCCTTCATGCTTTAACATTAAGTTGTTAAATGCCAATTTGATTAAAAATTATTTGAGCTATACATACTTTAATTTTTCATTTGAAATCTTTCTTACTAATCTTAATGGAGTTTTCCAGTATCCAAACTGAGGACTAAAGGCAAGAATACTGATTGGAAGGCATTCTTTATAGTCCTATTATCTATATTTCATGTCCTGTCTCTGAAAGTACATAAAAAACAAAGTCTGGGGTCAGCATTGGAGAAAAATAGAATATGATTGCCTCCCACTTTCTGCCTCTCCCAGTACAAGGATAAAAAGGACTAACATGTGGAATGCATGCTTCAGAAAATTTCCCATCAATAACTCAAGGTCTCATAGTAGAAACATATTGGAATTCATAGCACTTACCTCCTAGATTAAAAGCATGCATTTCAAATACCCAGAAAAATCTGAAGCAAGCATTTTGACCAAACAAGAAATGCATTCTAAATTCATAGAGTACACATGGTTTTAATTCCCTTCAGGGAAGACGTAGGCCATGATTTTTCATATTATTTACAGATACATTCATTTGTATTTAACACAATTGCAATGATCAAATCTTTGTTATCCCTTTCCCCTATAATAGTATTCAATTTCTACAAATCTATAGACATTTTATCTTAACTGTTTTCCCTGATAAAGTAACACCAAATTTCTATATTCCATTCATATTATCCTGCAATTACTTCCTTCTTAAAGAAAGGGATTTGTTAACCAGAGGACCTTTGAAAATTATTAACCTTCCACACATCCACATCTAGACTTTTATCACTTTGAAAATGATGCAATGTTTCGTGACTGTTTTAATGTTAATACTTCACCTAAGTAGCCCTCAAATAATTAAAACATTTTCATTCCAGAATCTTATTAACCCAATTTCTCTCTCTCAATCTCTCTCACTCTTTCTCTCCTCTCTCACACATTGTCATATGACAAAATTAGACTCTTAGTGATCATTCCAAATATCATCATTTGCTATTTCAGTATTACATTAGTACAGAAAAAAATTGGATTATTATCATCAGTAACAAAAAAATTTTTGAGTGCTCACTGAATCCTGTCTGGACATTGTGCTAGATATCTGAAAACTGAGTAATAAAATCTAATGTGAAAGAATACCCACCTCCTTTTTATTTTGAAAATTAGACCATGATGAATCTCATTTGTCCTGATTCAATCAGATATCATTCGCCTGAAGTATTTTTAAATGTCCTTCTTGAATTTTAGCATATCAAGCAGGTTGTTCATAATGGAAGACAGTACCAAAGATAACCCCCCCCCCCCATTAAAAGTTCACCAAACTGCAGGGAAGAGCTTAGTATCCTAGGCAACGGGACTGAAACATTTAGATTCCCTGGAACCAAGGGTTCCTAACCAGAAACACTTAATTCAGACACTCATCCTGAAGCCTATGAACAGAACACTAGGCAGGATGCTGTGACCTCAGGTGAGATTAAAAAAAAAAGCCGCCCTCAACATAAACAACTCCAAGGCTGCATCTCCTTCATGGGAACATTACAAAATCTTAGTGAAGTTTTACCTTTGTGTCTGATCTATCCTATTTCTTCCATTAGGTACAGTGGTAATACCTGCCTACTGATATCTTTTCTTTCCAGCTGTGAATGGCCTTAAGGTAATAACTACACTCTTAACTCTAGTCAAGTAAAACATTTGATTTGGGAGAAAGAAACAATATTTCCATTGTGTATTCATTATAGCCATAACCAGGAAATGATGCATTTGGGGCAAGCACCAAGAACTCTGAACAGGAGGTACTGTACCTTCAGCTAAAAGAGAAGACCACCCAGTAGTATGGAAACAGTGAATCTAGGACACTCGTCTGAGGCAGCTGCCTCAGGAAACCCATGTTTCTGACCATGGATCAGGGAAGAGAATCACACCAATGCCAATGTTGAATAGCTTCATATTTTAACTAATTATTCTCCATAACCAGGCGCTAAGCTCTCCTGTTTCTATGCTGGGGACTCCATGGGTTTTTGGTGCATTTGGTACCCTAGGGCACACCTGATGGTGTGACCTTGGTAATAGCTGCTTTGATCTTAGTCAAGATTCTTTCACTTTCTAGGCTTCAATTGCCTCAAATGTAAAAAGAGGAGTCTGGATTTTAAATCCCATTTTAATGCTAAATCCTATCATCTAGGTTATACTCTTCTTTCCCACTATATTTTTTTCTTCAAGGAATAGCCTGATGCAGCCTGTGCTGTTCACTTGAAACAGTAGCAGCTACATTTTCATGCAGCCTAGAAAGATACTTGAAATGTCATTTTGGCAGTTGTGTCAGTATTATGCCTTATTTTTCCAATGCTTCTGACAGTAATTACAAATATGGACCAGTCTTCATAGAAGGCTCAAGGATAATCTGAAATTGATCCTATCACATAAACCTAATTAATGGAATTCTATGGTTCAAATCCTGTCCTTGAGAGAAAAGATACCACCACAGTCCTAGTATTAACTTAATATGAATCGTTTTGAGTTTTCTCCAAGAATTTGTCAGCTCTTCCTATATCTATCTATCTATCTATCTATCTATCTATCTATCTATCTATCTATCTATCTATCTATCTTATCTATCTATCTGCCTGTCTGTCTGTCTATCTATCTATCATTTATTAGATGGAGTGATATTACACTGTTTTTGTTTTTTGTTTGGGGTTTTTTTTTGCAGAGGGGAAGACAGAGTAATTGGAGTTAAGTGACTTGCCCAGGGTCACACACCTAGTAAGTGTTAAGTGTGTGAGGTCAGATTTGAACTGAGGTCCTCCTGACTGCAGGGCCAGTGTTCTATTCACTGCACCACCAAGCTACCCCATGGCGTGATATTGCTTGAGGTGGGGAAAGAAAAGAGAAGGATAGATTTTCATCCCGTTTTCTAATTCAATTTTAAGTCATAATAATTCTTTTTTATTTTCCAAATATCCAAGTTCTCACCAGGAGCTCACTGTTCCTAAGTGCTCCCAAATGCTTCTCTTCCTTTGATCTCATTAACTGTTAGTGATTTCTTCTCTCTGCACTTGACCCCATAAAAATGGGAGTTTTTTCAGTTTCTCATAAAAGTAGCATTATATCCTATTACATGATGGAAACCTAAATCTGAGACAACTAATTCTAGATCACTGAGGTAGAATAGTCTTAATAATGAGCAATTCTGCCAAGGTTTCCTGGTGATTGTTTATATATTAAGTAAATTTAAGGGAAGAAAATTGAAATATCTTTAAAAGACTGGAAGGTCAGATTATTAATCTTACCAAATGCATATTCAATTAGCAACCATTTGCCACAGGATTTACTTAAATAGATATATTTTGTATATATATATTTTTTTAATTTTGGTTTGCACATTTTTAAATGTATATCATTTTTAGGAACATACATATCCCTTAACACAAGAAATATCTATTGCTAGAGACTTTCCGAATGACCAAGTGCCCTATGGAAAATGCAGACACTATCATCTAATATTTTTTTCTATTTTGTAGAGAAAAACAAAGTTCCTAAGAATAGAAAAGAAAGCATCTAATGGCAAAGTGAATATTCTATGATAAGGACATAACATAAAATTGGCTGTCCTGAATCAGATCCATAGTCAAATCAACCATAGCACTAAGAAAAATGTAGAAAGCTTTGTTTGCCCACTGGGAAGTCAAATTCAGATAGAAAATCATTTGAAGCCAAAATTGCACAAGAGAATTTCCTAAAGGAGGAAAGACTTGGGACAGATCTCAAGTGTAGGATTTATTCAAACAAAGGAGGAGGTAATTGTAAAAATGTAAGTTCTTTGAGGTCAAGGATCATTTTCTTTATTTTTGTATCCCTAGTTCCCAGCATAGTGCTTGCAATGTTGGAAGTGCTTAATAAATATTTATTAAAAGTAATTTAAGTGATGACATCCCAAGTAGAGGGACATATCATGAGTAAAAGCCCTCCAACATGAATGAGAATGGTTTTGGCTGGGGGTGAATGGGGAAAATCAAGGAAACTAGTATGCACAAAATGAACTATTTGTGTTGGACATTAAAGCCAGAAAGGCTGAAGAGAAGGCTCATTTAATGTAGCATCTTAAAACTTAGTATGAGAGATTAATACCTGAGAGCAAGTACTTATTGCTTGTCTTGTGTTTAAAAAATGAGGAACTAGCATGTTGGGAATGGCATGTGAAAGACGGGATTTAGGAAGATTCATCTGGCAATAATATGCTGAATGGACTGGAAGGAGATGTAACTATAGTTAGAAAGTGCAAGCAGAGAACTATGGCAGGAGGAACATAGGAATAAAGATTCAGAGCAAGAAGGAATTCTAGAAAACAAATAGTCTAACTATCCAATTTTACAAATATGAAAACTGAGACCCAGTAAGGACCCACAACTTATCAAAGGCCACAAAAAGAATGAGTAAGAGAGCTAAGAGGTATAGGCAAGTCCTTAGATTAAAAATCCAGCATTCCTTCTATAATACTACACATTATATCCCACTAATTCAAAGCAAGTAGAGATAAAAGTGATGGAAGTTAGTCAATAAATGTTTATTAAATGCCTACTATGTGCAAGTCACTGTGCTAAGTGTTATCAGTATCAAGAGTAAAAGAAAAAGCTAGAAATACTTGAAAGAAAGAACTTGCAGAAGGAATTTAGTGACCCTATTTGAAAGACAAAGAAGAATGAGATAATCAAAATTACTCTAAAGTTCCAATATTCAAGAATGAAAAAATCATGGAGGCATGGACAGCAAATTTGGCTGGAGAAAATGTTTGGAGGAGTAGAGAGATATTTTAACCATATGATATTGTAATAGTCAAGCCATGATGGCCTTCTAGAATTTGAAAACAAGGCAAAAATTTAGTTGAAGAAGTAAATGAGTGTAATATCATGCACTAGCAGATTATCAAAAGAATGTTACTGTGAACAGTTTTTAGATTTGGATTACACAGTGTAGTGAACACTCCAATTATCCCACTGCAAATTTAGGCAAACATTCACAACAAATCACAATATAATATCCACAACATTACATCTTATCACAGAAAATCACAATATAGTGTTCACAACAACTTAACATTAGAATGGACATGTAGTTTTCACTACAGTGGCCACAATATTTAGAACAAAGGACAAAAGAATAATCATCTGGTTTCCCTAAGGGGGGAAACCCTTCATACTTAATCATTCAGTCATTTCACAATACAGTAATCAATCTTCCACTCATGGGGCAATCAGAGATTAACTTAATCAATCACTTATTCAGCAATCAATTACTAAGAATCATTAATCACTAAGTACAATCATTAGAAAATTACACAATTTCTCCACCCCTTGGTGTCTAGTACACTTTAATTTCATCCTGCATCCAAAGGGAGGCCTTTTATTCATCCTGATTTGAGGTGAACTCTCAGATTCCCTGGATCGCCTTCCATGGCCTCAGCTCCTACTTGAATCCACCAAACAATGGATTCACCAAACAAACAATCCACCAAACCTGGATTCAGAGGCAGACAGCTCCTAGCTCCTTGTCCAGTTCCTGGTACACACTGAAGTTCACAGGGTCCAGCACATCTCAAAACCTTCAGCACTACTGTTGCTGGAAACTCAAGGATCCACCAAGCCACAAGTAAACAAAGGCTTATCCCAGTCATGCTTCTTCAGTCCTCCAGCAGTTTGGCTGGCCCTAGGGCCCAAAAGGAATCTCAGCCTTCCAGGAGGCAGCAACTTCAGCCTTGACCAGATTCTGGTCTCAAGAAAAACTCCAACACAGTTCTCAGTCAGCTTCCAGATGCTAGGAGAGAAATTCTCTCTCTCTCTCTCTCTCTCTCTCT
>CM053593.1:310290772-310316751 GCA_028646575.1 Pseudocheirus occidentalis | reverse complement strand
GGCACATTTGACTTTTTAAGGCATTCTTCTCCTCATTGGCTTTTTGGGCTTCTTTTTCCATTTGAGTTAATCTATTTATTAAAGTGTTATTTTCGTCAATCAGTTTGTTGACTCTCTTTTCATGATTTTCTTGCATCATTCTCATTTCTCTTCCCAATTTTTCCTCCACTTCTCTTATTTGGTTTTCAAAATCCTCCTTAAGCTGATCTATGGCTTGTAGGCAGTCTACATGTTTCTTGGAAGCTTTTGGTGTGGGAGTTCTGACTGTGTAGTCTTCCTTCCATTCCATGCTTTGATCCTTTTTGTCCCCAAAAAAGGATTCTAGAGTTTGATTGCTGTTCTTACTTTGCTTCCTTTGCCTGCTCATGTTGTCAGTAAATTATTTGACTTTTTAGCTCTGTGGAACTCTGCCTCCAGAGAGGAAAGCTCTGTCCCAAATCACTAGGGTTTCACAAATGCCAGAGGTATTAGTAAGCTGCTGCCGAACCCACCAGCTTTGGCTCACTGAAAACGCACCCCAGGACCACCACCCAAAACCACAATCTGGATCCAGGCTGCTCATTGCAAGAGCAGTTAGCCTCTGAATGATCGCTTGGCCCCCCTGCAGTCTGCACTCTGGCAGCTCTGAAGCAACTACATGGAGGTGGCTTCAGGGCTGCCGCTTCTGCTGCTTCCTTGCCCTGGAGGCAGTTTGGCCAGATTGCTTTTCTCCCCCAAATTTAGCTGAGTTCCACTGACCTTTCACTTAGTCCTTGTTTCTTATGGCTTCATAACTCTGGAAACTGCCACAGCTACCAGTGATCCACTCTCCTGAAGGCTCCAGCTGTGGCTCATCCTGGCGGCCCCGGCGCCAAACCGTGGTTTCAGGCTGGGCTGGTTTTGGCTCCCAGCATGCTGTGATGAGCTCTTCCTGCCGAGCTGCCTTCAGCAGGAGATGTGTTTTTCTGTATTTTTTGTGTGTTTTGGAGCCCTAAAATGTGTTTAGAGTCACATTTTTGGGGTATTTGAGGTGGCTATGTGCAAGCTGTGGTGTTTTCCTTCTTCTACACCACCATCTTGGCTCCACCCCTGCCGCACTCCCCCGTAACCAGATAATTTTCAATTTGTAATTTAAACTTTAGCCATCACAATGTAGAGAGTTGGTATGCTTGAAGAAAATGTGTTTGTAAAGTTGCAATAATATTTATGTCAAAACTGAGCCTGCTCTTATCCCTTCACCTGAACTAATTGATCTCTCTCCCTCAAATCTCTACCTACTCCATGCTATTCTCCAAAGAGACACCTGAGTGATTTTCCTAAACTGTTCCCTTGCTCAACAAATTCCAGTGGTTCCCCTAGAACCAAATTTCAGCTCCTCTATTTGACATTTAAAGTTCCTTTAAAAATTCAGTCTTTCTTGCCTCATTACGCATTACTTCCATCCAAACACAGTTCAGTTCAACCAAAATGACACTTTTACAGTTCCTCACACATAACATTCTATCTGCTATCTTTGTATCTTTGCACATTGCCTGTCCCCTGTGCCTGGACACATGGTCTCATCTCTGTCCCCTGGAATCCTCCATTTCTTTCAATATTTAGTCAAAGCATCATCTTTTAGACTAATGGCTCTCAACCTTCCTAATGCTGCAACCCTTTAATACAGTTGCTCATGTTGTGGGGACCCCCCAAGAATAGAATTATTTTTGTTACTGCTTCATAACTGTAATTTTGCTACTCTTATGAATCGTAATGTAAATATCTGATATGCAGGATGTATTTAAAGTGAACATACCCCACGGGTTGAGAACCTCTGCTTTAGACAAATACAGTTTCCCCATGCTGTATCATATAGATAGGTGGCACAGTGCGCAGGGTGCTAGACTTAGGATCTGGAAGACCTTCAAACCCTGCCCTAACATTTACTAGCTATATGACTCTGGGTAAGTCATTTAACCTCTTTCAGTCTTAGTTTCCTCATCTGTTAAATGGGAACAATCACAACATCTACCTTGGAGGGTTTTTATGAGGCTCAAATGATATAATACAAATAAAGCACTTGGTAAAATTTAAAGTACTACATGACTCCTAGCTATTATTACTATCATTAATTGCTATACCTCCTTCCTGCCCCCTCCCTTACCTAATATCTACTTTTATTTGTATCATCCTTGCTTCCATTAAAATGTAAGTTCCTTGAGGGCAAAAACTATTTCACTTTTGTCTCTTTATCTACCCTCAGCACCTATCACAGTCTCTATCACATGTTGTCTTTTTTTAATGCTCTGAATTAGTGTTGATTAGAGAAGTTAAAATTAAAACAACTCTGAAGTACTACCTCACACTTAATTGAGATTAACTAAAATGAAAGAAAAGGAAAATGATAAATGTTGGAGAAGATGTGGGAAAATTATGACACTAATGTATTGTTTGTGGAGTTGTGAACTGATCCAACCATTCTGGAGAGTAATTTGGAACTATGCCCAAAGGGCAACCAAACTGTGGATTCACTTTGATCCAACGATACTACTACTAGTCTGTAGCCCAAAAATATCACAAAACAGGAAAAAGGACCCACATATACAAAAATATTTATGGCAGCTCTTTTTGTGGTGGCAAAGAACTAGAAATTGGGAGAATATCCATCAACTGCACAATGGCTAAACAAGTTAGGGTATATAAATGTAATGGAATACTACTGCGCTATAAGAAACATTGGACAGGCAGATTTCAGAAAAATCTGGGGAAACTTACATGAATGGATGCTGAGTGAAATGAGTGGAACCAGGAGAATATTGTACACAGTAATAAGAATATTTTGTGATAATCAACTATAATTTACTTAACTCTTCTCAGCAATATAATGGTACAAGACAATTACAAGACACTCATGATGAAAAATGCTATCTACATCCAGAGAAAGAATCTTGAAATCTGAATGCAGATCCAAGCATACTATTTTCATCTTTTTTGTGTGGTTTTCCCCTTTTGTTCTGTTTCTTCTTTCACAACATGACTAATGTGAAAATATGTTTACATGATTTCACATGTATAACCTATATCAGATTGTTTGCAGTCTTGGGGAGGGGGGAGAGGAGGAAGGAGAGAGAAGACAAATCCAAAACTCAAAATCTTATTTAAAAAATGAATGTTCAAAACGGTCTATACATGTAACTGGAAAAATATAAAATACTATTTACAAAAAAAGTGTTAGTTGTTTATTTTGGTATTTCAAGCTAAATTACTTCATTGCCAAATATCTTGAACAAGAGCAGTATAATATGTAAGAATATAATGAGACTCCAGAACAGAAGATATTTTAAAGAGTATTGAAAATTGATATTTTAAGGGCAATTCATAGTTAGATGCTTGGATCTTGTAGGAGTAGACAAAATTCAATTACAATATCACTTGAATTGATGGGGATGAAATTTTTCTCAGTGTTATTAAGCCTCTTTCTGAAATATTGTTTAGTCCTGGAGTCTACAACTTTAGACGGTTAGTAAGATAATTAAAATTTAGAAAATATGATCTATCAGGAATTAAGAAATGATTTAATTAATGAAAAGGAGGTTGAGGAATGTCATTAACTTTCCTGAAGTCAAAGCAAGCATTGACTTCAACTAAAGAATAAGAGATTTAGATTAGACCCAAGGACTGACAATGATGATTGTTAAATGCTGGCATAGTTATAAAGTAGACTATAAACTCTTGTTCCTTGGAAGTATTTGAAACTAGTGTAGTTATTTATACAAATCAGATGGTTTTGAGAGTACTGTGTAACATAGTGGAGTTGACTTACCCTTCCCTTAAAGTCTCAGGAAGATATGAATCACTTCATAATTTCTAAGCCAAAATGACTTTAATTTGGTTGTTAAGCAGAAAAGCAGGCATTCTAATATTTATAAAATTGCCTGCCAGTTAAAAAAAGTGATGGGTAGAACCAATCAATATTATTTCAGTTTATTGCCACCTCTTAAGCTTTCTAAATAAGTTGAATTTTCGTTTGAGAAGGAAAATAAGCAAAGTTCTAAATCATTAGTAATGAGAAAAATGTAAATCTAATCAACTCTTAATTTTAACCTCACATCCAGCAAATTGACAAAAATGACAAAAGATAGAAATAGTCTATTGGAATTATGGAAAGACATACTAAGCAAAGTATAATTGGTGGATCTGTCATTTGGTTCTGGAGAACATTCTGGAGAGCAATTTTATGTTTTGCTCTTGTTTTTGGAAAAGTGGTTAATATGACTATACCCTTTGACCCGTGGATACCACTGCTAAGGATACCCAAGGATGTCAAGTTCAGAAAGGTTCACCATAGACTAAAATATTTATAACAGCACTTTTAAAAAAACATATCAAAGAATTAGAAATAAAGTAGATGTCTATCAATAGAGAGAATGACTAATCACATTGTGGTATAATGCTGTAATACATTGTTAGTGTACTATAAGAGACAGTAAATACAAAGAATTTATTGAAACATAGGTACACAATAGGAGATACAACGTATGTGTGATGACCAACTTTGATGAACTGGACTCTTCTCAGCAATGCAAGGTTATAAGACAACTCTAAAAGACTCAGGATGGAAGGAGATGTCTACATCCAGAGAAAGATCTAGAAAGAAGAGTTTAAATGGAGACAAGCAATCTACATGCTATCATTCTTTTCCATGTTTGTTTTTGTTTACTTTTTCCCATTGTTCATTCCATCACTTAAACCCTTCCATACAACTAGACTAATGTCCAATGTGAAAGTATTTGTAGATCCTATTCCTGACTGCATGATGCCATAGGAGGGGGCAGGAGGGGTAGGGAGAGGAGAAAATTTGAAACTCTAGGGATTGTGCAACTGAATCTTGTAAACTAAAAGTAAACAAACAAATCAATTAAAAAGTTTAAAAAAAAGAAAGCCACAAAAAATAAGAAATCTACGAAAGCAATAATTGATAGGAAGAAGTAAAACAAATCAAAACCACAATATACATAATGACAATTCAGTGACAAAAAAGAAGAGGAGGATGGTGAAAACGACATAATTATAATGAACACATCTAGCACCAGAGAAAAGATGAGAAAATATATCTCCTTTCCTTCTTAGAAGATATGCGGGAGTATGGGTATAGAATATTTCTTTTATTGCTAGATTTCATTGATGTGTTGGTTAGTTTTGCAAATCTCAAAATAATAAAAAAAATACAGAGGACCAAAGGCCTATAAGAGAAATGAACGATGTGTATAAATAGGCTGCAAGACATGTCCAATGATGCCCTATGCCTTACAAATGAGAAGTAGCATAAGGGATATCATGCAAAAAAATACATAACTCCTGAGGACACTTGAAATGATGTCATAAGAAAAAGAGCTGAAGGAACCACAAATATTTAGATGGGGGTAGGAGGGCATAGTGTTGTATTAGTCTTCCCATTGTGGGGAAAGATACAGGAATACTATCTTTCAATATTTTATGTGCTGCCCTGTGGAAAAGGGGTTAAATCTATTCTACTTGGACCTGTAAGACAGATTTAATGCCAAACAGAAGAAATTTAGGAGAGGCAGATTTGACACTCAAAATAAGGAAGAAAGTCCTAAGAGTTAGAGCTGTCATTGCTGCTGCTGTTGCTGCTGCCGCTGCATTTATAATGAAATGGACAGTTTAGGAAGTCCCGCAGGCCTCACTGGAGCTATTCAATGAGAAGTTGGATGGCTATTTACTAGACATAGAATAAATTCTCCAAGTAGGATTTGGAGTTGGTCTTCCAGCTCTAAGATTCTAAGTGCATGTGACAGACTCTTATGAGAGTGCTCAGAGAGGCAAACATATCTGCCACTAAGAATACTACACATTCACATAACAATATGGCACAGGAATTGGAACATTATTCTCACTTTAATGGAAATTGAAAGGGGAAAAGATGGAGTTCTAAACTCCATTTGTAGATCAACCTTGTTTATAATAAAGTCTATAGAAGCAGCATAATTTAGTGGCTAGAGTGTTGGAATTGGAGGCAAGAGATCTGGGTTCAAATCCCACTTCAGAAACTTATTGGTTGTATGGGTCATAAGTAAATCACTGAACTTCTCAGAGTCACTTTCCTCATTTGTAAAGTGGGGACAATAATATTTGTGCCTATACCTCAGCATGGTGGTCTGTCTACAAGCATTTATTAAGTGTCTGCAATGTTCAAGATGCTATGTTAAACACTGGGACTACCAAAAGAAAAAAGGCCATAGATAGTTCCGGTTCTCACAGTCTAATGGGTGAGTTGTTTTGAGTTAAACACTTTATAAACTTTAAGGTGCTCTACAAATATGAGTTGCTGTTATTGTGATTGCAGAATTAGGCCTAATGTAATAGGGATTCTACCTAACTTACAATTAATTCTTCATTATTCATGACTGTGGAAAATAGGAATAGCATGGATAAATGAACTTCACATTAAAAAATGTATTCTCTTCTCCTTTACCAAGACATTTTAAGGACTATTTCTAAATAGCAAAAAAAAAAATCCAGTTTAATAAAATGGTCAGATGATCAATATTCCAGACAGTAGAAACGAGAAAGATAAATAATTAGTTTGGATAACTAAAAAAATCTGGATATGACAATATGACAATAAAAACTATCTGTATGATGCATAGTACTTAGTATTTTGCAAACATCATGCACAATTTTAATAACACGAATAAGATTTGCTGTGATCTAATTTAAAATAGATGCTACTCAAAATGATTAAGGATAACAAAGGAAAATATTTCAATAACATAATGAAAAGTTTCCACAATTATTATGCTGGTTCACTTGCCCTTGTTCATCCAAGGTTATGGACCTCTCCTATTAAGGAGAAAGAGATTTGAAATGAGAGGCCTTATAAGAACATGCTCCCACCGGAAGGTGCAGAAAGGCCGGGAGCACCCAAAAGATATTTGCTAGGGCAAGAGTAGGAGGATGAAATGTGAAGTGGAGAGATTGAAAGGGGAAAAGAAGATAGAAGATGGGAAAATAGAAAATCATAGAAGATAAACTACTTAAAAATACAGTCTTGCCCATAACATTATATTATCAAAGATTTGTCCCAGAGACCTGCTATGTCAAGCTTACAATTCTGAAAGCCTATTCCCCCCTCCACTTATTAGTATTTTTTCTAATTGCATGCTAAAGATAGTTTTCAACATTCATTTTTATAAAATTTTGATTTGTAAATTTTTCTCCCTCTCTTCCTCATTCACCTCCCCAAGACAACAAGCAATTTCATATAGGTCCTACATACACAATCATATTAAAAATATTTCCATTTTAGTCATGTTGTGAAAGAAGAATCAGAACAAAAGGGGAAAACCGTGAGAAACAATGAACAAAAAAACCCCAAAAAAGTAAAAATAGTCTGCTTTGATCTGCATTCAGACTCCATATTCTTTTCTCTGGATGTGGATGGCATTTTTCATCATGAGTCTTTCGGAATTGTCTTGGATTATTGTATTAGAAAGCCTATTATACAAGGTTGTCATTAACTGCTCATTTTTCATTCTTCCTTGAATTCTTTAACTTGCCATTTGTGTCTCAATGAAAGCTAAGGAACCAGCTGAAAATTAGTTAATGATAGAATTCAATCTATTATCCATTTTATTTCATGATCTGTTGGTTTTGTTGTTTTTTTAATGATCTCATCTTTTACTTAATATTGTATACTCCCAGTGGAATCTTATATCTAAGGGTAGTCTCACAGCTGCCTAAAGACTGCTTTGAAATGTAATCAAATACGTAAAACATGGTAACTTCCCTTATGTTTCTTAATAAGTCCACATTGATCACTTTAATTTAAAAGAAAAAGAAAAAGTGTAAAAAGATTTTTTCAATTATTTAATATATTGGGAAAATGTGGAGTGTTAAGTAATGTTAAAAATCCATTTAACTAACAGTTAATTCAACAAACAGGGTCCTTCTGAATAGATTTTTATTATTTCCCTCCAAATGCCCAGTCTGTACCAACTTCCAGTTCACAGCCCAAAGTCCCAAATTCCAGTAGTCTCTTTAAACAGCAATGAACAGAGCAGGTTATTAGTGTGAGGGAAGTGAGCCAGGAAAGCTCTAAGAAGGAAGATGACCTGGCAGCCAAACAAAATCCATTTCATGTGCCAACATGAAGCTACTCAAACTAAAACTATTAAAGTATCCACCCAAACCAATTGGATAAAAAAATAAGATTTTACTCCAGGATTAAAATGTGAACTTTGAAAACAAACCTATTGGTGTTTATGGCAAAGGTGCTCTTGAAAGAGAGCTGTGAGAGATGTTTACCCAAATGTGATAGAACTATGATGATAACTAGGTAGTACCAGAAAGATCTGATTTTGAATCCTATTTCAGATGATTGCTGTGTGACCCTAGAAAATTCTCTTAACTTCTCTGTTGCATCAGCTTCCTCATCTATAAAAGGGAGGAACTTAACTCAATAGCATTTGAAATCCCCTCCTGCTCTAAATCAACAATCCTAGTAAGTGGGACAGGACTAACATGGCCACGGCATTTTAGAAAGAGGAGAATAATGAAACACTTAATAATCTCTGCTATTATTAACTCCCAGGATTGTTGTGAAGAGAAGTAATATGACATATGAGGGTAGAATGGGTTCCAGACTATTGTTGGTAGATTTGTGAACTGATCCAGCTGAAAACCAATTTGAACTATGCCCAAAAGGGCTAGAAAACTGTGCATACCCTTTGATCCATCAATATAACTACTAGGTCTGTATCCCAAAGAGATCATAAAAAAGGGAAAATGATCCATATGTACAAAAATATTTATAGTAGCTTTTTTGTGGTGGCAAAGAATTAGAAATTGAGGAGATACCCATCATTTGGGAAATGGCTAAACAGGTTGTGGTATATGAATGTAATGGAATGCTATTGTTCCATAAGAAATGGTGAGCAGGTGAGCACGTAGGTAAATTGTATACTTGACATAGCAGAAACATGTAGAGAGAATTGCATGAACTGATGCTGAATAAAGTGAGTGGAACCAGGAGTCCACTGTACAGAGTAATAGCAACATTGTGTGATGACCAACTTTGTTACATTTAGCTCTTCTGAGCAATGCAATGGTCTTAGAAAATTCCAAAAGATTCATGATGGAAAATGCTATCCACATGCAGAGAAAGATCTATGGAGTGTTAATACAGATCAAAGTATACTATTTTTTCTTTTATTGTTTTTTGGGGTTTTTTCTTTCTCATAGCTTTTCCCTCTTGTTCTGATTCTTCTTTCACAACATATTTAATGTGGAAATGTGTTTAATATGATCATATAGGTACAGCTGTAAAGCAACACACAAGCAGCTTTTCAGAGGACTGCTGCTGTGTGCAGCTTTCAAGGTTCTGATTACATGGTATAGCAAACTCTCTATTCAGTAACAAATTAGAGCAAAACATTCACAGAAAATCAAGGTGTGTCATTGCCAATGTTATAACTTATCACAGAAAATCAAAATACAGAATTCACCATGTCACAACTCAACAACTTATCATTAAAATGGCCACAAAGTTTTCAACAAAGTACAATCATTTAGTAATTCAATCATTCAATCACCCTTAAGGAGGTTTGACTCCTTAAGAGACACAAAGTACAAAAGTCAAAGCCCTCCACCCATGGCATGCAATTGAATTACAATTACATCAGTCACTACTTAGTATCCTCTTAAGTGTTGGTGGAAAGTACAAAAGCCATCCACCCCTAAGTCACAAGTAAGTTACAATTTCATCAGTTACTACTCAATACCCAAGGAGAGGTCTTTTCATCTTGACTCGGGGAAGGTTTTCAACTTCCATGGTTTCTTTTCCATAGTCCCAGCTTCTGCCCAAATCTAACCAACTGCCACCTGAGTTCAAAGGCAGACAGCTCCTAGTTCCTCGTCCAGCTCTCTGTGCAGTTCCCACTCCATGTTGAAGCTCACAGTGCCCCATGCACCTCAAACCTCTCACAGTCTCTGTTCCTGAAAAGATGAGGCTTAAAACAAAACCACAATAACATTCATACACATTCACAAAGTCACAACAACATTTATACAAAGTACTGACACCACAGTCATGCTTGCTCTGTCTTTAGCAGCTCTGGCTGGCCCTTGGAAGTCTTGGCACCACAAGTTTGAGTTTTGCCACCATTAAGTCCAAGTTCTGTATCAGTTCTCAGTTCTCATTTCTCTTCTAAGTTCTTCTGAATTCTCAGTTCAGTCCAGCTGCTGCTGTCTCTGGACAGCAGATACATACTCTCTCTGTCTCTCTCTCTCTTTCTGTCTCTCTCTCTCTCTCTGTCTCTGTCTCTGTCTGTCTGTCTGTCTGTCTCTCCCATCCTTCAGATGCTCTCTGAGAAAAATTCTCTCCCTCCCTCCCTCCATTTCTCTCTCCCTCAGTCTCTCTCTCTCCATCTCTCTCTCCATCTCTGTCTCTCTGTCTCTCTGTCTCTGTCTCTCTCTGTCCCTGTCTCTCTGTCTCTCTCTCTGTCTCTCTGTCTCTCTCTGTCTCTCTGTCTGTCTCTCTGTCTCTGTCTCTGTCTCTGTCTCTGTCTCTCTCTCTCTCTCTCTCTCTCTCTCTCTCTCTCTCTCTGGCAGCAGCTGCTCTTCCTCCACAATGCTTACCCTAGGAAATTCTGACTGCACAACTTGTGTTCTTCCTTGTATAGGTATTAGCTCTTCCCTGTTCAGCCCTTTCCTATTACATCAGCAACAGGGGTTCATGCTTTCTTTTTTTTTTATTGAGGCTTCATATAATTAGCTTGATACTAAGTGCTAAGTACCTGTTATGTTTCCAGTACAAAGGGATCTTCAAATTTCGTTACCATTATAATAGCCTATGTCAGATTGCATAACATCATGCAGTCTGCAGGGAGGGGGGGAGTGGAAGGAGGATGAGCTCTGTGAACTTGGGTAAGTCACAAAACCATTCTCAACCTCAATTTCCTCTGCTTTAAATAGGCATCATAAGACTCAAATTACAAAGTAATTTGCAGGTCAAGTCAGAGGAAACTAAAGCCCAGAAAGACTAAGTCATTTGCCCAGGATTATTCAGTTCACGTATGAGGTAGAAATGTAACTCAGGGCTTCCTGATTCCAAATTCAGCTCTGTCTCCACTATACTTTCTTGCCTTCGTGGGACATAAATGTTAGAGTGATTGCCAGGAAAATGCTTCTGAGGCTTTCATGTGTCATATAAATCCAAATTATTATCATGAAATGAGATTTTTTCGAATGAAAGCTCTTTGCAAACATTCAAGTTTACAAGACATTATTATGACCTCATCCTCAAAAATAACATTGAGTGTGGGTCCATTTTAACATTGATCCTGGTCAACTCTGGCATTATTTGGTTTGCTAAATAGAAAATCTGTATTAAAAGTATTTGAAATACCAGGATTGGGTTTGTTGTTGTTTTGTTTTGTTTTTTGCTTTTCAGCTGGCCAAATAATGTAATTCTTACTCTAATGGACCGAAGAAGCAAATGACTTTATTAAATGTTGCTCTTTTTCCTTGTCCTTTTCTTCAGTGATACAAGTACTATTCCCATGGTTATATTTATCCATTAATACTGAAGTAATTGCAGTAGCCCCTAAACTGTTTCTCTGTTATCCCTTCTCCAATTTTTTCTGTACTGCAAATCTTCCAAAAGCACAAATTTTTACTAGTAATTCTATAATCAAGACTTTTCATCAGCTCTCCATGATCCACAGGATGCAATTGTTCAATCAATCAATCAATGCTTATTGAGCATTTATGTGTAAGATAATCTGATAGGAGATATTAAGATGCACAGATGGAGAAAACACAGTTCCTTCACTACTTGAAATAAAGTAATATTCTCATATGTTAAGTAGCAATGAAATTTTCCCTTTTTAAAGTCATATCAAAGTTCAAACTAATTCAGAAACATAATAATAGCTCATTTTTATAAACTTCTCAGATTACAAAGAGCTTCTGGAAAAATGTACACATAATACTCTTCTTCCTCAAAAATGAGCATATAGGGGTGGCTAGGTGGCTCAGTGAATAGAACACTGGCCCTGGAGTCAGGAGAACCTGAGTTCAAATCTGACCTCAGACATTTGACACACTTACTAGCCGTATGACCTTGGGCAAGTCACTTAACCCCAACTGCTCTCCAAAAAGCAAAAAGAAAAAGAAAAAAGAGCATATAATATAACCTAAATGAACAAGTAAAAAGGAATATTAATTGCTAATATCAGCATCTTCACATAAATATTCTCTCAAATTACCATAAAAAGTTAACCATAAAGCATGCTTGCCTAAATGGTCTTATTCAAAGATTATTTGGATACTTTATTTTCTTTCTGAAATCTTCCGAAATGTCATATTGGGGCAGGGGTGGGAGGGAGTCCACATAACAACACAGAAGAATTGAAATGCCATATTAACAATAATTTAACACTGGTTTGTTACAGCAAAAATAAAAATTAATACAAAATTAGAAGAAAGAATTGTGATTAAAAAGTTGTCATGTAAATAGAACAATTCCATCTTATCTATTTAAACATGTTGTTGATGTCAAGAAATGGGAAGCAGATGGAGGAAAGGATATTAACATGGATTGTAGGCTTCATAGAAGTTTAACTAATATAAACCAATTGCCATAATGAGGATCACAGGAGACCAAAGGAGGCAAAAAATTGCCTTAGTCAGGAAATGGTTTATCTCTTTGCCAAGTGAAGGGATGAAGCCGCCAAAGGCAACACTGTTTTAATATATAAACTTGTTTGTAAAATCTTACAGAGAAGAATGGTGGAAGATTATGAGCAATATCTTCTCATAAAACAGTGAAAAGCAGTGGAAGAATAAACAAGTTTAAGGAAACTTTGGCGAAGCATTCAACTAAGCAAAGTCAGCCCAAGGTCATTTAAATAAGAAAATGGAAGGAGGATTGCAAGTAGACAAAAGATGGAAAATATCTGTAAAGGTTTTATAATGAGCTCATTTCAACAACAAGGATGGAGGATCTACAACATTTGGACGTAGTATTATAGCTCTGGAGATGCCACTTACAGAAGTAGAAACAACACTGAAGAAAACAAGATATGGAAAAGCAACTAGAGCAGACCATGCATAGATAGAGGATGTCTCCACTGGACCTGACAGTTCAGGGGGTCTTTGGGGGTTGATTTTCAAGGCATCTAAAGGAGAAGATGATACCAAAGATATGGGGGGAAATCGTGGACCTTTGGGTGATCCTCTGCTTTACTTCTTTAGTGAATTCATAATTCACATAATTCACACCCATACAACATCATCAGAATATTAGTATTAAAATATGCATCTTTGTCTTAGGGAAAACCTTTTCATTATTTAAAAACACCTTGCAGAAGTAACTTTAATAACTGGCCATTAATATCAAGTGAAGCACAAAACAGAGAAATATGTTTTCCAAAGATTATTTCCCATTGTCATGGAAGAGATCCAGTGGAGATTCCATGTTGAAGAGTGATTTCCTGGAGATGGTAATGTTCTCCAAATTCTCCTATTGGATTATGGCATTGTTCTGATTGCAACAGGACCCTGAATGTTGCTGAACTTCCCAATTGAGATCCATAAGCTCTCAAAAGACTTTGGCCTCACTATCCACAGAGGAGAAAAACAAGTGAATGTGAAGAATGCCGTCAACATGGATAGTGAAATGCAGATCAGTGGACAACCTATAGAACTTATATCATAGTACAGAATTTTGGACATTCATTATGCATGGATGATAGGATGGTCTTACAATAAGGAGAAGAGGAGGATCAATTACTTTAGGGAAATTACAACATTTTATTTTTTTTAAATAATGCCAATTTTCTCCATTAAAACAATGAAAAAAAAAAGGTTTAGAGGAGGTAGACATATTTTTCACTTGCATTTCCACAGAATATAGTATGGCATTTGAATATCATCGGTGTTTAATAGAGGCCTATTTTTTTTAATTGAAACCAGTTCATTTAAATCTACAGGCATAATTCCTCTACTGGAGCTTTGCAAAAGTTAAAAAAGAATATTAATGTTCTCAGTCCAGTCTGGTGTATGTATGTGTGTGTGTCACATACACATACACATATGCATATATGGGATTATATTAATATATATTCATATATATGTATGAAATTTAAATGCTTCAGTAAAGATATTAAACTGTTCACTGTAACTTTAAATTACTTAAATATGGAAGATGAAACAAGTAAAAATAAATCTGATCACTAGCATGAGTATGCTAAAAATGAATATTGCCTCTCCCCTCTCCCTCAAGAGTTGTAGGGCTAAGCCTAAAGCAAATAACTAAATAACATGCAATTGTTCTCAGGTAATCTAGCAAGTGAATAAAAGAATTCATGTGTAATCCATTATCATTGACAATAATGATTACTTCCTTGTTCTGCATCAAATACTTCCATTCAAATCTCTTTTTCACCCTCTTTGAGCAAATACTTTTGTATATATATGGTTTTGCTTCATGTTTCTGATTTATTAATGATAAAGTGTTGATGACTGAGTCATTGGTGAAGGCAGAATTGTTAAGTAGGGGGTAAATAAAACTCGTAGGCAACACCCTGTCCTTCACCCTCCATCACCAGGTGCTCAGTTCCACTGGGCATAGTCTCTCTAGTCTCAAACCCTTAAATTACCCCCGTACCAATAGGGCTTCTTCTTTCTGTGCTAGGCAAGTCAGAACCTTTTTTAGGCTTCTCTTTCTTATTCCATAAGATGAGAGGTTTGGAATAGATGATTGCTGAGGTCTTTCATCTAAAATGACATTTTTATTACATAGGCAACTGCCTGTTTTGCCCATTTATGATGTCATCCATCCTTCAATGAACATAACTAAATTCCACTGAATACTCAATTCCTCCAGTCAGAAACCAAAATTGTTTTAACAATGAATCCAAGTCTCATTCCAAGACTAGGAATGAAAATGAGCAGACTGTATTTTATCACGTCTTAACCATACACAAATTTCCAAATAAATACTATAGTTTTTTTCCTAAGTGGAAAGGGACAACTTAATTTAATTTTTCAATTTAACACATCAATATCTGTTATTTTTTTAAATATTTTAGAAAATAGAAAAGCAGTCATAGTACAGTAGAGAGAGATGACCATGGATGAAGTCAAAAAGATCAGGGTTCCAGTTCCTCCTAACTGATTCATAATAGTAGCATCAGATAATCCAGGCCCTTGATATGTCACTTCACCTCTCAGTGCTCTAGGAAACTCTCTCAGACTAGAAGTTACCAAATAAAGGTGCTACTGCATTGATAGATGGAGTCTCCTCATCTTAAAGTTTCCTATTTCAATTAGAACATAGGTCCTGTTCTTATGTCTAGCCCTATCCCTACAAGCAAATAGTAAGAATCATTCTCCAATACATAAATGAGCAAAGTTTATGGGAAAAAAAGATTGTTTTCAAAATAATTTCTAACTACAAATGGCTATATGAGAATATAGTCCAAAATAAAATAGTAAGAGAAGGGAAAAATTAAAACAGTAGAGGCAGCATGGTGTAGTTGAGAGTCAGGAAGACCTATGTACAAATCTTGCCTCTAATACTTTCTGTCCATATACCATGGGTAAATCACTGCAACTCTCTGGGTCTTGGTTTCCTCATATGTAAAAGGTTGCCTTCAACTCTAAGTCTATTTTCCTATGAACTCTAACATTAGAGTTCACCATCAAAGCCAGGGGAGTCATCACACTTTCACCACAACATTTCAGCCCCAAAAGTGTTTATGGGGCAAAAATGGCACTAGCAAGAAGATGAAAAATCAACTGTATTGAATCAAAGTGTATAACTATAATTGTACTGGACGTGAAACGAGTGTGAGGGATTTGAGGAACCAATAGAGAAGGTATCTGTTCCTTCTGAAGGAAGATTAGATATGAAAGTTCCAAAGAAAAATATCTCAGATCTTATTACTAACTAAAAATAACTCAGCCAACAGAACAGCAACAACCAGCAGTCTATATATTTATTTTCCCATTGATACCAAAATCTTGGGAATTATGGGTATCCTCAATTAGGGCCCTAGAAGGGAAGAAGCAAACTTTCACAATCATTAGTCAATTTTGGACCACATCTATTCCTTGTTCAGTTACCATGTGATCATAACTATCAGGTGAGGCATAAAATAGGGAGATGTATGAAATCCCAGATCACTTCTCTTCTGGTCATCTGCTTGTTCTTTGAGCTGGACAAGCTTATACATAAAACCACCTCTGCCACACTGGGCAAGGCATTTGACCTCTGCCTCAGTTTCCTCATCTATAAAATTGGAATTAAAATGTCACCTAGCTCCCAGCATTGCTGTGAGGACAAAATGAAGTAATTTTTATAAAACACTGAGTAAACCTTAAAAGGGTATATAAATGTTAGCTATTATTATTTTAATTTAATTAAGGATGAGGTAAAAAAAATAACCAGGTGAAACTAACAAAAGAAATCTAATGTCCCTTCCCATCATCCCTGGAAAAGGCATAAGGATATAATCCTATGCCCAAGTGGTAACAGACGTATTGTTATAAAAGGGAGGGGAAGAACATCAAAGTTTAACCTCACAGAACCATGCCTACTGACCTATGATCTTTGCAGTCTATACTTAGTTTTGCCTCAATTGTACCATTGGTCTTTTTATTAAGTCTATCAAATAATCCAACATGACATGGGATAGGGAACTTGATTTCTTACTATTCTACAATTGGCAACAAGGTCCCAAGAGCTCTGACACAGGCTTGACTAGAAGAAAAGACAATGTCTCAGAAGGTAGTATATACACAGCTCTCATAAGTCTTGTGACCTTGTGATAGAATTATTCTTACATCAATGCTCTCTGCTCTCAAGTCCTCATGAAGCTTGTAGCATAGTATAGCACCCAAGACATCCTATGCATACGTACACACACACACACACGCACACACATACACACACACCACAACACACCACAACACAGACAAATACAAGTACATATATAGATGACTACCTAAGGACACCATATCTGCAGAAACAAACCATTATGCTACGAAGAAAGCTAATTAAACCCCTTTTATCCTCCCTTCACAAACAGACAACTCCATAAATGGTCCAGTCTAAGCAATAGCCAAAAGGTCCTGGATCCCCTCTATATTTTTAGATACTGCCTAAGCATCTTTAGGGAGGGAAGGAGGCTTCTGCTCTCATTAGGATTTTAATACATATTAATATCATATATATGTGTGTGTGTATGTGTGTGTATCTCTAACTGCCATCTCCTCCCCCAAGTAATTGTCTTGCTTTTGTGATGGTAATAACAATATTATCATCCTTTGATGTTTTTTCCTTCTTTGGTTCTTTTTTTTATCCAACCAAGAAATGTGATTAAAAGATGAGAAGACAGAAGTTATTTCTACACACATATACATTCTACACACACACACACACACACACACACACACACACACACACACACACACACACACACACTGGATCTTCACTGGACAATTCTGACAGTATCTCTCAGTCAGAGCTATCAGCTCTAATCCTTTGACTCACCAGAGCAGTCAGCAAGGACATATATTAAAGGGAGGAAAAAAACCTGGGACTGTCAATGACATCTGCTTCACAGTATCATTGTAAGGCAGAGTTAATAAAATGGTGGCAAAACCCAAAGGAAGTCAAAGTGCTAAACTATTTTTAAAAAATAGGAACGTCATGCTCTTAATTCATTGTTGAGAATAGCTGGCCTCCAACAAGTATGTTGCTGCATGGAAGGACCATGGCTGAATAAGTCAAAAAGAATTATAGTCAAAGTAATCATATAGCAAAGTCTGTCATGGTGTGGTCAGAAACAGACAGATAAGAGGAGAAAAACTGAAAGGGTTATCAGAAATTGGATGGGTCATAGATACCATAGCTCCATAGTGATAAGAGTTTCATCTCCACTTATTGAGTGAAATATATTCACTAGTGACAGATCCTCTAGTCCTTCCCCAGATATTTTTCTTTTTTCTGTATTTTTGTTTGTTTGGATGGAGGGAGGAAGGCAGGGCAGTTAGGGTTAAGTGACTTGTCCAAGGTCACACGGCTAGTAAGTGTCAAGCATCTGAGGCCACATTTGAACTCAGGTCCTCCTGATTTCAGGGTTGGTGCTCTATTCATACTGCACCACCTAGCTGCCCTTCCCCAGGTATTTTTCACTCAACATCATTACCTCTCTGTGCCAGGTCAGTTTATAGATCTGCTAGAGGTCAGTGAGCACCAGTACTAAGCACTACACTTTGTTAAGGGCTTTGTCATCTTTTTTTCTTATTAGCAATTCTTTATGATCCCATGATTTGGGGAACTGACTAATCCCATCTTTGGAGAGCTTAACCAGCAATTAGCCTGCTTCCTCCTCCAAACTAAACCACCTTATAGTTTACTGTATACATACACACATACATACTTACATACATACATACATACATATATATATATATATACTTATATCTGCCATATTATTGCCACTATTTGAACATAAGGGCCTTTAGGACATGGAAGGTTTCACTTTTCTCTTTGTATCTCCAATACTTAATAACCCCAGTTACGAGAGAGAGAGACACAGAGAGAGAGAGAGAGACAGAGACACACAGAGACAGAAAGAAAGAGACACAGAGAAAAAGAGACAGACAGAGACAGACAGAGGTAGAAAGGCTTTGTGGCTCCTGGTGGGGGTTGTAGGGGCAAGAAGGTCTATGATGGTGAATTGAAGAGCGTGTCTTATTCTGAAAACTCCCAGATTCATTCTCTAGCTGGGTGGATTGGCTATCTGAGAAAACAATCCTCATGTAGGCACTATATGTCATCACAATATTAAGACCACGAGAACTATCATACTTCAAAGTAGGAAATAATTAAGAATGTGTCTAATTCTACCATCAGTATTGAACTAACCTGCCTTTCCAGCTTTACCTCACATTATTGTCCCTGATACACTCTATTTTCCAATCTAATTTGACTGCTAACTATTCACTGATCTCAACTTGTCATCCATTACCTGCCTTTGTGCCTTTAAGACTGGCATCCTCCATACACGGAACTATCCTGTGCTTTTTAAAATCTTTGCCTTCTTTCAAAGTTAAACAGGGTATGAGTATTTTCACGAAATTTTCCTTGATCCTCCCCTCTCCAAGTGAAAGTTTTGCTCCATCTTCAAATCGTCCTGGGCTGTTTTGTCTGGATCTCTCTTTTCTCCATCAAGCTCTACCTGTTATTGTATTTATCTGTCTCATTAAGTATATGGCAAGCTTCTCAAGGGCAGAGACTATGTGGCTTTTCCTTTGTATTCCCAAAACCTTACACAGAGGAGGCACTCACTAAATGTTCATTAAATTTGTATGAATTCTCTCTCTCTTTAAGTTTTAGAGGGAGCAATGTGCTCTCCTAGTTGAACAAAAGTCTCTCTTGCTGCTCCCCAGATACTCTCCTTGAATGAGAAAGCTGCCATGTTGGGGTGGTAAAGTAAAGCACTTGTACCTGAAAGGAGAGAACAACTAGTTGAGCTGACCACACCCCATTGAAGGGTATATGTCTATACATTTAAAATAACCCAGTCTTCTTACTTTGCACATAGATTTGAAAATACAAGATCACTCTCCATTAGAATCGTGTCTTTGTTAGTGCAAAAGCCAGCTCCATTGACATAATATGACTGGAACCTTTCATTTAACTCCATAAAATTGCTTTCAATTTCAATTCAACATGGTATTCTCCACTTAATGCCATAACTCATTCTTCTTCAAAGATTCTGACTCTCTGAAGTGACTGATAAATATATGTCTAGTATAAGAAGAACTAACTGTTAAAAATTTTCCACGGAATTTTTCCATAAACTAGGCAGCAATCATCATGAAAGAGAAAACTATCACTGACTGTCATACCTTTTATGAGATGTCAAACCTTGTAGTCTTCTCCCAGTGACAAAGATCCTATGAGCCAAGAGTCAAACCAGCCAAAGGCATACTACCTCATAGTTCTTAACACTGTCACTTAGTTAGAAGTATGTTTGCTTCTTCAAACTACTGTGCATTTTAATAGAAAGGCTGATGATAAAGCCTTTCTTTTCAAGATAGCCATAGCACATTATTCTATAAAAATTTGATTTATTAATAACAAATTTATGGGGTGAGGAGAAAGGCAATACATATTTTCCTTGTCTTGCTTCCTTTCCCTGTAATATCTTAGTGATGAGTCTCCTGCTGGCAATCATTCTGCAGCCAAGAGGAAAAAATAAAATACCAGAACTCAGCCCGTAAAGATCTCTCTCTGTTTCTCATCTCTCTGTTTCTCCTCTCCTCTCCTCTCCTCTCCTCTCCTTTCTCTTCCTCCCTCCCTCTCCCCCAAAAGCAAATCTAAAATTCAGATTTGCAATTTTTCATCTCCAAGTCTAAAAAACACATACATTCTGCCTTGCCAGTTCCTGATGGTTTGTGCTGATTAATTCTAACCCAGTGACTATGGTCCATCCTCTAAAAGATGAACATTGCTAACTTTGCTTCAGTCACCAAAGCTTAATTGAATCTTTGTGCTCCTTGGTTATGGTATGCCTGCCAGTACAACAGTCATCTTACAACAATCCTACAATGAGTCTACTCTAAGTCAACCTTGCTCCAGCTGGCTTCTTATCACATCCTGGACTAATGACATCATGGAGTATTTATCATGCCTTTCTGAGAGTCAAAAAGCTTTTTGTAAAAGAGATATTCTCATGAATTTTTAAAAGAAATCTTCTCACATCAACTGAAAACACTGAAAAAAAAGTTCTAGCCACTGAAGGCTTGGCACTGTCAAACAGTTCAACATTAGAAATTAATATGACTTTAAGCCATTCATATTTGTTGTTTTCTCCATTAGAATGTAAGGTCCTAGAGAACAGGGACTATCTTTTCTATATCTGATCTCAGTGCTTACTACACTGCTAATGTTTTATTCATTCATTCATTCATTATTCTGTCAGGAAATTCTAAGTTCATTGAGGTCAAGGACACATTTCATTTATATCCTCATCATACCTCAATCAATGCTTAACATAGAAAACACTCCAAGGGTATTTGTTTCATTGATTTGGATTTTTTCTGGGGGGTGGGAGGCTGTGGGATAGAGGACAAGGAATTATCTTATTTGTCATCATTTCATGGTTTGTATAAACCTATGTTATACATACACACACATATATACATATACATATATGTAGATAGATAAATAGATAGATAGATAGATAGATAGATAGATAGATAGATAGATAGATAGATAGATAGATAGATAGATGTTTCTATCTCAAATCATGGGCATCTGAGGTATTATATCAAAAAGTCATAAGATCATGGTCACCTCTTTGTTATCCATATTACTGATATAACAGGAACTTCTGCTCTAACCACTCTGCACATCTTCTACATACAGCCACTCTCTAGTTTCAAGGGTCCTTTCCTTTCACACTGGCTGAATAAGTGACAGAAGTGTCAGAGCAAGTTTTTCTACTCACTATGCTTTTCTTCATCACCAATGCATTCTGTTGTCATGGAGTAAAGAAGAGAAATAGATCAAGTAGTTGTCCATATATAGTTGGCTTAGGTGCCTCACAACCTTTGTCTGGGCCCCCCAGATAGAGAGAGAAGCAAACAATACTCAATTTCAAATCAGAGGGCACTGGTAACAACAAATGAACAATTCTCATCTAAAAAAATTTCTTCATTTTCTTCCTCCTATCATAATTTATTGCTGTTGCTGAGTCATTTAAGTCATGTCAGACTCTTCATGATCCCATTTGGGGTTTCCTTGGCAAAGATACTGAAGTGGTTTGCCATTTCCTTCTTCAATTCATTTTACAGATGAGGAAACTGAGGCAAACAGGATTAAGTAACTTTCTGAGGATCACACAGCAAATAAATGTCTGAGGTCACATTTGAACTCAGGAACATGAGTCTTCCTGGCTCCAGGCTAGGCATTCTATCCACTATACCACTTAGTTGCCCCATCATGATTTAGCACTAATATATTCCCACTCATTCATACAAAGATGCTCCTTTTTTAGGTCCCATTTTACTTTTAAGTGTCAGCTATAACTCTATATCAGCAGTTCTCAACCTGTGGGTCACAACTCTTTGGGGGTCAAACAACCCTTTCACAGGGGTTGCCTAAGTCATCAGAAAACACGTATTTCCAATGGTCTTAGGAACTGAGATACTGCTCCTCTATCCATCTAGAGGCAGGTCCACCCACATGCAGATACACCCACTTACAAGTATTAAAAGGTCACAGCATTAGCAAGGTTGAGAACCACTGCTCTAGATAATATGAATTTCATTAGGTAATCTCATATGTTCTAATTCATTTCTCCTCCTCTCTTTCCTCTCTCCCCATGAAAAAAGCTACTGAATTGACACAAGCAATATATACTCATCAATATACTTCATAAAACACCAATGCTTGCAACTGCCAAGCAGAAATTGCATTGGGAATGTCTTAAACAAGCTTGTTTATCAAATGTCAAATGTTAAATATATGCCGCTCCAGAATACTTGTCCTTCAGTGGGTAGATACTTAGCAACCTAACATAACTACTACTTTCCTATTAAATAGAAACTTTACTGCTAGAGAGAAAAAAAAAATAGAGAAGAAAGCCTTCAGTCCAAATTCAAAGACTGATTTCAGATATCCTATAATAATAATGGTAATTATTGTTATTAAAAATAAATAATGGCAGTAGTTATATAATGCTTTTAGGCTTGCAAAACATTTTAAATATGTTAACTAATTTGATCCTCACAACAACCCTGAGAGATAAGTAACATTATTGTCCCCATTCTATAGATGAGGAAAGTAGGACATGGAGAGACTAAGTAGCTTGCTCAGGGTAACACAGGTAGTAAATATCTGAGGTGGAATATGAATGAACTCAGATCTTCTTGACTCCAATCCCACACTCTATCCACTGTACCACCTAACTGCCTATCCTATGATACTTAACCTGTATAGTGGTAACAGAAAGACCAAAATGAAGTAACCAGAATAATTGCCTTAAGCCTTAAGGCAGGAAGGTTCATTTGTAACCTCCATAAAAGCAATGACCAAGCATAAAAATAAAGCTTTACATTAACATGATGCAATGAGGCTGATAAAGAAACAACTTAGCTAACCCTGGGACATGGATACTAATTTTATTCTATCAACTTCTATTTTGCCCTCTGATTCTAAAACATCAGGGCAATTTTATTTGAGGATTTCTTAAAGCTTTCCAAGTTCTTTTTCTGGTCATGGCTTTTAGGTAAACCAATAATTTTCAAATTGTCTCTCCTGGATCTATTTTCCAGGTCAGTGTTGTTTTCAAGGAGATATTTCACATTGCTTTCTATTTTTTCATTTCTTTGTATTTTTTAATAGTATCTTGGTGTCTCATAAAGTCATTATCTTCCACTTGCTCCACTCTAATTCTGAAGGAATTATTCTCTTCAGAATGTTTTTGAGATTCTTTTTCCATCTGGAAAATTTGACTTTTTAAGGCATTATTCTCCTCACTGGCTTTTTGGGCCTCTTTTGCCGTTTGATTTAATTTAATTTATTTTTTTTTAATTTAATTTATTTTTTAATTTAATTTATTTTTTAAAATGTTGTTTTCTTCATTCAGGTTGCTGACTCTCTTTTCATGGTTTTCTCTCATTGTTCTCATTTCTCTTCTCAATTTTTCTTCCACTTCTCTTATTTGTTTTTCAAAGTCCTTTTTCATATTAACTATAGCTTCTAGGCATTCTTCAAGTGTCTTGGAAGCATTTGCTGTGGGAGTTCTGACTGTGTTGTCTTCCTCCCATTCCATGCTTTGATCCTTTTTGTCCACAAAAAAGGATTCTGGAGTTTTTTGCTATTCTTATTTTGCTTCCTTTTCCTCATGTTGGCCAGTCAATTAATTGGTTGGGGTTTTTTTAGCTTTGTGGAACTCTGCTTCCAGGGGGGAAAGCTCTGTCCCAAATTGCTGGGGTTTTCCCAGCCGCCGGAGCTATTAGGGGGGTGTTGCAGGCCCCACCAGCTTTGGCGTGCTGAAAGCACACCCCAGGACCACCACCCAAGACTGTGATCTGGATCCAGGCTGCTCAACACAAGAGCACTTGGCCCTGATCAATCGACTCAACCCCCCTGTGGGGTCCGCAGGCCAGGAGCTCTGAAGCAGCCCAGTGGGGGCAGCCACTGGTTACAGCAGTTCTTGCCCTTCCCCCACTGCTTCCTTGCCCTGGGGGCAGATTGGCTGAACTGCTTTTCCTCCCCCAAATTTAGCTTGAAAGCTTCACTTTCACTGACCTTCTCTAATTCTGGCTTGATAGATGTGAAGATTGCACTAGGTGCTGTAGATTTGCTCCCTGGGGTAGACTCACCTGTGACTTGGGAGGCTCAGCTCCTCCCAACCACCCTGAAGCCTGGCCATGGTTTTGGTTTTGGCCTAGGCTGGCCTCAGCACCTGGTCTGCCACAATGAGCCCCTCCTGCCAAGCTGTCTTCAGCGAGAGATGGGTTTTCTGTATTTTTGTGAGTTTGGGAGCCCTAGAATTTGTTTAGAGTCATATTTTATGGGTATTTAGGATGCCTGTGTGGGAGCTACAGAACTTTGCTGCTTCTACACCACCATCTTGGCTCCACACCTACTAATTATTTTCTAAAGAGGGCCTATGATGGTAGGTCCATTTCAGTATTTCTGGTTCTTTGAAGTTGGAACAGCTTGTGAAAATAAAAGGGCTGCCAGCCCACATATATTATCAACTAAAACCATGTCTGGTTGTTTATTTTGACCATGTTATGAAGAAATCAGAATTACTTATGTTGAAGAATTGGGAATCAAAATTAAAAAGAAGGTATCTCAGGATGAAAAAGAAAGCAAAAATTGCCCTCTCTAGTGTCAGAATAAATATTCTTTCATCTTTAGCCATAAGCTGAAAAAAAGCAATATAGTCAAAGGGACATAAACTTTTATTAAATACAAAACAACAGCAGAACTCAGGCAAAAAAAACACTTGATTTGTTGTTATAAATTTATTTCTTGGTAGACATTTCCATGTCTGGGAGGCCAGGCTAGAACTAACATTCTGATCGGCTCAGTCATTTGCATAAATAAGCATGTGACGTATTTCTTTTCTCTCTTCCTCTTTACCCCATGCAAATACACTATTAGGTGAAAGGAGTCCCCAGATCAAAGAGAAAATATTACAGGCTGCCAAGAGGAAGCAATTTGAATACTGTGGAAACACAATTAGGATAACCCAGCATCTAGCAGCTTCTACACTGAGGGATCAAAGGGCCTGGAATATGATATTCCAGAGATCAAGGGAGGTAGGATTAAAACCCATAATCACCTACTCAACAAAATTGAGTATAATGTTCCAGGGGAAAATATGGTCATTCAGTTAGGTGGAGGACTTTCAAATGTTCTTGCTGAAAACAAAACAGGAATGAAAAGAAAATTTGAAACTCAGATACAAAAAGCATGAGAAGGTAAACATGGAAAAGAAATAATAAGGAACTTATTAAAGTTTAATTATTTACATGCCATCATGGAAAAACAATAATTGTAACTTATGAAAGTTTTCTCAGTATGAGGATAGGTGAATGGAATACAAATGTATATATATATACATATACATACACATATGTCTATATAGGAGGGTTTATATATGCTTATGAACACATATATGAGTATGTGTATATATGTGTACATAGAGGGCACAGGATCAATTGAATAGGAAGGGATGATACTTTAAAAGGTGAGATTCTGAGGTAGGAGAGGATTAGAGTGAAAGGAGACAGGGGAGAGAGAGAACGGGGTTAATCATCTCATATACAAGATGCTAGGGATAATTGTTACAATGGAGGGGAAGAACAGGAAGGCAAAAGGGAAAGGGTCAACCTTACTCTCATTGAATTTGGCTTAGGGAAGGAATGACATAAACTCTAAACTGGGTATCTTGCCACAC
>CM053593.1:310198904-310290272 GCA_028646575.1 Pseudocheirus occidentalis | reverse complement strand
TTTTTGTGAGTGTACTTTGTTTATGATTGGAAACTGATCTCCATTTGAGAAGAACTCTCTCCATTTGAGAAAAGACTTTGACTGACTAAAAGACTGTACTGTCTAGGGGTGGAGTAGTCTGATCTCCATTTGAGAAGAGAATTTGACTAAAAGCATGTATGGTCTAGGGGTGGAGTAGTACCTGGACTGAATGAAGAACTTACTAGTGAAATGTTTGAGTTATACTGTATTTTGATTTTTCTTGTTCTGTGAATGTTGGCTGAATAAATGGGGTTTGCTATGCTGGTAATCTGAACCTTGGAAGTTGCCTTTGCTTGGCATTACATGTACCCACACAGATTAAATCCTAGAAGTACCAATGAAGTATCATATCATAGGCTTATAAGGATAGAGACTAGGTGGGACAAGATAAGCCTCCAGCTGTGTGCATTCAATCACACAATTGTTCAATGCCTACTATGAGTAGAGCAGTCTGCTAAACTTTATAGGGAGCTATAAATAATAATATATAATAATATAATAATAAATAATAATTTCTAAGAAATTAGAAGACAGTGTAATAGCAGAGATGAAGAAGACATTTACAATCCTAAGTAACTTGAGAATATTCCATTTTAATAGTTATTTTATACCTAGCACTGCATTGGGAATTGTAAGAATGAATATGATCTGATTGACAGAATGATTTCCAGTCATTTCAGTAAACACCCAGGTTGACCTAAAGCATAAGTACCTTGTTTTTACATTTACAAGACTTGATTTTTGAGAAGTACAGGAAATTTTTAGGGCTGGTTTCCCAGTCCCAAACAATAGTAGATAGTAAAAGAAAGATCTTTTTAAAGATGATTTGAAATGGTCTCTTCCTTCCTTTTGCAATGCGGTATCCATACTCTTGTCTTAAAGTAGATTGAGGGAACATGAAATAATTATGTAGGGAATTTTAGTCCTAATTTCTTATGAATGCATGTATGTGTACAAGTACATATATGAATATCTATCAGGGTGGGTAGTGTTCTTTTAGTAATAACACTCTCTCTAAAAACTTAATTAAAAGAATGATGGTTAAAATTCATCTCACTGATGCCTCTGATACTGAACAAGTAGGAGATAATATGGTAATAGAGTGCATAATGTGTGGTCCTTGTCAGGTAGTACCTACCGCCTTTCATCATGCCCACTTCATAGCATTTTCTCAGTCGACAGGCTTGACAACTCTTTCTCCTGTTCTTGTCAATGGTGCACTGGTTGGTTGCAGGACACATGTAGTCATTATGCCCTATTCAAAGCAAAAGGAGACAAAGAACATGATTTCTGGAACCTGAAGCAGTTCAATTTAAACACAGCAGAGGTGTTCATGTGAGACTCCAAGACATTTAGATAATAATGTGACTATGCTTGCCACCCAAACCAACTTAAATGATTGTCACATAAGCATCATTTTAACCAAATCAGAAGCCAATCATTTAGATTTGATTTCTGCCTTAGCCATTTCCTCAACGGGTCATTTGAGAAAGTTAGTAAAAGCAAATTTCAACTGAACAGCCTCAATCTGTTTCCCTGGCCATTCTGTGTAATTCTGAGACAGAATGTCCCATGTATGAAATGTTTTCCCTTCTTGTCTTCACCATCTAGTTTCCTTCCCTAGCTTCCTTCAAGTATCAGTTAACTTCCTTCAAGTCCGCACCTTCAGCAAGAATCCTTTCCTAATCCCCTATTATTCTTGTACCTTGCTTTCACTGATTATTTTCTATTATCCCCAATTGTTGTTTTTCATTTGTTTTTCACTCATGTCTAACTCTTCATGACCCCATTTGGGGTTTTCTTGGCAAAAATCCTGGAGGGGTTTGCCATTTCCTTCTCTAGCTCATTTCATAGGTGAGGAAACTAAGACAAACAGGGCTAAGTGACTTGTCCAGAGTCACATAGTCAGTAAGTGTCTGAGACCAGATTTGAACTCAGGAAGAGGAGACTTCCTGTCTCCAGGCCAGGAGCTCTATCCACTTTACCACCTACCTGCCCCACTGAATAACTGATTGAGCTCTATGTGAGGTCATTATAGGTAGACAAGATCAGGAAAAGAGTCATGTGGAAAGTGGAAGGGAAGTTAAATCATGAATGGGGAGGAATTCAGGAAACAAAAAGAGAAGATGTTCCATCAATCAATGAACATTTATTAAGCGCCTCCTATGCACCAGATACTTGCTAAGGACTGGGGATACAAAAGGAGGCAAAAATAGTTCTTACCCTCAAGAAGCTCCCAGTCAACATGTTAACAAGCATATACAAACAAACTATATACAAGATAAATAGGAAATAATTAAGAGGGAAAGCACTAGGATTAAGAGGGGTCTGGAAAGACTTTTTTTGCAAAAGATAAGATTTTAGCTGCAACTTAAAGGAAGTCAGAGTAATCAGTAGGTGAAGATGAGTAGGGAGAGCACTCCAGGTATGGAAGCTAGCCAAAGAAAATTTCCAGAGCCAAGAAATGGACTGTCTTATTCATGGAACAACCAGGAGGTCAGTGTCATTTGATCAAAGAGTACATGGTGGGGAGTAAGGTGTAAAAAGTCCAGAAAGGTAAGAGAAGGCTGGTTATAAAGGGCACTGAAAGAAAAAAGAGGAGGACATCAGTGAGGTGAAGTATGGTTGGAGTTCTTCTTAAACAGTAGTCCTAGATAGAGAATCACCAATGAGGAGAGAAAGGCCCCAGAGGAGAGGTTTACTGTGGCAAAATTCAGGTAGTGGAAGGCCTTAAGTACCAGAAAAAAAGTGTGAACTCACATGGATCCTGTTTCATATGTTACACTAAATGGCTCCTCCAGCTCTTCAATTTTATGAGGCTATGACACATATTGACACTTAGTAGGCATTAAAAAGACAACGAAGATTCCTTTTTCTTCTCTGTCCACAGACACTTTTCTTCTCTGCCACATCCTAGAGATGGCTACCTTTACACACAAATAGATATGTGTACACATGCATATATGTGTATATATGCATACATATGTATGTGTAAAATTATTCTATACATATTTCTATTTATCAGTTATTTCTCTGAATGCAGATAGAATCTTTATAGTTAATTTCAGTATTTATAATACATAAAATAACTTATTCACTCAAAGTTGTTCTTAAACCAATATTACTATTACTGTATACAATGTTCCCTTGGTTCTATTCATTTTGCTCTTCATTATTTCATGTTTTTCTAATATCACTGAGCTCATTATTTCTTATAGCACAATAGGATTCTATCACAATCATATACAACAGCTTGTTCAGCCATTCCACAGTTGATGGGCATCCCTGCAATTTCTAGTTCTTTGCTGCCACAAAGAGAGCTGCTATAACCATTTTAGAACATATAAGTTCTTTTCCTTTTTCCCTACTCATCTTTGGAAGTAGTAACATTGTTGGGTCAAAAGTATAGATAGTTTAATTACTCTTAGGAGCATAATTCCAGATTGCTTTCCAAAATGGTTGGATCATTTCACGATTCAATGAAGATTCTTGAGACAAGGAATGATATGACTGGATCTTTGCTTGAGTAAAATTAATCTTTAGCAGTATGAAGCATAGGTTGAAGAAGTAGTAGTGGCCTACTACAATACATATTGTCCAAGCAGGTGGTAATAAGTGCCTATATTATAGTTTTGACTTTGGGAATTTTAAAAATTAGACAATGCAAGAGATGTTAGGGTTGTTAGACAAATTGGAATCTGTGACATCTCAGATACGTATCAAGAAGTAAAGGGGAGGGAAGAGTCCAGAATAATACATGAAATGGATGTGATAAAGTATGGATGTATTCCCAAGAGCATTCTCTTCTTTCTACGATGGCCTTTCTTGTTCTGTAACTGTTCAGACATGGTGAAATGGCACATGGGTTTCAAAGTATTTAAATATTTTTCAGGCAGTTCCTTTCAGAACAACTGAGAAAACTAAATGAACAGAATACACTTAGTGGGTGGGAAGAGAGAGTGTGGTCTCAGTGATTATCTGAAAAGATAAGCAGAACACCACTGCATGATCAATACAAAGTGTTTTCTGGTGCCCACAAATTCAGCCTATTCTACAAAAGTTGTAAAATAGAGTCAGAGTAGTGTTCAAAAGCTGAGAAAGAGGAAGTCATTGAGGTAATTCCATAGAAAAAGCAATACAAAGCCATCAACAAAAAAGTTTATCTCATACAAAGTCTTGACCCTAAACAGGTTCTTTTTCCAGTTGCAGCATGCTCATTTTGTCTCTTCCTCCCTCAGCAATGTCAGACTCTCTCCTGAGATGCTCCCCTACTTGTGTTATTCTTCAAAGTGAAAAATGTCTGCATGCAATTTAATATTACTCTTGTAACATATTAACACATAATAACAGCATGTTGAAACAGACCTCTTATTGCTATTTTTCCTTCAGTATTTCACTCTGAGGCTGGTCTCCTTCCTCTCTGAGATCAATTGACAACTGTGTTAATCCTTTTATATTAAGCATTGTGACAATCCATTATATCTCTGAACAAGGTCTTCAGTTCATCTTGTAGCTACATGCATTTCCTGTTGTTCATTTCATTTGTTTGTTAATTTCATTTTGATTCTTTTCCTTGAACACAAGGCCAGCCTTTTCATCATACTTTATAACTTGTAATTCTTAGCCATACCTACACTGGCATACATAATACACAATTGTAAAGGATGAGGAAGAATGTTATTTATTATAATTTATCTACACCATCAAAAATAGATTTATTTAATCTAATTAAGTAGAACTAAGAGATATTTTTTTAAAAACCTATTTTTAACATAATCACTAATAATAATAGTTTTTGTTGCTTAGACATTTCTAGACTCTTTATGACCCCTTTTGGGGTTCTCTTGGCAAATATACTAGAGTGGGTTGCCATTTCCTTCTCCAGTTAATTTTACAGATGAGGAAACTGAGGCAAAGGGTTCAGTGCCTTGCCCAGAGTTACACAGCTAGTCTCTGAAATCAAATTTGAAATCAATTCTTCCTAACTCCAGGCCAGCACTTTATCCACTGTGCCACCTTACTGCCCTCAATAATAACTATAATAACTAGTATTTACACAGTGCTTTAAAGTTTATAAAACCCATTATAAATATCATGTTATTTTATCTTCATTATGAACCTGTGAGGTACATGTCATTACTATCCCCATTTTACAGCTGAGGAAACCAAGGCAAAGAAGGTTAAGTTACTAGCTCAGGATAACAAGCTACTAAGTCTCTCAGGTCAGATTTAAACTCAGATCTTCCTGACTCCAGCCCCAAGACTTTATTTACTATACCACCTGGTTGCCTACTACTATGAATAATAGTAATGGCTGTTTTTTATATAGTGCTTTGAGTACTACATAGTTACAAATATATATTATAATTTCATTTGATACCTGCAACAATCCTATGACATTTGTAAGGGACCATGTCACTCCCATTTTGGAGATGAGAAAATTGAGACTCAGAAGCATTGAATTGCTTGCTCATGGTCACACAGATTGTGTCAGTATTAGAATTCAAATCCAGGCCTCTGCTCTCTCAAAATAATATGTCATTCTAATACCATGTTCTAACAGGAAATTCTACCTTTCAAAGATTATTTTTATATTACCATATGGAATTAGTTAGATTCCAGAAAACACTTAAAAATGTGTTATACCTCATTATATCCTCCTAAAATTTTGCTTTTAATTGTAGAAATCACAAAATCCACCCTATAAGTCTAAAAGACAGGTTTGGAGAAATAGAGCTCTGGACTCAGTCAGAGTTGAAAAACCTGGGTTCGAATCATGTTTCATATACCTACTAGTTGTATTGACCCTAGATAAGTCAGACTCTCTGAGTTTCAGTTTTGTCTTCTGTAAAATGAAATTAATAATAGTGTCTACCCTACAAGGCTTTTGTGTGTATCAAATGAAATCGTGTGTGGGAACATTTTACAAGCCATAAAATACTATATAAATGTAAACTATTTTCAAATCTACACATGGTCATAATGTGAAATGTATATCTAACTCAAATAGTTGTGTCTTTGTCCATGTGCATAGTCCCTCTACTGAGGCTAATAGCAATCCCTCTGTGGCTAAGTAGATTATCTTTTTTTCCCCTGTGGCCAATAACATTCTTACCCTATGGAAAATCTGATAACGCACCCCTCTGAACTCAGCTCAGCTTATTCTCAAACAAGAGGCATCACCAGCCCTTATACTTGAAAACTTTCTAGTATGTTAAAACCTGTTGAAGCTTATGCTTTGCCTTCAAGAACAGAGGGTCAACTCCAGAACTCAATAAAGAATAGAGCTCTTTAATAGAATTATAAGTTAAGAGAGAAAATATTAACTTCTGTTGTTTCTCATTTATATTTAATTCCGAACTAGAGAATGTAGTTAAATTATCTAGGGTTAAAGAGCATAGATTTAGATTGGTAAGGATCCTGAGTTCACCTAGTACAACTGAGGCCCAGAAATGGTTACATTTGCCAAAGTGCACATAAAATTAGTAAAAAAAAAAAAAAAAAAGTAGCAGAGTTAGTATTAGAATCCATATTGACCCAGGGAAAAACTTCCTGTATGTAATGAATGATTCATTGTCCAGTAGAGGTAACTGACAAATACTGAAGAATCTCTTCCTAAAAAAGCATTGGCAATAATAAATTTATCTAGAATTGCTTATCAAAATCTAATTTGTGAGCAAGAAAAATGGAATTCTGGACATCCTGGTTCTATGACTATGTTTCTATTCTATTGAAATAACAAAATAGAAATGAGCTTTTTTCCATTTAATAGTATTTTATTTTTTTAGTTACACATAAAGAAAGTTTTTTACATGAACTTTTATAAAATGTTGAGAATTAGTTTATATATGTATGTGTGTGTGTAAAGCACTTTGAAACCTTAAAGCATTGTGAAATTTCTAGTTTTTTATTATTATTGTTATTTCTATTAAGAAAAGAGCTGGTCACAGATCTGTATGATCACTGAATATAATATCAGATTAGAAATTAAGAGAATTAGTGGCTGTGCATGGCAATCTCAGCAGCATTACTAACTCCCTTTTTAACCTTGAAAAAATTGATGTAATATTATGGGCTACCTTGATATCTTTCTTTATGCAGAAGAAAACCTGGTTCAGGTCTGCTAAACAGTAGGCATCAAAGATCAAGAAATGAATATAGCCTCGTCAGCATAGTAAAGAGAAATTTCTTTTGATGAAAACTAAATTCTTGGGAAAGTGTTTCAGATTTGTGATCAGGGTTTTTTTTTTAGCTTTTTATTAATGTGTTTTCCATTTATGAAGAATTTAAGAGATGAGTTGCACTATCTAACACAAACTTACTGGATAAAGTTATACATTTTCCAATTTACTGAGGGCAAGATATGACATGCCATGAAATACTTTAGTTGCAGAACTCTTTGTTCTTTATTCAGCACTGGGGTCAGCCCCAATTAGAGCAGGGTGGAGTGGGAACTTGACAGAAATCCTAGTCTCATAAAATTTGGTCCTCTATCCTTAGATATACATTATAAAATCCAGTGTATAAACAGGCTTCAGATCAAATTAACATCTACATTCTTGTATTGCAGAATAGGAACCAATCAAAGAGTCAGCTGAATTATAAATGTGTAACCGTGGTGATAGACCACACACTGCCTCAAACATACAGGTAACAGGGTTATTTTTAGAATTGTCCTTATTAATGGGGACAGATTAAGGAAGTAATAGAACCAGAAACTAATTCTATTTGGCCAAATTCCAACTCTGAGTGAGCAAAAAGAGTTGTGTAATTATTCTACCAACACCTAAAATATGCTGTTTTTGTGTTCCGTTAGCTGTTACATAGTGCATTTCATTCTACATCAAACCCGAAATGCTTCACTTTCTTTTTTAAGGGCCACAATTTAGAAAAAGAACAGTTAGGTTCTAAAGAGATGTAGTAACTATCCACAATCATATTCAAAAATAAAAATGTACAGGAGAAGGGTATACTTTAGACTTTCTCCCCAATGCCCTGCTCTTTGCCAGCTAAAAGATGGGAACCCTGAATTAGGCAAGAGGGAGACTGGCTGGGTCTCTTGTTTAAATTGGCCATGCAAACAGCTAACCCATTTTAGATATATATCTTTATAGGGCTGAAGTGAAATTCCTGAACGATCTTGTTTAACATGGACAATGGTTGGGTTTGGTGCAACTGAATTAATTCTCTAAAGTTAACAAAAGTCCAACCCTTAGCAGGATAATACAATGTTTTTGTCACAAAGCTGTGTATTTTTTTTCCTTTTAACATCTATGAAAATGGAGAACTGATAAACCATCAAGGAAAAATCTCATTAAAATCAAATAATTGAGTCATGCCATTAGGACAAACTCTTTAAACTCAATACCCATTAACAACTATTTGTTTCTTGTAATAAAACACAAGAAAGAGCAAGTATGTGCAGTATGTCTTAATAAGCATTCTGGAATCTTGCATTTGAAGAAAGGAAAAAATAAAACACCTACTAAAGCAATTTGCTCTGTCTATGTTGTTTAAGCGGTTAGAGACTTTAAGAAGAAATCCATTGGAAGTGTTATTTCTTGATCTTGTAAAAATAATGTCTGAGTACTTATATCAAATACCATGCATAAGGAAAGCACCTAATGAGGTAATATTCTTTTTTTAATGAGTTAAATGTTAAGAAAAGTCAATGTAACATTGGAGGCAGAACAAATTGCAGTTGTAATCGGAAGGAGCCCTGCAAAGCTTCTTTCTGTTTCCCCACTCAGCTTATACAATGTTGGATCACAAACCACAAGGCAGAGACAGTGATTTAAAATTCATACTATGGTTTTGAGGAATTCAAAATGTTTTCTTTTCTGTAAGCACTCTTGGAATCTGGATCCTGAGTTAGATGAACAGGAGGAGAGACCACAGGGCACCCAGAAAACAGAGAGACTTGAGAGCTTTACTATTGGGTCCTTGGACTCAACTGGCTTTCCTTTGGATGTTTTGATAAGAGATGAGTTTAAACCAGCTCATCTCTAGCATGCCTTCTCTTCTCTCTCTTCTTCCTCTCTGACACTCATTGACTCTGAACCTGGAAGCACTGAGAAGATAGGCCAAAAGCAGGAAGTAGAAAGTGTGTATTTTCTGGGGGGAGAGGGAGCAATTTTCCCTCCCCTTACCCAGGGAAGTCTAACTGTAATGAAAATAATACCACAGGGCCTAAAAGAGACAACGAGGTACTGTGGAAAGCTACTGCCTTTAGTTAGCCCTGCAATGGGGAAAACTTGTGAAATTGTGCTGTTTACTTCCTTTTTTTGTTGTTTGTTTTATTGATGTATTTTGGTTTTACATTACAAATATCTATAGATTACCTCCATTCTGTAAGGGGTCTCTCAAAACCAAGCAAAACTAACAAGTCACTAACATAATCTGAAAATACATGCTATTTTCCATATCTGCAGCACCTCCATCTCTATATTTTTTTTGTTTTCATATTTTTATTTCACACTTCCTTTCATTTAATTGTTCCTCAATAGATATTTTTTGTATTGTATATAACATCTGTCTTTGCTCTATCCTCTTCTTTTTTTGTAGGATTTAGTAACATTTTATATTTTTTTTTCCCAATTACATGTCAAGACAATTTCTAGCATTCGTTTTTACAAAATATTGAGTTCCAATTTTTTCTCCTTCCCTCTCTCCCCTCTACCTTCCTAAAATGGTAGGCAATTTTGAGATAACTTATATGTGTACTATCATGTAAAACATATGCCCTTATTAGTCACAGTCGTGAAAGAAGAAACAAATCAAAAGGCATGTGCAGAGGCCAATGGGGTGTTTCTGCCTTTCCTAGGGACACACTGAAGCACTTGGAGTCCTGGATGCAGGTGTCTACCTGTTTGCCTGGGGCTACACTGAAGCAAGTGGAGGTCTGGCCCCAGGAGGTTACCTTGTTTGTCCCAGTTATGTATGCTTAAGCACATGGCAGTTCTCAAAGCTAGAGTCTGCTCTTTTCCCTGGCTATGCTGAGGGATGTAGCTAGAGCTGGTATTGGTGTTTGCCTGTTCCATCACACTGGGGCTCAGGATCTCCTACTGGTTTCCTGAGGTAGGGCTTGCTGCTGGCTTACTAGAATGCTTCCAGTTCTGTACTATGTTCCACTTTTACCTGAGTAAGACAGACCTTATCTGCCGATCTTCCAAGTTTTTGAGCTAAAAGATTGCTTTACCCCATCTTTTTTTCTTGTTCTTCTGTTCCAAGATTTGTTTGGGGTTAATATTTTGTGGTTGCTTAGAGATGAATATAGAAGAGTTATGGTGATTTACTGCTTATTCCACCATCTTGGTTACCAGAAATGAACTCTATCCTCCCTCTCTATTTTTTTTCAATTTAATTCAAAGAAATCTATTTTATCCTCCCTCTCTATTTTTTTAATTTAATCAATCTATTTCCTCTTTCTTCCTTCCTCACTGAAAATTTTAAAAGAGAAATAAAAGAAAATTCCTTGTAACAAATATGCACAGTCAAGCAAAGCAAATTTCTCCATTGGCTTCATGCAAAAATGTGTTCAGTCATGTTCAACTCATCAAGACCCCATTCAGGGATTTTGTTGGCAGAGAAACTGGAATGGTTTGCCATTTCCTTCTCCGACTCATTTTATAGATGAAGAAGGAGGTAAACTGGGTTAAGTCTCTTACCAAGGGTCACACAGCTAGTAAATGTCTGCAGTGCCACCCGGCTACCCCAGTATACAAAATTATCCAGATCTTATTCTGTACTCTAAATCTATCCCTTCTCTGACAGGAAAAAGAGAGTATGTTTCTTCATCAATCTTCTGGAATCAGATATGGTCCTTGTAATGGTTACAGTTCTTATATTTCCCAAAATTGTCTTTACAGTGTTGGTATTATATAACCTGTTCTCCCAGTTCTAGTCATTTGATATCTCATCAGTTTATAAAAACCTTTAGATTTTTATTCCTTTTCCATATTACTGATGTTAGAGTATGAATTATTCTGGTTCTGCTTACTTCAGTATGTATCGGTTCTGTCCATGCATCTCTGAAATCTTCTGTTTCCTAATTTCTTACAACACAATAGTATTCCATCACATTCACACACTGAAACTTGCTTAGCCAATCCTCAGTTGATCGGCATTACCCTAGTTTCCAATTTTTGTCAGGGGTGGGGGATGATTACTATCACAAAAAGAGCTGCTATAAATATTTTTCTACATAAGGGATCTGTTCTTATTTCTTTGATCTCTTTAAAATATAGGATTAGCAGTTGTATAGCTCAGTCAAATGGCACACATTGACTAGTAACTTTTTGTGTATAATTCCAAATTGCTTCCTGTGTAGGCAAATCACTTAAATTCGCTGGGATCGAGTTTTCTTGAATGACTGGGTTGGGCAAGAGATGCTCTAAAATTCCTTTCAATACTAAGTCAATGATCCTATGAAATCAGAAGCCCAAGAAGAATTAGGTAAGAATTAGGTGATGGGGTAAAAAGAAATCATCATCAATGTCTCTTTTTTTCAATATTTTTTTAGTAAGTTTTTAATAGTAATGTATGTGTTCATGTAAAGAAATAACTGCAGAAATGTGTATAGTCCTCATCCTAAACCTAACCTATCCCTTTAGGTAGGAAGAAGAGACTAGATTGTTGGCATATGGGTAGAAGTAATGCAAATTCTATGGGCCAAAACCATTTTTATGAGCCTAATAATTTTCAGAAATTATTTGCAAGGCTGATATTTATGAGTCCATATATTACTGCTCATAAATTTTCTGTAAAGTGCTTGGAAATGTTAAGTGCCATGCAAACATTAAGTACTTAGTAAGTGTTAAAGAATATCATTCAATCTCTATTGATGCCTTGAATCACTGCTCTGTTTTGATGACTTGCTATTTTTCTTTTCTTTTCTCTTCTCTTTTTTTTTTTGCTTTTTGGAGGGGGGAAATCTGGGTGATTGGGGTTAAGTGACTTGCCCAATGTCATACACCTAGTAAATGTTAAGTGTCTGAGGTCACATTTGAACTCAGGTCTTCCTGACTCCAGGACTGGTGCTCTATCCACTGTGCCACCTAGCCGCCCTGCTGTTTTTTCTAATGTGAATATATTTTGTGATATAAATTAAGACTAACAACTTTTTAAAATGCATTTACTATCCCTAGAATTTTTTCCAATTTTGAACACTATTATTTCGGGTTAGCCATGCAGTTTGATGGAGCTAATGCTACCACTATCTTTTTGTTATTCCTTGAGATGTTTTAATTCAAATGAATTTCTACTTAGTCTTGCCAAGGGGTGGCCTAATAACAGGCATTAATCATTTTATCAATTCTTCTCTGCTCCAAAATTTTTATAGGTTTCACTATGGGTGTGACTGGTCTATTTCATTGTTTTGTCCTGAAAATAAAAACTTTCATAAAAGTGTCATTAGCAAGTACAAAGCACTTAGTTGAAGAGATGGTACATCCAGGTCAAAGTTGTTTCACATACAATAGAAAATCTTAACCATTGAATGAGATTTATATTGTATATGAAAGAGATGTGAAGGTGCACAGTGCTCTACTATAGCCTTATTGCTTGAAGTATTCATTGAAATGGTTTGCTTGAATAATATACTACATCAAGCCAAAGATTAACCCATTAGCTTCATGCACCCCTGTGTTACAAACCAAATACAATCTCTCCTATGGAAGAGTTGGACCTGATAGCCTCTCAAGGTTGATTCCAGCTCAAAATCAATAATCTTATGATTGCCCTTTGTTGTTGCTGTGATTTTTTAATTTGTCTTATCACTCCTTCACTTAGAGTCTATTTTTATTGTATTTATCTGTAAACATATCTTATCTCCCTCTGCTACAACATAAAGTCCTTGAGGGAAGAGATTATTATTTATCTTTCTATTTTCCTCCAGTGATTATCACAGTACTTTACCCATGGTACGTACTTAATAAAAGTTTGCTAAATGAATAAGAAAATTAACGAACTCTTATTGAGTTGAACAATACATTTGAAGTCTGTATGGTTATCCATCTCTGTGTACACAATTTACCAATGAACTCCAGAGAAGAGCAGAGGATTACAGAGCACCTAAGAAATGGAAATCTATAATAAACTATTACACTGTAATATTCTATAACAAATGAGTGGATTGTAATAAACGTGTTTTAGCCTTTTATCATAATTATAAATGAGCTAATAAGATACAAACTTTAAAAATACACTAATGACAAGAACATTCTTCACAAAGAGAGGCAAAAAATCAAAAATTAAATTAGAGCAAGCCTACACATCACCAAAGAATAGATCTATTAAATTTTTTCATCAAACCATGATTAGTATTTATCAGGTAGATAATATCTGACAATACATGGACAATGTTTAATCTTCAAGTGAAAGATAAATTTATTTTCCAACCTCTAAAGCATTCACAAACAAAATGAGAGCCATTTGTGGTTTTAGAGGAAATGGCTAGTATGCACTCTGAAGTCCCACTGGATGCATATTGCTCCTCCCCTTGACATTTACTATAGCAGGACAATGGTATCAACACTGGATTTGGTGTCATAAAACCTAGTTTCTAATCCTGCCCCTCTGCCTACTATTGTGTGTCCTTAGACTACTCAATACAGCCCTCTGGAGTTTGACATTTTTACCTATAAAATGAGTGGACTTCACTAGATTAGGGGCCCTTAAAAACATTTTTTTGTATAATGGATTTATTTGGCAATTCAGTGAAAGCCATGGACCTCTGTTTTTAAATGTATAAAATAAAATACATATGCTTCAAAAGAAACCAATTATATTGAAACATAGTTGTCAAAAATATTTTTTAAAAAACAATTTCATAAACATATTAATCACTCCTGTACTGGATGATCTCCAAAGGGTCTTTGGAGTTCTTATCCTAACTCTATGCTCCTCTAATACATTTAAATGATGCATGGAGATAGTATTGCCAGGAAACAGTTCTCTGAGCCAAAGATATAGATGGGAGTTAGAAATAGATTAAGCAAACATTTCCTATCTTGTGTGTTCAAGGTTTATGCATATTTATGCTGCTATGAATTATGTGGAGGAGAGTTAGGTTGTGTGTGTGTTTGAACCCTCTAATGAAAACTAAGATTTATTGCCCTGGAAAGTAAATGTTGATTTGGTCTTAGAATTTATCTTGCTGATCAGTGGGTTTATTCCTTGGAAGACAATGGCATTGACTCCATTTTAACCTGCCACTAAACTTTCCTACAGCCAAAACTCCATGGCTACCAGTTATAGAGAATTCTACCATTGTTACTGAAATCTTTATTGCTGTGTGGGAATGGGGAAATTTCCTATTCTGGGCATTGCCCACTATGTCCTTTCATAATGGAGTTTCAATTTCTCCACTTGATGAAATGACCAAAAAGACAACTTTATGAGCCATATCAGATGCTAGGGAATGAAGCAGTATGATGAGTGGTAGAAATACCAAGTGGAAATTCCTGTTCAGGAACTTCTGGAAAGTGGCTGGCTCCTGAAAATAGTGATAATGTTTTGGAAAATTCTCAAGCTACCCAAACATGTAGGCTTAGAATCTAGTGACATGTTTTCCTGAATGCTAATTGGAAAATACAATACTTGACTAAGAAATAAGAAATGATAGGCAGATATATTTAGGATTGTGTGGTACCCTAAAGATCAATGAAAAGATACATGGTAGGCATAAATCAGTATCAGTATGTTATCTACAAGTAATTGTACACCAGAAATCACATAAATATATCATCTGCAATATACCACCAGAAAAAAGGGTGAACCAGTTGTATAGCAAAACAGATGGACAGCTTGTTTGTTCCACTGCTACACAGGAGAGACAGAGGAAGTCCCTAGTATGTTGGATGGGCAACCTATGGAGGATTTATGGAATGATATTGACAAGCAGGAGCAAGAAAATTTCAATCTTCCCTTTGGAAGGAATATTCATAAGGGAATATCAAGGAGATAATACTGAAGTATCTATGTACTTCCTAAAAACTACAAAAATCTAAACAAGTTAAGCTGATAAAGGTGGGTCCAATGAGACTCTTGACTTTCAGTCATTAGGAAGGTAGTCAAAGAATAGAGAGCTACTTTCACAGAATTTTACAATAGAGAGAAAATCTAGTCTGAGCATTGAATTCAACATTGATTTATCAAGTGCCTACAATTTGTAGGGGGCCTGTGATAGTCTTGGTGATTTAAAGAAGAAAATTAAATCATTTTTGCCCCAAAAACTGATCAGTAAGTCAAAAAGTATTTATCGAGTACTTACTATGTGCTAACTATATGCAAATATAGTGTGTGTATATGTCTTTATATACATATATGCATGTATGCATGTATATGCATGTGCATATATGTATATATGTGCCAACTATATGCAATGCACTTTACTAGGTGCTTGGTAGGCAATATGTAAGTGAATAAAACAAAGACCCGGAATTCACAAAATTTAGTGAAGTAGAAATACATGTGTGTGTGTGTGTGTGTGTGTGTGTGTGTGTGTGTGTGTGTGTGTATATGTAGAAATATGCTTCCTGCCTAAACTCTAATGGGAGAAGACAACATGTAAAAGGAAACTGAAAAGGAGGAGGTATGAGGAGACAAAGGTGCCTGGCAAGAGGGCATAGTAGAGGGAAGTCTAATCCTGAAGGAAGCCTGAAGAAGAATGAGACGTGGCTGCCCTAGATGTCCTCCTTAAATGGAAGTTTTGGGAAAAACCAACCCATCAGAGAGAATGATCACCAGGGCAGAATTACATAAATATGCAAAATAAATACAAATCCTATTCTCTAAAGATTCTAGATACAGAAAATTCAATTAACTTGTATACAGTTATAAGCAAGTTAATGGCAAAATTGAAATTAGAATCTATGTCTTGCAAATATAATATGCTGAACTTTGGGTTAACTGAGATGAGAAGGAATTAAATGCCTGAGTTAGTCTTTCAAGGATTGTGAAAGAATATAAATAAATAAATATTTTTGAAAAGAATTGTAAAATGTGAAAATCTCCATTTATTTAAAGAAAGCTTCACAGAGGTAGGACTTCAGAGGATGTTGGAATGACAAAGAGAACTAAGAGTGACATTCAGGGCAATGGGTAGGCATATGATATGGCACATATTGTTCTTGATCTTTCATTTTTGAAGATGACCAATAACATCATAATGTTGGGGTAAAACATGGGATGATGAGTTATGTCTTGACTTACATGTAAATTGGATTTAAGTGAGGCAGAGTTGCACAAAGCCATTGGCCTCAGTCTCTCTTCCAGAATCATCAGAGTCAGTGACAGGACAGCTGGTAATGACCCAGCATGCAGTGGCTGACCTTGGCATCTTCAATGTCTGACCAAGTTCTAAATGTTTCATAGCACCTGCTTCAGCTATCTTCATGACCATTGGAAAAACTGTTCTCATCCTCCCATTCTGCTCCATATTCAAGTAAATATCAATGGGTCTGAGACCTGTTTGTTCCCCTTAACCTGGTTGAGCCCATCTGCCAAGATAGGGTGTAGTCACTGTTCATGCTACAGCTTCTTGGATTTACAGATGAGAGTTGAGTGACAGGTAGACACCAACTGTGGATGGGCATCCCTGAAAAGGGCTTAGTAAGCCCTCACACCTGGGATGCTAGTTCTCCCTGAACACCTCATATACCCTAGTAGAGCATATAGCAGTACTAGGGAAGGAACTGGACATAGAAAACAAAGTGGCAGAGAAGAAAGCAGTATTAGGCAAAGTGAAGTAGTCCAAAGTGGTTTGATGAAACACTTTGAACTGGAGGAGGATGAACTTGGTTTTTATACACCAGGTAATAAAAATGACTTTAGAGATTTGTACTAAAAGCAGCAAATGAGAAATTAGCTATTGACAATCGACTGTGTTGATTGTGAGGTTTCAGTTAGGAAGTTCAGTAGGAAAAGGTTGCAGAAATGCAAATTGTAACTCAGGAAATCCTAGCCTAAGGATTTATCTGTATTACTGAAAATAGTCATTTATTAATATGTTCAATTTAAAAATTGAGTGCCTACTATATACAAAGCACTGTACTGGGCATTTTGGTGGGCAATACAAAGATAGATAAATGTGGGTCTATATCCCAAAAACCCTAACATAGAGTTGGAAAAATAAGCCATATAATTTTTTAAACTAAAAGCCATATGACTTATAAACTATAAGCTGAAGAGAAGGTACCAAACTACATTGGTAGAAATTTCTCAAAAGGCATTCCCCATAACATTGAAATCATAAGTCTAATTTTTATCCCCATTGGGAATGTTATATCATTGCTATACAGTATTCATGGAACAGATCATAAGTAAAAGCTACTCCTTGTTTTGCGTTCACCAACTGCAGCAGTTTCAAATGTTAATGTCTTAATGATATGAATTATTATTCTATATATTAATGGACTCTGAAATCTTGATAGGACCATATTTAAAGATTACAAAACTTGGTTCTGTCTAAAAGACCCATTATTAGACTCTAATGTTAAATTTTCTTTTCCACTAGGTCATCCAACATAGACATCAGGATAATTTTAAGAGAGAAAAAGAAAAATCATTGAAGAAAACAATAAGAAAAGTATATCTTAAGAACAAAAATAACTAGGGTAATAAATTTTGGGAGAAAATTTTAACTGAGATGTTAAAGAAAATGCTTTCTGACTTAGAACCATCCAAAAGAACCATCGAAGCAAAGTGGAGTTGTCTGTCCCAGTGAATTTCAACATTGCTTAAAATCTCATAAGAGCCTGAAATATGCTGTGAGCTAGCTGCTTCAAATCCCATTTCTGTAGAATAGAATGCAATGCAGGAGATAAAATACTACCTGAAGAAACATTACAATCATTTTCCAGCTAATCTCTTTAGAATATTCTTTCAGTGAATGCCAAACGTCAATCAATATTTCACTTTCAATTCAGAGAATGTATAGAACATCTATTATATCTATTCTCCATCTTTTTCTAAAATGGAAATGTTCATTTTTAGAAAAGAGAATCCTGTAGTAAGAGTTCCTTTTATTCCAAATGAATATAAACTCTTAAAAAGAAAACTATCAATATACTTTGGCTGTGGCAATTGCAAATCTTGTTGAGAAATCTGACTAGTTAAAAATCCCACCCTACTTCCCGTGGGCAAAATAACCACAATTGTTTCTCAGCATCTGGCACATGATCAAACCAACAACTTCAACAGGAAAGCATAATGAAATCAGTAACCACCATCTCATTGTCCAGAGACAATGAACATTTTCAATAATGCTTCTTGCGGATCAACAAATAAGCAAGTGCTGTTCCACACCACAGTAAAGGACTTTCTGAAATTATACCTTCTGTAACATTAGATAATCATTAAACAAAGAGAGGAGAGGTGTGACAACTTATATGATTAGTTCAATACACAACCAACCTGCTGGTCCAACATTCAAGTAGAGCTCCTTTCAACTGTTCAATTGTTATGAGAGGTCTAAAAACTATCTTTCCACCTAATCCCATTGAAAATCCAAGCATTAATGGTCAAAGTCAGAAGAAAACAATTTCAAATTGTTCTTATTCTGAAGAATGGTAAGGGAGGAAAATGGTCTACTGATCATGGCAAGGGTATGACAATCAAAGAATAAGATCAGAATTGTTCCGATAGGTCTAGATCCCTAAGATGAATGCTTTCTATGCCTCTAGGAGTAAAAAGATATGGTACCCAGGACTACTGTAAACCTAGAATATAGGTCAATATATCAAATAGTCATTCTTTGATCTCCTAACTACTCTCTGGTGATCTAACCCAAATTTAATATTTCTCCAATTTAATGTCCTCTCTACACTGTTATTTTGATCATCCAAGTGAATGGCGATGGAAAAAAAGAGTCAATTCAGTTCAGTGACCACTTATTAAATGTCATAGTAAATTATACACAGGAACACACACACACACACACACAAACACACTTTAAGCTACTAAATCTTAAGGTGGCCCTAAGACTTTTAGGACACCCTGTCTTATTTTCTTTTACTCCATTCTACATCATTCCATAGAGATATAACATGTATACAGGCAAAGTAGATGCAAGATATTTGAATCAGGGAAGGGTTCCTGTAGGAGGTACCAGCTAAGTTGAACTTTGAATGGAATACAAATCAGCAGCTTATTTGTGGTCAGGAAACATCTGCAGCACATACAAAACTCTCAAGCTTCAAGATGGTTTATATTCATTTCTGAATTTAGTCCTAAGAATAAGTATATGTTACTTTATTTGAAAAAAAAAAAAAGAAAGAGAAACACAATGAGGCCTAAAGCCTAGCACAGAGCCTTGCATGTAGTAAGCACTGTTACAGGAATCTGAAGATCTTCCCTGCCCCTAAGCCCTTTGATAGACTTAAGTGGCTCTGAGAACCTTCCCTGATTTGAAAATATACTTTGTCCCCTAACAGGCTGAATGTGATCACATGGAATCTGTGGCGGGTAGGTTGTTTTTCAGGAATGGGTCAAGATGGTTGTGACATTCTCTGATCCAGGAGAAGGCTATATAGACACCCTGATTTGAGGTTTTGCTTTGGGGCTCACTTTGAGAAGAGTTGTGTGATTTGGCCAGATGAGATTCTGGGAAGCTGTTGAGCCCCCTGGCTTTGAAAAACCCAGATGTTGATGCTTCCCTCTCTGGTAACTTGAATAGGTAATGGATGTGATGGTCAGATGGTTGAAAGCCGTCTGCTGATCTGTTTCTTGGTCTGCTTGTAACTTCTACTTGTAACCTGCTTGTATTCTGTTTGCATTCTCTGAAGTTCAGGGTGCTGACTTTTTCCCCAGAACTAGGTAAATGATAAATTTTGATTGATTAAGTAAGACTGTTAACCCCTTTTGAGTTGCTTTCCTTTAGAAAAGCAGATCTAAGAACCTGTGCTCAGCCATGCTGGGCACACTAGGGTGCTTGCTGACACAGGCATACATCACATATTTGCTTATATGGATAATTGAAGTCAGCCTTTGTAAACAGTGCTAATCTGCTTTCAGATTGCACCAAGCTAGTGGAAGCATATGCTGATTTCATCATTATTTTATCTTTGGGAGAGGGAAGACTTAGTTTGTTGGGGTTTGGTTTTTATTGTTTTTGTGTGTGTTTTGTGTTTTTTTGTTTTTGTTTTCAGGAAATCTGACACATTTTTTTTTCCCTAACCAAGCCAATGTACGCTAAATTTACATGCAGGATCTAACTTTGTCTCTTACAGACAGAGATTTTCCTTACAATTTCATATCAAACAATCAATAAACACTTTTTGAATGAATGAGTACTCAGGAGCAGAGCTTGTATATGCTACCTGGCTCTGTTTCTTTAGTACTGCTCAGCTTTTTGCAAAATAACTTCTGTCCTCAGAACTCTATCAAGACTTCTCTTCTAAAGGCCACTAGTGACTCTTATTTGCCAGATTGAATGACCTTTTCTCAGTCTTCATCCTCCATAAACTCAGAGAGTATTTAACAATATAAACTATTTCCTTCTTGAAACATGTTCTTCTCTTGCCTTCTGTGATATGGTACTTTATTAATTTTCTTTTTCTCTCGCTGCCTAATTCTTCTCAGGCTCTTTCAGTAAGTCAGCTAGCATTTGCTAAGTGCTTATTATGTTCCAGGCACTATTCTAAGTGCTAGGCACACAAAGGAAGGCAAAAAAAAAAAAATAGAAACAAACAACAACAAAAACCCAGTCCCTGTTTGCAAGGACCTTACAGTCTAATGGTGGTTAGTAACATGAAATCGACTATATACAAACAAGATACGTACAGGATCATTTGGAGAAAGGTACTAACATTTAGAAGAACTGGGAAAAGTTTCTTGCAGAAGAAACTGAGACTTGAAGCAAGCCAGGAAAGTTAGGAGGAAGAGATGAGGAGGAATAGTGTTCCAAGCACAGAAGACAGGAAGTAACAATGTTTAAAGTGAAGACAAGGAGTGTCATTTGCAAGCAACAGGAAGAGACCAGTGTCACTAGATCACAGAGTACAGGGAGTAAGATATAAGAAAATGGAAAGGAGAGAATGGGTCAGGTTATGAAGGGCTTCAGAAGCTAAATGGTGGGTTTTGTATTCAATCATGGAGGCAACAGGAAACCAATGGAGTTAATTGCATGGGGGTGTGATGTGATCAGACCTATGCTTCAAGAATGTTAATTTGACCACTGAGTACAGAATGGATTGAAGTGGACAGAGATTTAAGGCAGAAAGAACAATTAGCAGGTTAATGTAATAGTCCAAGCACGAGGGGATGAGGGCCTACACCAGGGAGGTGGCAGTATCAAAAGAGAAAGGACGTATTTATATAAGATATTGTGAAGGCAGAAATTATTGTGCTTCACAACTGATTGTATATGGAGAGTGAGAGAGTATGAGTAGTTGAAGATAATACCCAAGTTACAAGCCTGGGTAACTGGGAGGTAATAGAGAATTTGGGCAAGGGGAAAGGGTTAAGAATAATCCTTCACTGGATTCTCTTCATCCGGGGTGGGGAACCTAGGGCCTCCAGGTCACATACAGACCTCTAGGTCCTCAAGTACTCCCACTTGACTGAATCAAACTTCACAGAACAAATCCCATTAATAAAAAGATTTGTTTTGTAAAACTTGGATTCAGTCAGAAGGTTGTACCCAGTGACCTAGAAGGTCACATGTGGCCTCAAGGCTGCAGGTACCCCACCCCTGCTCTTCATCCCCCTCCCTTCTTAATGTAAACATTCCTACGTAAAAGATTCTACTCTTATTCTCCACCTCTCTCTCTTTACACTCTACCTTGGCAATCTCATCAACTATCACCTCTATTGTCAATGATCCCTAAGTCTCTCTCTGCTATTATCATTTTCCCAAACTACAGACTAGTATTTAAAAAGCTCTGCTAGATATCTCCATTGGATAACGATAACCTTCAAACATCTCAAACTTCCCACACCCAAAACCAAACTCATCAGCAACTAGACTGTAAGCTATAGGAGAACAAAAATTACATCTTATCTAAACTCTGCATCTTTTCCAATGTCTAGCATTATATTCTGTACACAGTAGGTGTGTAATAAATGTCTTAAATTTGAATTTGTTGAACAATCTTCCTCACTAGTCCAACCATTCTATGGAACAATTTGGAACAATGCTCAAAGGGCTATAAAATTCTTCATACCCTTTGACCCAGCAATACCACTATGAGATCTATATCCCAGACAGATCAAATAAAAAGGAAAAAGATCTATCTGTAGAAAAATATTTTTTTCAACTCTTTTTGTGGTAGGGACAAATTGAGGGATTAGTCATCAACTGGGGAATAGTTAAACAAGTTCCAATATGTGATTGTGATGATGTACTACTGTGCTATAAGAAATGAGGAGCAGAATGGTTTCAGAAAACCCCAGGATAACTTCTATGAACTGTTGAAAAGTGAAGTGGGACCATAACATTGTACACAGGAATAGCAATATTTTAAGGATGATCAAACATAAAAGACTTGGCTGCTCTGATCAAGACAATTCCAAAGGAAACATGATGAAAAATGCTACACATTTCCAGTGACAGAACTGATGAACTGAGTGTAGATTGAAGCATACCTTTCCTTCATTTTTCTTGCATTTCTATATGTGTGTTTTGTTTTGCAACGTGGCTAATATGGAAATATATTTCATATACTTCATCAATATATTGCTTGCCTTCTCAAGGGGGAAGGGAGGTAAAAAGATAAATTGGAAGTCAACTTTTAAATGAATGTTTTTACATGTAATTAAGAAATATTTAACAAAGTAATTTTTTAAAAGAATGATCTTCCTCTATAAAACTGCTTATGACTTGCCCGTTTCTGAGAGTGACAATACAGTGCTTCCAATCACTCATGTTTGAAACTTCAGTTACCTATGACTCCTCCCTCATATTAGAACCCCAATAATTGCTAAATCTGAGTAATTAATCTTTCACATCCATCACCTTCTTTTTGTTCTCATTTCCATCATCCTATTTAAGATCCATATTACTCTCATCTGGACCTTTCAAACAGTCTCTGACTGGTAATCTCCCTCTCAGCCTCCAAAGTGTAAGCCCTATCCAATCTATCTTAAACATTGCTGCTAGAGTAATCTTTATAAAGCACAGTTCTGATCATGTTACTCCTTTTCTCATCATCAGTCATTATTTATTGCCTACTAAAGTCCAAACTTTTAAAAATAGTTCTCTCCTACTCCTTTGCTTCACACATCCAAAACTCCAGCCAAACTGGACTACTACCCACCCCACTACTGTTCCCCATGCTTTTCCATCTCAGTGCCATGGATCACGATAGCCTCTTCTCCTCAAGTGTCCTTCCTCCCATTTCTACCTTTCCAAGTCCTACTCATCCTCCAAGGCATAGTTAAAATGCAACTTACTCCATATGCATTTCTCTGATTCTACCATAAAGAAATAACTTCTTCTATACTCATAGTTTATATTTCTCCTATGGCTCTTATTTTTCTATAGTATACTGTAGTTATTTTGTATACGTACTCAATCTCCTCTACTAGACTGGAAATTTCCCAAAAGCCATGTCTTGGGAATTAAGTTTCACATCTGAAGAATTAGAATTAAATCCTGCTCTGCAACTAAATAGTTATATGACCTTGTACAAATCACTTAATCACTCTGATCCTAAAATGTCAAATACCATGCAAATGTAAGCAGTTTACCTGGAGTTCAAACCAACGTCCTCTGATTTCAGATGCAGGTCTGTTCCAATTTGAAATCTTAGGATCTTAGATGTAAATTATTTCTAAATTTTTTTTATAGGGCTAACATACTGTATTTCAACTTTCTCCCTCCCTCCTTCAGTGCCCATTTCCTTTTCCCAGGGTCTCAATAGGCCCCCAATTTTTAATCATTTTATTTCTAACAAAGTTCCTGCCTCATTTTTATTTTTTCTTTTATTCAATGGGGGCCACAGCAAAAATCTATTTTAATTAAAAAAAATTAAATAATTTTTTTAAAAATCAAAGTCCCAACCCCAGTCTTTTGTTATCTCTATCTAAGAGTTAGCTGAAAGCAAGAGAAGTAAAAGAAAGTGAGAATGTCTGACAATACTCTACTTCAAGGAAGAGTAGTACTTATTGACTATTTCTTTAATTTCCTTTAACAGGCTACAACTTTATTGCACTTTCTATTTTCCTTTAACTCTGAGTCTTCTCTTTCCTGACCCCATTCTTAATATTTTGTAACTCTTTATTCTCTGTAGGCTGATTGCCATGTCTGCTTAGTACCCTTTCTAGTGTTTCCAATTTTTTTTTTGGAGGGGAGGAAGGCAAGGCAATTGAAGTTAAGTGACTGGCCCAAGGTCACACAGCTAGTAAGTGTCAAGTGTCTGGTGCTAGATTTGAATTCAGGTCCTCCTGACTCCAGGACCTGTACTCTATTCACTGTACCACCTAGCTGCTCCATTTTTTTTTTCAAAATTTTGTTTTAGGCTGAAATGCCAGAACACAAATACAGAATAAAGAAACAAAAATATATCAAAAACTTAAATATAAGAACTTAAATACAAAGTTAGAAAGAAAAAAAAGCATCTCGTGTGCATCGCAGAACAAAAGAGAGGATTCATAATATGTAACAATAGACTTTCGTTTCAAGAAAGCCTGTATGATAAATAATACTCATTGTGTTGAGAATTGTCTATCTTTGCTTCCTTGTGAGTTTTCTTTTGTTCTCTGTTGTGCATGTTTTTTCTTTGTTCTTTTTTCCCTCTCCCCAATCTCTCCCCAGAAGGCTACAATAAATTTTAAATATGTTTCTCTATAGCTATAGATATATACATACTCATTACATATATTGACATATACTTTCCCAAACCTATTCTCCTCTGGATCTTTGTTTTCATGTCTCTATATATTTCTTGTTTCCTATCCCTTATGCCTCCTCTACTTTACGTCTCTGTACTACCTTGCCCTCCTATAACTTGCCTATACTCCTCCAAGGATCCCTCCATTCCCATTCCCATAAATCTGAACACCCTTTTATAACCCTATTTTACCTATTCCTTCACCCTCCCCTCTAAAGATGCAACCCTTGTTCTGTCGCCTCTCTCTATGCCCCTACTGTTTTATTTCTTCTGAATTTAGAAGACTTCTACTCTTCTAAATATATATATGTATTGTTCCCTCTTAAACCCATTCCCAATGAAAGTAGGTTACCAGAACTACCAGTCCTCCTCCTCTAGTGTTTCCTATTAATGCTTTTCCTGGATAACTCTCTGAGGAACCAGTAATAAGTAGGATAGAATACAAAAAGGTATAAGATATGTGGTATTTGGGGAAAAGTTAAATATTCCATAAGAATTATGTAACGGGGTGGCTAGGTGGCTCAGTGAATAGAGCACTGGCCTGGGAGTCAGGAGGACCTGAGTTCAAAGCCAGCCTCAGACACTTATCATTTACTCACCATGTGACCTTTGGCAAGTCACTTAACCCTAATTGCCTTGCTTTGCCCCCTCCAAAAAAAAAAAAGGAATTATGCAACAACATTTAGTTATGCTGAGTATTACAGAAACATGACAATAAGAAAAGGAAAGCTGCCATTTGTGATTTTATAAAGACAGAACTTCAACCATGATACAGATGAATCTATTTCATTTCAAATAACTGTAACTTGCTGCTAATGTAATTCTCAAGTCATATAACTTAATAGGTTAAACTAACACAAAGTAAAGTCTAACTAAAATAAGAATCAGAACGACACCCTTCTTTCATCTCAGTTTCCTTATTCTTGGTATAAGGCTAGCTGACTGAACTGGAGGAGTATTATAAAATTTGAAAGAATAAGGAATATAACAGTGATCCTAACAAAACTTTTTCACATCATATATCCACCAACCTCAGCAATAAGAAACAGGAATGTGACAGGTTTAGAGTTCAGGAACATGGAAAGCCAAAACATTTCTTTACAAGTACCCTCTGCCAGACCAAGAATTCATTTCTATGCCCTCAGAGTCATTTGGTTGATTCTGCTATTGAGCTAAAGGATTATATTTGTCTATAATACCTAAAAAAAAACCAATTAATGCAGGAGTTCTTGTCTTGGAGTCCATGAACTTTTTTAAAAATATTTTGAACATTGTATTTCATCATAATTGATTTACTTTATATACATATATGTGGATGTATATATACGTATATATATAATGTTTTCAACATATGAAAAACATTCTGAAAAGAGGTTCATAGGCTTCATCAGACTGCCAAATGGGGTACATGACACACAAAAGATTAAAAATTCCTGAACTAAGCTATTATGAGGAAGATAAAATGCATTCCTTTCTAAAATTCTTGGTTTCCTATGGCCTGAGAGGACAGGGAACAGTCTGAATTTTATAGAACAGTTTTGGGAAAGTGTTATTTTAAGTATAACTGAATTTTTGATGACTGTTTTCTTTCTATAGGTTAAAAACATCATTCTGAAGGGCTATTTGAAATTATCATCTCTGTACTTAAGAAAAAAAATTTACAGGAAAATCGAGAAGCACTGTGGCATAATGAATACAGAGTGAATCTTGAAGTCAGAAAGACCTGAGTTCAAATTCCACTTCTGACACATACTAGTTGTATAACCACAAACAAGACATTCAACATCTCTGTGCCTCAGATAGTTCTCTAAGACTACAAATTCTCAAGAAGGCATCAATCTGCATTGGTAGGAGTTCCTCACTGAGAGCTCCCTACATGAAGGAAATGGTAAATCAGTTTATAAACAAATAAAACACACAAGATCAGAGGATTATAGAATTACAGCAAGAAGAGACCTCAGGGTCCATTTAGAAAGTTAAAATTCCCTTTCATGAGGGATGCTGTCATAGAGTATAAAGTTCATATTTCCTGTTCTCTCTGTCATATCCCGACCAGGCTGATTAGGATGCTGACATAGACTCAAATTACATAACAAACATAGAATCTGCAATTTATTAGCCAGTAAAATTCATTTTGGTTCTTGGCAAAATCTAAGATGAATTGTAAAAGCAACAGTTTGTGAACCACTAGAAAAGGAAGCTGTGATAACAAAGAGCTAATATCCTTTTATCAAGACTAGGTCATGCCAGACTAACATATATTTCTTTTTCAAAAAGATACAATACATATTTACCTGGAGAGGCTTATACAAACTGATGCTAAGTGAGAAGAGCAGAACCAGGAAAAAACTGTACATAATTACAGACACATCATTTATCTTTGATAAATTGGACTCTTAACAGCAATGCACAGTTATAAGACAACTCTATAAGTCTCAGGATGGAAGGAGATATCTACATTCAGAGAAAGATCTAGAAAGAAGAGAGTTTAAATGGAGCCTGAAGCAATCTACATGCCATTGTTCTTTTCCATGTTTGGTTTTGTTTCCTTGTTCTCATTGTTCATTCCATCAGTTATAACCCTTCTATACAACCAGACTAATGTCCAATGTGAAAGTGTTTCCAGATCCTATACTTGATTGCATGCCTCCGGGGGGGAGGGGGAGGAAGAGAGGGAGAGGAGAAGATATGAAACTCAAGGGATTGTAGAACTGAATCTGTAAACTAAAAGTAAATAAACAAATCAATTTGATTTCAAAAAAATGATAAGCAGGATTCCTGGTTTCAGAAAGACCTGAGAAGACTTAAGTAAACTGATAGAAAGTGAAGCAAACAGAACCAGAAGAACATTGAACACAATAACAGCAATATTGTAAAGATGATCAACAGTGAATGGACCTATTATCAGCAATATAATGACCCAAGACAATACTGAAGGATTTATGATCAAAAATTACATCCACTTCCAAAGAAAGAATTGATGAAGTCTGAATGCAAATCAAAGCATACAATTTTTTACTTCCTTTTTTTTGGTTTGCATCCTTTTTGTATCCTAGCTAATATAGAAATATGTTTTACATGACTGCACATGTATAATCAATATCAAATTGCTTTTCTTCTCAAGGAAGAGGAAGGGGAGACAGGGAGGAAGAAAATTTGGAACTCAGATTTTTTAAAAATACATGTTAGTATTTGATATATAATTGGAAAAAGAATAAAATATGAAAATTATAACAAAAAATAAAGAAGATAATGGATCTTTTCTCAAAAAAAGATACAATAACTAGACTCATAGATTAAGCAAATGCTATATATAAGTTTAATTAGATTTTAGTAAAGCATTGGAAAAACATAGTATACTATTCTTGGCAGCAAGTTTTTAAAATGTATTCTAGAAATTAGTACAATGAAGTACATTTAGATTTATGGTCTAAAATCTTATCAATGTAGGCACTCTGCAGGCATTAATTCAGATTGCAACTTATCTGTACCTGCTCATTCTGTGCATTTCATCACACAAATTTCCCACAGAACATCATCCCAACATGGGGGCGGGGGGGGGGCAGAGGTGCAGAGGTTAGCCCTTCTTGATTTCTCTTTACATTAGAAGTCTTCCCAGGAACATGTGGCCAGTACATCAAGAGTAACCAATCATCAATGTGAAAGAAGAGCTTTATTGGAATGCCCCAGTGCTACCTAACATTTTTATCAGTTATTTAAAGAAAGAGATAGGTGACACAGTTATTATATTTGCAGATAACTCAAAGATAAGAAAGCTAACAAGTAGGCTGGATGGCATTCAGAACACAAAACATTTTGGCAAACTGGCTAACTCTAATGAGATGAAATTTAAAGGAAGTAAATATCAAGTCTTATACTTAAGTTCCAAAAATCAACTTCCCAAGTACAAAATAAAGGAGAAGACATCAATTCATCTGAAATCAGGGTTCATCAGTGTACTATAAACTTAATATGGATGTGATGAAGCAGCCAGATTTTTAAAAAAAAACCCTAATTTGGTCATTGACTACATTAAGAGAAGCAAAACACACAGAGTCCAGGACTGGGGAGGTAATAGACTTAATACATTAAGCCCTGGTCAGCCTACATTTGGGGTATTGTATGGAGTTTATGGTGCTGAATTTTGAGGAATACACTGATAAGCTGTGAAGAGCATCTAGAGGAGAGTAACCAGAACAAGATGTTTAGTCTGAAGAAGGAAAGACTCATAACTTATTTGGGAAGAGGGGAGGGATTAAAACTCTCTTCAAGTACTTAATAACAAGAAGGGTTAACATTTTCTGTTTAGCTACAGAAGACAAAACAAGAAGTAATGGGTGGAGGTTGCAAGCAGGCTTGATGTAAAGAGAAAGCTTCCTAATAATCAGTTGGAAAGGGGCTACTTTAGAATGTAATGCAAATTATTGCCATGTTAGGGGTATCCAGGTGAAAGCTGGGATGACTATTTGTAAAATATATTGTAGAAGAGACATTTCTTCAAGTATGAGTTAGTCTAAATGATTTCTAAGGCCCTTTCTAGCTTTGAATTTCTGTGGTTTGTAACTTGCATTCTTAAAATTGACAAAAGCAGAATCTGAGAACCATAGAATATGTTACTCGATTAATTCCATCAATAACTCACTTACAGTGTTACTTTTAAAAAATCTCCTTTATCCCAATTCCACAGAGGAGTTTTTTGGTCTTACTTTAACGTGAAAGTCTTTTACATACCCTAAACCCAAATTTTAAACAATCAAGGTCAGTTAGCAGAAAAACTTGAAAACTATTAAAGTAGTGATTACAAAGGAAATAAAAAGATCTATTCATTCATTTATTTAATAAATATTTATGGGGTACCAAATAAGTATTTTCATAATTCCATGCTCTAGTCTAGAAATTTCAGGAGATGTAAAGAGATATAGTACACATTCCTTTCAAAGAACTTAGTGTTTTCATTTAACTAAAAAAAAGAGGAAAAAACTACCTTTTGTAGCAAAATGAAGAGAAATTTTCAAGAATTCTGATTTTATTTCTGTATACATTGTAGTAGTAAAAGTGAACGCAATGGATAGAAGTCAGAGGCATAAAAAAATATCATTCAACATTGGGTTGTAGGAGGAGAAAACATATGAAGAAATAAAACAAATGTAAAGGTGCTTCCTGGAAACATAACCCCAAAAATGCTGTTTCTGACAGAAAATTTTTTAAAAATGAAGAGTTGCTTTGGGAGAAAAAAAAACAATAGTTTTAATTCCTTGATACCCTTTAGCATCAACCAATGAGAAGGCAACCTCGAGCAAGCATCCTATAGATACAAATAGAAATCTTGTGCCAAAAATGAAAAAAAAGAAAGAGAGGGATCAAAGATTTGAGAAATTTACCACAGGGGATCAACCTGTGAAAGTTTGAAGGCAGCCATAAATGAAAGACAGAGAATTCAGTGTATCTTTTAATTAGACAGAGAATTGTGAGTATCTTTTAAAAAGACAGAGAATTCTGAGTATCTTTTAAAACTTATCTATTATTTGTTCTGGTGTTTTTGTTGTCATATCTACACATAGAAAGTGCATAGTTTTGTTATCTTGGACCAGTATAAAGGTTTATCATAGTGAAGAATACAACTGTAACCCAGCTCACACTTCTTTTATTATATGTTCATCTCACTTAATTGGCAATTGAAACAAAATAACTTTTGAGGAAAGAAACAAAGAGTAGGCTTGCTATTACCTCACAGACATAAAAACAATGTGATCTGATACTTCTTCTTAATGATTTAGTCTCCTGTAGCTATTTATTTCATTTTGCCTGCTATTATGCACTTCACAGACTTCACACTACACATACCCCAACCTATTAATCTCTAATGCAGTTACAGTTTTCAGAAAGAAGATGGGTCTAGGCAGCAACCAGACAAGGTGTGATTTTAAGTAATTCCCTCTTTTTGATGGAAGATTAAATTCCCAAAGAAAATTAACTCAACAAAAGTGCTAGATTCACAGACATAATGTTGAATTACTGGAAGATGCATCTATCCAGTCAACAGGAAAGAGAAACAGAAGTACGAACTAATTAAAACCTCAAGGTTCCTTGCAAGACTATGCATCTATGGAAGATGTCTGGAAGGTCCATATACTTGGTTTTTGTAAGTCTATCCAAGAATTATTTTTTGGGACTGCATAACCTTTACAGAAGACAACAATATAACCTAACAATTGAGAGTATGCAGTACACTAATGGTCCAAACTAGTATAAAAATGCAACAAAGCTTCCTAATGAAAGCCAGAAAATAAAGTATGTTGAGGATTAACCAGGACAGCCAAATTAAAATTAATTTTTGCAAATGGTTCTAATATGTTCACAACAGGCTGGGGGAATTTGATTTCCTACATGTAGAAACTTGTAGGATTTAGCAGATATATTTACCAGAACTAGATGAGGCATCTGCTGCTATTCTTGGACAAGAAAAAAAGCTCATTAAGGCATCCAAATGAAAGAAAGGGAATAGCTCTTCTTCCATACATAGGTGAGATGCCTTTGTGTTTACATCATCACCTAACTAAACCTGACCAGCTGTAATGCCATGCACCAACAGATTCCCAAAAGAATGCTGCTGTGAACAGCTTTTAGGGTTCAGATTACACAGTATAGTGAACACTATGTTTATTCCATTACAAATCAAGGCAAACATTCCCAATATATCACAATATAATATTCAAAACATTACATCTTATCACAGAAAATCACAATATAGTGTTCGTAACAGCTTAACATTAGAAGGGCCACACAGTTTTCACTACAGTGGACACAACATTTAGAACAAAGCATTCAATCAATTCACAATACAATAATCAAACTTCCCCTCATGGGGCAACCATTAACTTAATCAGTCACTAATCTAGATTCACAATTACTAAATATCATTAATCACTAGTACAGTCATGAGAAAACCACACAAACCCTCCACCCCTCAGTGTCCAGCAAACCTCAGTTTCATTCAAGGGGAGGTGTTTTCTTCATCTTGACTCTGGGTGGTCTCTCTGATTCCCTGGATCCCTTTCCATGGTCCCATGTCCCTCCTGAATCCACTAAACAGTCACCTGGATTCAGAAGCAGACAACTCACAGGTCCTCGTCCAGTCCTCAGAGGTAGACAACTCCCAGGTCCTTGTCCAGTCCTCAGGGCAGTCCCTGGCATGCACTGACATTCACAGGGTCCAGGTCATCTCAAACCATTCACCACTTCTCTTTCCTGGAACCCAAGAATCAGCCAGGCCACAAACAAAGTCTTATCCCGGTCATGCTTCTTCAGTCCTCCAGCAGTTCAGCTGGCCGTAGGACCCAGAAGGAATATTGGCCTTCCAGATGGCCTTCCAAGCAAGCCCTCTCATCCTTGCAGGAGGCCTTTCAGGCAAGCCCTCTCAGCCTTCCAGATGGCCTTCACCAGATTCTGGTCTAAGGAAAACTCCATCTCAGTTCTTAGTCAGCTTCCAGAAGCTGGGAGAGAATCAATATCTCTCTTTCTCTCCCCCTTTCTCTCTCTCTCTCCCTCCCTCCTTCCCTCTCTCTCTCTCTCTCTCTCTCTCTCTCTCTCTCTCTCTCTCTCTCTCTCTCTCTCAGCTGGCTTCCATCTCCACAATTCTTCCTTCACCAGGAGCAACATTCCAATTCTGTCTCTCTGTCTCTGGAATTCTTGCTTATATACACACTGGCCTCCTGTCTCAGCCAATCCCCTTCTTCAACAGAGGAGATCACACCCTCTCAAGAGTAGGACACAGTTCACACCTTTCATACTTAGCCCCAAGATACTAAGTGCTAAGTATCTGCCAAATTGATTGTTGTTACACCAGCCCACAGTGACATTGCATAAGAAGGTATTTCACAATAGCTATAGGCTCCAACTATCCTAACAACAGAACAAAAGTTTAGTGTGATTTGTACTCTTTTCATAGCAGTTTTGTTGTGAAATCAAAGACTTTGATGACTGATGGCATTCTCATCTCTTTGAAGATCTGGCTGTAAGTGGAGAAGAGAATATGACAGAAAATTATCTGCAATAACATATCCCCTCCTTACTCAAAGGCTTGGGGTTTCCATTCTTAGGTACAAAGTGAAGGAAAGAGGAATCCATCATTTACAAGACAGGGTCAGAATAGAGAAGTGAACATGTGAACCATGTATCTCACAAATAACCTTGGCATAGGAAGGTATGAATTATATAGGTGCAGAATCACAGAATTTCAGAGCTGGAAGTGACTTCAGTGATCACTAAGTTCAACATATGAGTGAAAAAGAATTCCCAATATAATGTAACATGTTGCTATTCAACCTTTGCTTGAAGACATCCAATGAAGGGAAAACCCACTACCTCCCCAGGCAGTCCATTTCTTCTTGGGACAACTTTATCTGTTCAGAAGTTTTTTCTTGACATCAAATGTGCCTCTTTGAAACTTCTACTGATGGATTTTGTTCTACCTCTGGAATCAAGGAGATATATAATTTCCCTGCCACATTACATTCCTTCAAATATTTCAAGATTTTTAACATGTCAACTCTAAGTCTTGTCTTGTGCAGACTAAACATACTCATTTCCTTCAACCAATCTCCAAATGTCATGAATTCAAGGTTATTCACAATTCCCCTTGTCCTTCTCTGCATACTCTCCTGAGAATCAATGTCCTCCTGAAACTGTAACACACAGAACTGGACACAATCCTCTAGATCTGAATTATCAGGGAAGAGTATAGCTGAAACTTTATTTTCTGGGAACTTTGTCTTCCCATCTCCACCTTAATGCAGCCAAGGGCACATTATTTGTTTTTGCTAGTTTTTGGCTGTCTAACCCCGTTGATCCACTCTGAGCTTACAGTATACTAAATCCTCCAGATTTTTCTCTGACAAATTATTATCTATCCATGCTTTATCTAGCTTATACTTGTGAAATTAATTTTTTCACCTGATGTGCAAAATTTTTATTTATCCCTATTAAATTTCATCTTATTTGATTTAGCTCAGTGTTCTAATCTATCGCATTCTTTTTGGATTTCAACCTGTCATTCACCTTTTAGCTATCCCTCCAAACTTTATACCATCTGCAAAGTTGATCACTGAACCATCACTGCTTTTATTCAGATTGCTGACTAAAATGTTAAATGATATAGGATTAAACACAGATTCTAGGCATTCTATTGGAGCTCTCATTTCAAACTCACTTTGAAACATTAAATGACAACTCTTTAAATTCAATTTATCTATTGTCATCTAGACCAGTGGTGCCAAATTCAAATAGGAATAGGGACCAATAATCATATATAAGGAAGTATATTGACTTAAAAAACATGTAGTAATATTATCTATGTTCTGTTGTATTTTTATTTAAATGCACCTCTAATTAAGAATCAAAGGAAGAATTTCATTAAATATTTTGTTCAAATTTATATAAACTATATAACATTCCTTTGATCTATTAGTTTAATAATTTGTGCAAAAATAAAGGAATAAATGAATAAAAATAGATGAATAAAGTTTGTCTGCAATGATTTGATCTTGCTGAATCAATGGTGAATCTTTGTGATAACTCTTTCCTCTTAAAGTCTTTCACTATCTCTGCAGGGGAAGGGAAGGAAATAAGCATTTATATAAGCTTGTATAATAAGCACTCACACTATGCATCAAGCATTGTATTAAGCACTTTACAAATATTTCATTTTATTCTTACAACAACCTTACAACAATAAAATCCAAATTTTATATTTGAGGAAACTGAGGCAAAGAGAGGTTTAATGATTTACCCATGGTTACATAGCTAGTATCTAAGACTGGGTGTGAACTCAAGTCTTCCTGACTTCATGTTTAGTGCTCCATCCATTGTGACAACTAGCTGCCATAATTCATTCCAAAATTTTGCCAGGTAATATTTCATTTTGTATACCTAACTATATTATTATTTCTCTTAAGTTTGAAAAAGGCAGAAATTAATCTCATTGTATATTATGTGGTTTGTTACAATCCTCAGTAGGTTATTAGTGCAAAATAAGGCAACATTACTTTGTTATTAGTTTACTAAGTTATTCAGAATCACTTTCATATACTGTCATTCATAAACTCCAAATTTTTTTTATTTAGTGTTTTATTTAATGTGGAAAGTGTACTAATTTTCAAATTACAAAATAAAAGGATAATGATTTCTTAGTGACAGGGAATCAAATCTTAGCCTTCTAATTCACTGTACAGTCCTTTAGTTTTTAGCTAGTATTGAGCAAAAAAAAAAAATAGACAAATTCCTATTTTAAGGTACCAGGAGTCTCCATTATACTGCCATCTTCAAGTTTAATGAATAGTATCACACTGCTAAAACTGCTTCACTTGAGTGCTGAGATTTTTAAAATCCCTTTTGATATGTAACAATTGCCCTTGGTGAAGTGGGAGGACTTTTTAGAAATGGGATTTTAGAACATGGAACAAATTGAAAAACTGCTCAATTTGCAAATTAAATTTCATGAAGGTGAAATTGTTCATTTTAATGGTGTTACAATCCTAGTACCATACAAATATGATTAAAAATAAGAAATAAACATTCCTGATCACCACATCTCTTTCTCTAATTTTTTACTGTTATACACAATTCTTTTTCTACTGCATGGACAGAAATATTCCATCCTTGTTCTAGCCAATTGTTATAAAAAATCCAGACTCTTGGATATGTTTACTTTAGAAAAAAAAACAATTCATGTACCAAGAAGGTTTTTCAAGAGTGTAAGGTTTGGAGTGAAATAAAATTTCTAGCCTCAGCTACCTAGCTTCTTATTGATATGAGGTTACCTTACAGGCTCTGCCTCATAACCAACTGAAGTAATAGAAAGAAGAACCACATGCAGAAAGATTGGAGGTGACACAAATATAATAATGTTACAACAATATTTCAGGTTTCAGGGAAGACAACTGGAATGTTAATGATTAATGAGCAATTACACTGGAACATAGAGAGTCCTGTACAGTTGTAAAAATCTGTGGATCAAGAATCCAGTTGTCCTCTATTGCCTTCAGACAACAGTGTCTCCAAAGAAATCATTTAAAAAACAAAAGTAAACATTTTGTTTGGAAAAAGTTTGGATTCCCCATGCAAGAATCAATGGGTTTCAGAAGGAAAACTTATCAACAAAGGGTGGATGCCTATATTGTAAAATAATTGTATAATATGATGAAAAAATAACTTCAAAACAGCTCCATTAAATAATGATTAAATATTAACCAGATTTAAAGACATGCTTACTATATATATTAGATTGCATAAAACATAACATGCCAGTCAAAACTGCCAAAATTTCATGATTATATTGTCTATAACATTCATTCTAAATTACTTAAAGGCATGCTTTTACTATTTTAATGACGTACCCTCTGAATGTCAGAGAGGTTTTTTTTTCTTTTGTTTTTTTTCCCTTCTATTAAATTCTAAAAAATATGCTCTGAGTACAATACCTCATATACTTATTTACTTTCCTGTCATATCATGGCAGGATTTCCATGTCATATCCATGCAGCATTTTCCTCTTGACATAAAATCCTAGTCCCTCAAGGTTCCTGAATGAGTCTTTCCTCATCACCACCCTCTGCATCTTCAGAGTGCATTGTCTCTAGCTCAACCTGTCTGCTCCAGACAAGTTAATTTATTTAATGTATTTACTGCCCCATTCCCCATAGGACTTGTTCCTCCCTTCCCCCTTGCACATACTATCCTCAGTAACTGGGATGTTTTCTAGACCTCTACAACAATTTATATCCCTCACCTTTTCATCTTCAAGTCTATCCCAGACCCTGTTTTCTCTAGGATGTTTCCCTGATTAATGCTCTCCAACAAAGATCACATATTTTTCCTATGCTTAGAGAAAACTCTCATTCCTCAACTGGTTTGTATGATCATACAAATATAGAGTATTAGAACCATGAATCTAAAGCTAGAAGGGCCATCAGAACTCAACTAGTCCATTTGTCCCATTGCTTTAGAGCATGGAGGGTTATCAGAGCACATCTAGTCCATATGATCACAGATTTAGAACTGGAAGAGACTTCAGAAGTCAACTAGTCAATGGGACCACAGCTTTAGAGCTTGAAGAGAGCACAGAACACTTCTTATTGATAGCACAATAACTCTAGACCTGCAAGAGACCTCAGAACTCATCTAGACCACAAGAAAGAGAAGACTCTAGAGCCAGAGCCAGGAAAACCTTTAGAGATCATCTAGAACAACTTCCTCATTTTACAGAAAAAGAAACTGAGGCCTCAGAAAATGAAGTAAATTGATTAAGGTCACACAAACAGTTAAACATCAGAGCCAGGATACAAATCTATGTCCTCTAATTCCAAAAAATGTATATGCTTTCTATTGTACAAATCATAAAGTCTTCTTTAGTATATTATGCTCAGTCTCTACACTTATTGACATTCACTGGTAACATTCCTAAGAAAATTCATGAATTTCCCCAGAATAGATTTTAATCTCATTAAATTGACAGTCCTCTCTTTTTTCTTACATTCAACATATGTTTGTTGAGAGTCAAGCTACAGTTTAGAGCTATGAGGGCAGATAAAGAATTAAAACATGTTCTGTTCTCTCAAGAGTTTTTAGTCTAGGTATGTTACCAAGACACATACACCTACTTTTAAAAATTGAAATAATACTATAGGAGCTAAATGACACTACACAAATCACCATGGAGAAAAATGAAATAAATACTATAAGTCTAGGGTAAGGATAAGATAGTAATGGGCTGGAGAAGTCAGGGAAGGCTAGCCTAGCCACCCACTTGAGATGATATTATTCCCTCTCTACCCTCCCCCTTGACCATTACTCTAGGACCTATAATTTCTGGGCAGATGTGTAATACATGCTAATGGGGGGGGGAGGGTTACATGATACAGTGAACAGAGCACCAGCCCTGGAGTCAGGAGGACCTGAGTTCAAATCTGACCTCAGACACTTAACACTTACTAGCCGTGTGACCTTGGGTAAGTCACTTAACTCCAATTGCCCTGCCTTCCACCTTCCAAAAAGCGCCCCCCAAAATACATGCTTATTAGTAGAACACTAGGACTAATTCAGCACTTTAAGTCCTTTAGAACTACAGACATGAGATTTTAGAACAGTTTACAATTTCTTCTTTCCCCAGTAAAAGAGAACTAAATAATGTTTCTTGCAAGAAGATACAAGATTATTGATTTTTAAAAAAACAGCTTTAGCATACTTGAAAATTAGGGACCTTTATATTTATTTCCAGAATGAAAGATGTGGACATTCTGACCATTGATTGCTACTTTGCTGGAAATTATAGGAGTGATAGCAATTCTCTGGTATGTAGCTCAGTAATTAGTACTGTAACTATAGATGAGATGATTAGTGATAGTTGGTGTTCCTTATTATATACATGTTAACTGTATAAAAATCAATTGATCTCAGAGTGGGACTTCTTAAGTGAGGTCAACCTTACTGGGTTTACTGTCCTTAACTATTTTGATTTGATTTGCTATTTCCAGTCCTTTAAGGTCCTCATAGATGGCTTGGAATGACTTGTTAGCGACTTGTGCTTCTAAGGAGTTCATATAAACTATATCATAAAAACAACCTATCAGAAGAAACTGCAGAGTGTGGTACAATTAGATTCCAATTTGTTTTGCTGACTTGTTGTCCTGATGTAGAACTTAGGGAAGGTATGAAATTGTTTGTCTGGGTTTTATTGGTGTGTTTGAGAATTTGTGATAGGAATTCTTTCTTCTTTCACCTATTTTCTCACCATCCTTCAGTTAAAGGCTAGTATTTTGGTTATCTATTGCAAATTTACAAGATACCAGCAGCTATGCAGGATAACATGAATGGAATGTGGATGTGTGTTCCCTAGTTCTCATCATTATCCTTTCCTGCTACTGTGCTTTTGTGTCCTGTCATCCAAGCCCTACAAAGAAGAAGTAGATGGGTGGTAGTACTAATAAATCTTTGGTTTTGAGAAATAGCTCTTCTTTCTTGGTTCCTCTCATTGACCTAGACCTAGAGTATGGAATTTGTATGGAGCAATACTCTATCTACTCCAGAACTTACTGTGTCCAACATATTAACTAATTGTTGTGTAGCACATTGGAGATTGGACTCAGAAGGAACTTTATGGCATTTACTAGAGGACAAAAAAAGAGATATGATACCTTTACAAAGATTTATAATATAGTAATGAAAGGATTGCCTGCAACAAGAGTGGCAAAATATGCCTCTAATCCCTTAAAATGAATTTCATTATTAATAACTTTGAAATGCCACAGACAACATAATTATAAAATCTTGCCAGTGTTGAAAACTGAATTCATCTTTCATGCAGTTTAATATACAGAGTGAAAGTGTCTGGAAAACTATATTAAAATATAATATTTAATCAAAGAATGCAACCATTCTTTTAAGTTACTATACCACTGATTCAATATATCATATCATCCTATATTTATAATTTTTTCAATATAGCCATCCAGATGGATGAGTGAATCCCTATATCTACCCAGTTATGGCCTACTTAGCTTCCCTTCCCCCCATAAAAATATTAGCTTCAACCTGCTCAATTAATTCAAATCCAGACACTATTTATTTGGATCAAACTTAAAATCAATATACAATTTTTCCAAGAAATCCAAGAAAATGAATGCCTTTTATAGAGGGATTTTCAAATTGAAACAAACCATTTCTCCTTTTTTTTTTCATCACATTTCAGCTTAAAAATAACATTTTAAGCTTTAGTAGCATAGAAAAGTGGAAAAGAGTAAGAGGAGGCTTTCCCAACTACAATCTTTTTGAGTCAAGAATTTCTTAGCTTTGGTATAAAAGAAAATTCAATGTGTTCTGAAACTCACAAGTATACTAAGGCTGTACATAGCAACAAGGGACCATTCTTCACAAAGTGGTTGCTGGTTTAGCAAAAATAATTTTTCACACATATTTGTTCAGGTCTGTAAGACAAGCATTTGACTTATGGTACATATGGCTTGGGAGTAGGGTGCCTGCCTCCCATGGTATGCCTTTACCTGAGAGAATATTTGAGTGTATATAAAAGGATATTTAAAAGACGCAATACTTTAGAGAGATCAACAGAAGTTTTTCACATGTGGATGGTGGCATATATGTGTGGAAAGAGAGAAGTGTGAATTAGAACAGTAGTCCACCATTATTAGGTTTTTAAGAGTCAATGCTGGAATTATGAGAGCTAGTTGATGGCTTTAGGAAATGTGTCCTTTAAAACCTACATGAAATTTTTGCATTAAATTATGACCACTTATAGACATGCATTTCTTAATGGAATTGTTGATGAGCTTCACCACTATCTGAGCTTAACCACACAATCTGCAATTTTAACACAAATCACTGATGCTATTGCCAAGAGAGATTCACTTACTGGGGAAATTGAAAATTTAATTTTGATGAAACAAAAAAAATTAAGAAGAATATTTGAAGAGGTAGCATGAAAACACTTTGCATTAAAACATTTGGAACCTTCCTTATCCTTCAAAGATATTTGTTGCCATGGTTTTTAAAGAGTTCTAAAAAGCCTCAGCTGTGATCATGAGAGTAGCCAAGAAATAAGGGGTCCTACCTATACTTTATTTATTTGTCAGATATATTTTTGGTTTATCTCCCAGGTAAGACATACTTATTCCATTTCTCCACCCTTGAAAATAAGCCATCATCATTACATCAGTAGGAATAACACAATTTTCTAACCTGAAATAAAGGTGTAGTCCCATGCTAATTTACATATTCTGACCCATGAATAGATATACATATATGTGCATACACATACTCACACACACACAGTCACCCCATTATTTCCTCCCCTTGGCTACATTTAAGGGCAATGCCCATAATAAAAGTGTTAGTTTATAAGGGATTGCATTCTCATAAAGGGTGAGGTTTTCCTATCTTGTCTTTAAAAATTGAAGTTTCTTTCTCTTGTCAATTAACAGCACCCAAGTATCTGGAGGTCACACAGATGAAAATGATCTGTTTTAAGTATTTTCTCTAAGAGTTTTTCATTTGATTATTACATGATAAGTACCAAGTGTACCCCCTGGAAGTGCTCTGGCCTTGTCAATGTTCTTGTTCCATTGTGTAGCATGCATGATTCTTCAAGATGAGAGGCAAGTATTGAAGCAGAAGTAAAGACTCAAAAAAGAAGAAATCAATTACAGTAAAAAGAATTCCTGTAGTTGCCACACTATTCAGCCTTCTCCACAATCAAACCTCCATATATAGTTCAATGTAGTTTCTTAAATTAGCATTGTGCCCTTCCTGTTGTTGTGATCTCTCGTAAGTCTTTAGATTTTTGCTGATGGAATATGGCTAGTGAAGGGCAACCAGGATAGTAAGAAGATAAGAAAGGATTCCAACTAGGATTTAACCTAGAAGGTCTTAGGGAGACCACAATAGTCATCTTCATGTATTTGAAGGCTTGTCACATGGAATACAAGTCACTTGCTCTTGATTCTTGAGAAAAGAATTAGGAAAAATTGATAGAAATCAACAAGTAAACATTTATTAAAGACTATTTGCCAAGTGCTGGGAGAGGCCAATTTCAGCTCAACCCAAGGAAAAACTTCCTAATCATTAGAGCAATAGAAAATAAGAATGGGTTAGCTCAGTGGGGCATTGGAAAGTAAGGGGCAGTAGGGCATGGAGACCACTGAGTTAGGTGTTATGACTCATCAAGCAGGATTTCTTTCAATAAGCTATTGTTGGATATGTTACAGATAAAATTCAGACAATAACTTGAGTATGGTATGGAAGGGATGAACTATGATACCCTTGTAATAAACTTTTAGAGACTAGGTCAAGTATGATTGAATCAATTTGTGTGGTGCTATGAACTCTGTCATTTAGATGGACAAGGAATGAAAAACATTTTTGATGAAAACAAAGTTTTTATTTCTTTAAAGAAATACTTTTATCATGATGCCCAGTAAAATGGTAATAGTGGAATCACAAAACAGTCTAATTTCAATTCAATTCAAAATAGTAACTCCACCATTCTATTTGCATGGCTCTAGGCAAGTCTTTTCCCCTCTCTGGGCTGTAATCACTCCTCTGTAAAGTGGAAAAACTAGAATCAATAATTTCTAAAGTCTCTTCTTTCTATAAAATGCATAGGGAGCTCAATTAGCCCATTCTTTTATCTGAAGCATGAATTCCCTCTATAATATACCTGAGAAATGAATAGCTCATCATGATTCATGGGAGATTTAGACCCCAGCTATTCCAGGCTCAGTCCATGGATGGACATTCTACCTATCCTTGACCCTTGGTGGAAAAGTTTTATTGTTGAGAGGGTAAAGGAGTGAATTCAGACAGTATTCTAAGAAAATTTGAAGAAAAGGCCCAATTTCTTCTAAGATCATTGTAATATCTTCCTAACTGGTTATCCTCCTTCCAAACTACCCTTTTTCAAATCCATCATCATACTTCTGCTTGAGTAATCTTCATAGTATATTGCCTGTTTCTCAATTCGAAAACTTTGCATGCTTCCTCACTAGATAAGGAATATTGGCATTCCTAATATTGGCATTCAAGGACATCAACAATATAACTCTCACCTGTCCATCTTTATTTGCACTCCTACTTAGGTCAAACTGAAAACTAATGTCAAGTCTTCAGCTGAAAGCAAGGGGGATGTCTGGCTGAAGCACATGCCTACAACATCATTTGAAACATTTTGTCCAGCTTTACTTGAAACAAGAGTTAGGGGGCAGCTAAATGGTGCAGTGAATAGAGCACTGGCCCTGGAGTCAGGAGGACCTGAGCTCAAATCCAGCCTCAGACACTTAACACAAACACTAGCCATGTGACCTTGGGCAAGTCACTTAACTCCAATTGCTTTGCTGTGCCCCCTCCAAAAAAGCACAAAAGAAAGAAAGAAAGAAAGAAGAGTTCATTGGTCAACAAGCATTTATTAAGCATTTACAACTTTCCATAGCCAGGATGAAATTGATTAGCTTTCATCGCCAAATAAAAAACAAAACCCTAAGTTTTTTTTGCAGGTATTACAATCCTTTGAGTCACCAAGGCTTAACATCTCAGAATGATACAAAAATCTTTACTCTTCCTTACCATCCTTAATAATTCAGTTTTCATATCTTATGTATTCTACCTCCATAACAGTGCTCACTTGCCCACCATATTAGTTTTGATCCTTATTGCCTCTTGCCTGGCCCATTTTTCAATAACCCCCTAATTATTCTCCCTGTTTAGAGTCACTCCACTCCAATCTAGGCACCCAACGGCCAAAACAATTTTCCTAACACACAAGTCCGGCCATGCTTCAGCCCTGCTTGAGAATCTTTGGTGGAGCCCTGTTGACTCCTAGATAAAATTCTGATTTTGCCATTGGTCATTTAAAACCCTTTAAAGCCTGTTTCTAGCCTTCCTTTCCAGATTTATTTCACATTGCTCTTCATCCACTTTACATTCTATGTATGATGGCCTATTTTTCTTTACCAAATTATTTCCTGCCTCCCTATGTTTACACAGTCTTTTTCCTCTTCCTGGAATTCACTCCTACCTATTAAAACCTTTACTTTTCTTCATGGTTCAACTCAGGTGCCACCTTCTACTATTCAGTCTAGTTGGTAGTTCTTTCTCATCAAAGTATCATATATTTACCTATACATGTGAAAATCAGTATCCCTAGAGAAAAATATAAGTCTTTCAAGGGCAAAGACTGTTTTTCTTTTAGTCTTTGTAATTCAAGCACTGAACATGATGTCTTGCCTATGATTGGTGCTTATTAGCTGCTAGTTAAATTAAATTGAATGAATGTGTTCTATATTCATTCTGAGCTGCTTTGTTCCCTGGTTTCATCATGTCCTCTCCCATTGCTATGGCTTTGTTTATGGTATCATAATCATCTCCTCTATGAAATTCATATCTTCAAATGGAGAACTTCAACAAATAGAAATATGGAGGGGGTGATCCATCCACCTTAAATGGATCGCCCTGTCCATATTTCTATTTATTGAAGTTCTCCATTCAAAGACCTGAATTTCACAGAGGTGTTGACATCTAAGCTAGACCTTGAAGGAAGAAAAAATTTTAGTGGAGACAGACACATTACAGTCATTGTAAGCACTATTTCATTATTAGCAATTTTAAATGATTAGCAAGTCTTTGAAGGCCTCTTTTCAAGTTTTCTTTACAATTATCTGGAGGATATGATTCACAAAGTGCCCTGTATCCTAGGTGGTAATTCTAAATCTCCAAGTGAATAATGGAAATTTCTAAGTATTCCACCACAACCTCAAATTGAAATGGTCCTGAAATTGAATTCTTGATCTCCCCAAACTAGCCTTCCTCGCTTTGGTACCATTTTCCATGGTAGCATGACTTGACACTTCTTTCTTCCCTGATCTTGGATCTTCATATTCATACAATAGGATCACAGAATCTCAGAATTGGAAATCATGTAGTCTAACTAATATCTGAAGCACACAATCTGTTTAAACATTCTGAAGAAGAGATTACTCAACCTCCACTTGAAGATCTCCAATAATGGAGAACACATTATCTGCCACTTGGGTATAGTTCCAATAAAAAAAAAGTTTTATGTTAATATGAAATCTGACCCCTCCATAACTTCTATACTTAAGTCCTTGTACTATCCTCTGAGGCCATGAAAATAGAAATTCTACTCAGGCATTACAGTCTGTAGGTTTTTCCTTCATATTGTCTCTCATAATCATATTTTTCTACCTTTTTCCACCAGCTAAGTTCAAGCACTTCTCAGCTCACATGTAGATTATTGCAAAAGCTAACTAATTATTCTCCTTGCCTCTATTTTCTTCCCCATCTAATCCATCCTGCATGCAGCTGCCTGACCAATTTTCTTTAAATACTGTTTTCATCATCATGTCACTCTCTAGCTAAAAAAACTTTTAATTGCTTCTTATTGTCTGCTGGAAAAGATCCAAAATCCTTAGCCTAGCATTCAAGGGCCTTCACAATCTGACCTCAGTCTTCTACTCAGTCCTCCATTTCTTGTAAAAAAAAATAATGAGTATCTACTATATGTAATATACCCCAACTGGACTTTAAGAGGGATATAAAGAATAAGACATAGTCTGCCTTCATGAAATTTAGTGACATATTTGTTCTCTATGAAGACTAAACTGGATGACAGTGTTCAAGGATAGTAAAAGTGAGGAGAACCTGGAAGTATGGAGGCCTATTAGGAGGCTATTGTAACAGTCCAGGGAAGAGATAATAAGGGTCATATCTATGATGTTAGAGGAATTTCTGAGGTAGAATAGACATGATGTGGTGGCTGGGCAAATGTGGGGAATGAGGTACAGGAAGGAGTCAAAAACTTACTTCAGATCTTTAGTTACTGGGGACATGACAATGTTATTAAGCAAAAAATCCAGAAGGAATAAGTGGTTTTCCAGGGAAGATTGTGAACTCAGGTTTGTCTTTGCTGAGTTTGAGGTGCTAAATGACTGAGCGCCACATAGAAGTATCTAGCAAGCTGTTGAAAATGGGGAACTAGAGCCTAGGAGAAAGAGCAGTGTTAGAGTCATAAATTTGGGAATACTTCATATAATGAAGAAAATCAAAACTCTATGAATGGATGTCCCAAAAGGAGCAAGTGTTGGGCAAGAATAAAAGAAGATTTAAGATAGAATCTTAAAGTATTCCTCATTTAAGGAGTAGGATAAAGAAGAGAGATGAGAGAAAGGAATAGTTTAGTTGGTCTAGTCATTATGCCCTAACTTTGCTTATGCCAATGCCTCCCCAATACTCACCACTAATCCAAATTCTACCTATCTTTCAATCCCAGCTCAAGTCCTAGCTCCTCTTAGTCAGCCTATCAGTCAACAAGTATTCTATTAAGTGTTTCGTATGTAATAGAGACTTGCTAAAAACTGAAGACACAAAAAAGAACAAAAACAAAAAGCAGAAACAGTCATTGCCCTCAAGAAATATACATTCCTTTGTAAAGTCTTCTGCAAGCATGCCAATTCCAAGTTAGTTTTGCCTTTCCCAAAACATCACAACATTGACATCTTGTTAATTAATGTTTTGGATATATGCTATAAGAAACTATTTGAGTGTATTTGAGCAGCCTCTCAACCCTCTGAGAATTGAAGCACCCTTTCAGTGGAAAGCCAACCCATCCAGAAAATATGGTCAACCCATCTGATGAAGAAACTAGAAGTTCTTAGGTAAGCATGATTTTTCCATCTCCATAGGAACAGAAAAACCAGAGAAAGGTCCAGGTCAAATGAGTAGGTGTGGCACTCTGAGAATAAAAAGGACCCTGTATGAACTCAGAAGCCTCAACTTCCTCATGATTCACTTACTCCTTAGCCACTTGCCATCTGTACACTGCCCCCATCACTTTACAAAAATTACTCTTTCAAAGGTCACCAAAGGCCTCCTTACTGAAATATCTGACAGCCTTTTCAGTCATCATCCTTATTAAACCACCTGGAACTATTGACACTGTTGACCACTTACCTTTTCCAAATGCATTTTCCTCCATTAGCTTCCAAGACATGATTCTCTTAGTTCCTAATTTTCTTTGGCTTCATTCATTATCTGAAATATCCTTGGGTGAGCCATTATTCTGCTAAATCACAAAAATCGCAGAATTGGAAAAATGTCTACAGGACTTTATCTAACTGCCATAGAAAACCCTTCTCCCTCAAAGCTCAATCTACCTTTGGACTGCTTCTCACATCATAAGAACTCTATGGGGCAGCTAGGTGTGCAGTGAATAGAGCACTAGCCCTGGAGACAGGAGGACCTGAGTTCAAATCTGGCCTTGGACACTTAATACAAAACTAGCTGTGTGACCCTGGGCAAGTCATTTAAGCCCAATTGCCCTACCTTCCCCCATCCAAAAAGACAAAAAAAAGAACCCTATGCCCATGAGGCCTCCCTGCTGGTTGGTTAGTACCTCCCAGAACTTCACATTTAAAAAGAAGTCCCAGACCAAACATATCTTCATTCCTCTCCAGGCTGGTCTACTGACTCATCTCTATAGGACTTTCTCTACTATGCCTCTAGCCAGGTACCCTCTGCTGCTCCCCCCCACCATGTTTTCAGCTCCTTGTTATGGGTTATCTTGCCCCCATTTGAATATAAGCTTTTTGAGGTCAGGGACCAGCTTTCTTTGTGCTTGTATTTGTATTCCCAGCACTTAGCACAGTTCTTGAAACATACAAAGGGCTTGATTGACTGTTGACTGGAAAAGGCCTTGGAGACCCTCCCATATAGACCTCCATCTAGATCTCTATAATTCCCAAAGAGTAGTCATACAACTTTGCTTGAAAACCTCCAATAAGGAAAACTTACTAGCTCCCAAGACAACATATTCTACTTTTACATAGCTCTATTGAGAATTTTTCCTTATATAAAGCAGAAGTTTGCTTCTTTGAAATTTCTCCTCATTCCTCCTAGTACCATTCTCAGTAGTAAGTTCTAAACTAATGAACTAACCTAATCACTCCTCTGGATGACCATTTATTGACACTTGCTTTGCCCCCCTAAGTCTTCTCTAAACTGAACAATCTAAATTTCTTCAATGGATAATATTGCCCAGGGTAGCCCTGATGCTCTTCACCATCATGGTTGACTTCTTATGAATCTCTGCGACTTTCTCAAATATGGCATGCAAAATAAAATGCAATACTTCATATGTGGTCTGATCATGGCCAGTACCAGAACTATCATTCTCTATGGCCTATGGCTGATGATCATAGGATTTTTCAGAGGTCATTTAGTCCAATGCTATTCTTTTACAATTGAGAAAGTCAAAGGCTATGGAGGCTATGTGATGCACCAAAGGTGGTAATGTACTATATACCAGAGGTCAGATTTGTCCTCATGGACTCTGACTTGTTTTTACTTTGAATTTTGCTTTTTCTTTTAGCTATACAACTATTCATTCAATTTCTCATCCTTTAAACTATCATCTTTCATTTCTCTCTCTCATTCATCTCACATATCCAATCATTAACAAAGTCTTATTGATTCTAATTCAGCATTAACTTTTGTATCTGTCCTATTCTTTCTCATTTCCCACTTTCCCTCCCCTAACCCTTATTATTGTCCACCTTAACTATTGAAATGAACAATTAAATGGTCTTCCTTATAGGAGTTTGTCATGTGATTCCTACTTTCCTCACAACTTTTTTTCATTGCTCCTTATTACATACTGAAAAAGTTCAAACTCCTTAACTTCCCATTTAAGACCTTCTCGAATCTAACATCATCTTACCTATCCAGTCTTAACTCACACTCCTTTTATCACACACAAAATACATTCAACTAAAATGGAGGAATCGCTATCCTTGGCACATAATCTGCCTTTTCCAATCTTCATGCCTTTGCTCATACTGCTCCACTTGCCAAAAATCCCTTATTCCCTTAGTTTCTTTTCCCCACCTTGATCTCTGCCATAGTCATCTGTTGAAACTTATGGCCTAGCTCAAATACCCTCCATGAAAACTCTACTGAGTTTCCCCATCAATAAAGATTCCACTCTTCTGGGATGTCACAGAATACTTGTTTGTGAGGACTTTAATGCACTGACCATGTTTTCTAAAACCTTGAAAGGACATGAGAGTAGAGAAAAAAGTTTTATTTAATCTTTGTATTTCACCCAACAATTAGCACAGTGCTCTGCATGTATAGTTATAATAGGTATAAGAAGGTATAAACATCTGTCAAAGTTAGTTTTCATGATCTTCCTGGGAGCTATCCAGGGTACTTGATTACCTCTGCCTTTCTTCAGTGCTACCCTGCTGACTTCAACTATTCCTGAAATCATCCATCAGTCCCAAGTCTTATCATACCAACACACATTGCCTGCCCCCACCATTCCTCAGGGTCCCCAGTGAGGTTACCAACATATATAATATCTGTCCCAATGGGACGAAATTTCTTCCATACATATTTTGTATACTACATAGTGCCATGTGCACAGTACATGCTAAAAAGATATACAATTGGTTAACAGAAAGCATTCGCAATCCTTCAATGAAAGGTAAAATATGCATATGTGGTTTGAGTTCATTAAAAAAAAGAAACTATGCAAATCTGATGCATCATTTACTACAGTTTGCCTCAGGTCATTCTCTTTACTCAAACAGAAGAGTGGCATTTGATTGGGTCAAGTATAATACATACAATGAGTCCATAAAAGTCTTTCATCATGAGCAAGGCCAAGTCTTCACACACACAAGTTCCTAAGGCTGCTTCTTTACAATTGTGACTACTTTTATCCTTTAAGTCTTCCCTCTTCCACTTAAAACTAGTAGGGGAAATCACAGTGTGATTTTGCTAATCTCATGATTCTCTAGAAATAAGTTTGATCATCCAAGTACCTTAAAGGAAGACCACAGTGTTCAGAATCACTGATTATATCCAAAGGACTTTGACAATGTCAAAAACATGGCAATGTGTTAATAGAGGTTTTAAGAACTGGTATGACCAATATAATTTTTTCAGATGTTAACAAATTATCCACATATCTCAGTAGACATCTTGCTAACTGATTTGTCTGGTCATATAGAAAACCCAAAGATTCTATTTGTATATATCTCCATACAAATACTGAATTTTGTGTGCTTTTTTTTTAGCATTAGCCAGTCAAATCACCACCTTCTTCCTAACACCAAAATTACAGGGTTGGATCAGTACAGATTTTGCTCCATAACTTTTTTTTTCTAATGAATTAATCATTTGGAAAGGGAATACTCAAAGTAAGAAGTATACTAATCAGATTTTATTCATTGAAATATAAATGATAGTCTTGGGCAGATAAGTATATAAAGAAACCTATACTATATAAGGTTACTCTCCTTAGCATGGTATATAAGAAGGATGAGTAGATATAAAGTAAGAAGGGAGCTCTGCTCCCTCCTAACTGGGAAAGTCTCTATGCCTCAGCTTCCTCATTCATAAAATAAGGAGATTGATTGCCATAATATCTAAGAACTCTAATAGCACTAACATGACTTTCCTTAGGCAAATAGTTGTTGCCAATATAAAATATTTCAGACAACTTGCCACTTTTTCAGTCTCTTTCTTACCTAGACTGGAAGTGCAATAGTTACTCACAGGCCTGATTCTAATAGTGATTGCCACAGGAAGCTTTGACTTCCTCTGTTTTCCAACCTGGACCAGGTCACCACCTTCTTAGGCAACCTGGTGTCTCGCCATTCCCAGGGACTGCAGTGCTGCATTAGCGCTGGCAAGGTGGATACTCAATCACCTTTAACCATACTGCAGCTTAGAACTCCAGAGCTCATGTGATCCACAGTCTCAGCCTTCTCCAGTAAAAAGTATTGCAAGTATATACCACTCCTGGACTTTGTCATGGCAGAGGGGTTTACATAACTCAATGAAACTATGAGCTATGACATGCAGGGTTATCCAAGATGGGTAGGTCATAGTGGAGAATTCTGACAAAAGGTGATCCACTGGAGAAGGAAATGGCAAACGACTTCAGTATCTTTGCCAAGAAAACCCCATGGACAGGTGGACCATGAGATCATGAAGAGTCAGATATGATTGAATGGCTGAACAACCACCACCCCTAACTACTTCTTTCTTTCCAAAGATCTACTAGCTTTAATGCTCTTTTAATTATTCTGATTGCATCAGAGAGAAAGCTTGACAAAGGCTTGTGTTCTTTACTATCAACCAATCTTCATTTAAACAAAATGGTGTGCCCCAGGCTTTGCATAGTCTACAAGCAGCAGCAAGAGGTATAACAGGTAGGGATGAAGACGCAACAGGCTAGATATGGAGAATCCATGAAGCCATAAATAGAAAGAATCTTCGTTGTGTGTGTCTATAGTATCTATTGGTTTTTCTAGTTATAGTGAAATAGACAATATATTATATACACATTGGGCTGGGGAGAGGCATTTGTTAGCCTTGTTAGCCCAGAACACTGCCTAGTCACCTACCCTAGACTCAATTACTATTTGAATTAGTTTCTGAAAGTACTATAGGGAGAAAAGCAATCTGGCCATTATATTTTCAAAGCCTGATCTCTAAACCATTCCAGAGTCTACCCACAAATATGCATCTTGAAACAGTCCTGGGTCCCCAATATGAGTGGCTTCTAATGCCTAGAAACCACCGCTGTTGACACATGTCATCTTTAGCTGTTTAAAAAAACAAAACAAGATAGACTATTCCACAAATTCCTGAGTAATCCAGTTTGCACAAAAAATTTGACATTCTTTTCTAAGAAGCCAAAGTAGCTTCAAATCTGGGTGCTTTGCCATCAGGTGAGCGGCCTCTTCAGGTAAAGGATTCACCACACTACAGTAAGGAGACAGAGATTCCCATCTAATAAACAATGGGGAAAATTAAAATAGCCCTAGCATCTTCACCACTCTCTACTTGCAGCTCAGATTTTTCCTTTCCACTGCTGCCTTGTTGGAGTGTGGAGGCAGTATAACTGACAAAGAAGTAAAGGTTTTTTTTTTTTCCCATAAAGCTTTTTAGGTGCAAACTATCAAGTTTATGATGACAACATGAGAAGCAAAACCCTTATGACTCAGCCTAGTATCCCCTTTCAGATTCACAAGCAAATTCATCTAAAACCCCAAAATATAGTTAAGATAGGAAAAAATAACATCAATTTTGCACATATTCTTGAAGATATTCCTGAATCATATAATATTTAATTCAGAGATGACTTCTTCCTGGATATGTTACCAAATTCACTTAAAAATAGTTGGAATTTATATAGTGTTTTAAAGTTTTGTAAAGTACATTATAGATATTGCTTTATTTTATTCAATAAATTTATAAGATAAGGTTTTTGAAATAAGTGAACTTTAAAATTCTTTCCTTCCACAATTCTTTTTGTCCCTTCCAGGATTTTGATCAATTCATGCTTTGCTTTCAATATATCATTGTGGTGAAGGTACTTTGCAAACTTTATAAGTATAAAATATAATAATGGTAATAATAAAAATAATATAGATGATTCTCTGTGATCCCTTTGATGAGCTCCAGAAAAGCAGTGCACACAAATATTTAGGAATTATTTTAATATCCAAATCCCAATAATGCCTAAAGGGAGGCAAACCTAAAGTAAAGAGAAAGTATAGGACAACAGACAAAGTAAAGTATTTGAAGTCAAAAGACTTGAGTTCATATACACTGTACGACCTTAGACGTTTAAATAAAATGGTGTGTCCCACTGTATGACCTTTGGCAAATTACATCACCTCCTTGGGTCTCAGTTCCCTCATCCAGAGAAAGAGGTTGGATTCAGTGGTGAGGAACCTGTGATCTTGAGGCCACATGTGGCATTCTAGGTCCCTGGGTGCCACCTTTTGACCTAGTCCAAGTTTTATAGAACAAATCCTTTTATTAAGGGCATTTGTTCTGTGAAGTTTGAATTCAGTCAAAGGGCTGCACTTGAGCACCTAGAGGGCCACATGTTCCCCACTCCTGTTCTAATCTGTTTGACTTCTATTCATTTGTCTATCTTCTGCTACAGCTAGCTTTATATATCTTATTGCCTTATTAGATTTTAAGCTCCTTGAGGGCAGGGGATGTACTCTTTATTTCACTTTTGTATGTCTAATAGTTTCAAGCACCTTGTACATAGTATGGAATTTTAAAACTATTTATTAGATTAAAATGAAAACTGCTTTAGGTGACAAAACCATAAAAACTGTTACAACTATCAATCAGTTACAAACTTGAGAATTCATGGCTGAGTTCTCATAAAAATGGAACATTGTTCTCAGACATATTTTTTGGCATGCTTTTACATTTTTGTGTTACATTTTGGTCTTGATTTTTTTAAAAAAATCTTTCTCAGGAACAAAATTTGGGGAGGGGGAATAAAGTACCTGCTTGTGAATAGAAAGTTTAATGGAATATTTAAAGGTGTTAACTGAGATTTTTTTTTTAAAAGAGAAAGATAAAAAGGGGAAGAAGAAAAGAAAGTGAATAGAAATGGGGTTGGGTCTGGGGTTTGTTGTTGTTTTTTGGAGGAAGGAGGGCAGGGCAGTTGGGGTTAAGTGACTTGCCCAAGGTCACATGGCTAGTGTTAAGGGTCAGAGGCTGGATTTGAGCTCAGGTCCTTCTGACTCCAGGGCCAGTGCTCTATTCACTTTGCCACCTAGCCACCCCAAAATGATTTTTTTTGACGAAATGATGGAGAAATCCTTTGGCTTTGCAAAATATTGTATTTTGTGACAACTGGGTCAGTAGTTCACAAGGTCAAATTCTGTAATCTGAAAATAGACTGCAATGGCTCTATAAACACTCCATTCATATTCAATTATCCAGCAAAATCCTGTTCAAAATACCCTGTTTTCAAGAAGAGGGTCTACATTTTAGCATAAAGTAATTTTATCATAAAGTAAGGGAGCTCTTCACAAGATGTTGTTTCACACTAGGGAGCATCCAGAATTGAACTTTAAGTCATACCAATAAATGAATCTATAGATATAAAACATAGAGACAAGTCAGGCTCATTTTTCCTCCACTGATCTGCCATGGAATGTGTGTTTTGTTTTTCTGGCTTCAGTAGGCTTAATGCTAATTAAAGGAAGCATCAGATTCAACAGGAATATATATTGCATGGAATCTAAACACTAAGTACTAAACAAAGAAAGGAACAATAATAAATAAAGATTTTTTAATTGTTTCTCAAAAAAAGTCTAACATACAAAATATTCTGATTTTTGTTTAAAGTTTTAATTATTCATCTTTTCCTTTTTAGCTTCTCTAGTATAAGTATTAGTTTTAATATACAATTGGTATTGGGCAGCTACGTGGCACAGTGAATAGAGCACCAGCCCTGGAGTCGGGAGGACCTGAGTTCAAATCTGGCCTTAAACACTTGACACAAAAACTAGCCATGTGACCTTGGGCAAGTCACTTAACCCCAATTGCCCTCCAAAAAGCAAAAAAAATTTTACATATATGTGTGTGTGTGTGTGTATTCAATTGGTACTTAATTTTGCATGCTGTTATTGTGTGATTATACAATAAGGGCATTTTTTATCACCCCCCCCTTAGATGAAGTTCCCTATAGCACAGGTACAGTTTTCTTTTAGACCTTTCAAAAAACCTAACATAGGTTACAAGTAGGCATTATAAATGCTTAGAATCTTATAACTTTGCAAGTAAGAAGGTTTTTAGAATCCATCCAGACCAATGCCCTAAATTTAGGCATAAAGAAAAAAAACAAGGGCACAGGAAGTTAAGCAGCTTATCTGAAATTTTAGACCTACTTAATGGGAAGAGAAAGAGTTAGGCCTAAAACCTAGATCTCTCTACTTTCAGGCCACAGTTCATTTCACTGTACTATGCTATCTGCTTTATTGAAACACTGATAATTAAGATTTGATCAAACTGAACATAAAATGAAATCACAAAGAAAAAAAAGTCCAGGGAATTACTACTACTACTACTACTACTACTACTACTACTACTACTACTACTACTAATAATAATAATAATAATAATAATAATAATAAATACAGATAGGTACACACTAAACCTCCAAAGTATTAATATTATTTTACTGAAATAAGATCTGTCATCATTAACTGATGGGGACCAGGCCCTCTGCCTGCAAACATTTTTTAATTAGAGATCAGATTTTTTAGAATGTCATCAATTTTATAGAAATACCATGGCAAAAAAGCCAATTATAAGTCAAATAATAATAGCATGTTATGAAAGATGTTCAAATCATAAAGTACTATAGAAAATGCTTTTAAACTGGACCAGATTGACCTCTCTTATAACTCCCTAAAAAACAGTAACAGTTGTACAAAAATCATGCCATTGATGATGCGAGGAAAAATGGACCATGAGTACCATCTCCTAATTTCCAAGTTATTCCATGCAATAAAAAGTATTAACGTCCAATGAGTCAAGACCAGCTCCATATGCATCTCCTAATAATTTAATAGATGTTGGCTCTCAATGAGCTTTATTAAGCCTAAGATCCCAAAGAGAAAAGCATATGGGGACCAATTTTAAAGTATCATAGGGAAATGTAGACTATCAGGCAAAGTCAAAGAGAAAAGAAGTTTCCTCCATTGAGCAGGTGCTCAAAAATGTAAGTAATGAGGACTTGGAAAATATCACCATTCCTAGAAAAAGGAGCTAGTTGGCCAAGAACTTCTTGGGATCTCTCTAGTGCAATCATTTGCTTTTAAGAAATAAACTGTATCTCCTCCAAAAGCAATTTAAATAACAAGGTATTCACCCCCATTGGCCAGAGATAAAAGCCAGCTGATTTAAGAAAACTGTGTTTGGGAAAAGAATGGGCAAGAAGAGAAAACATTTTATAGAGGAACACATCAAATTTATTTAATGCCTCACTATTGAAGTCACCAGCCACTGTTAATTTTCTAAACTGAACTTAGTGATAAAATTTAAGATTATAATGGGACTGCATTTATATGCAGAAGAGAAATGCTATGTATGCCATGAGACACATTTATTGGGCTAATTGGATTCTGTGCATAAGAGAGTTCTCTTGGTTGTAAGAGAAGGCTGTGTGGGCTGGGAGGAAAGGGTGGAAGGCTAGATCTTGATGTGACTATGACACAAAAATGGAAGGCATCAATAAAAACATTTTTAAGATATGAAATGTCTTACTCTATTATCCCCAAACTTTGCATATTGACAAGGTATGTTTCCTCTCCTTCTCCCTCTCTTTCTCTTGATGCACTGGAGAAGGAAATGACTTTCTCCCTTTCTCTCATCTTCTCTCTCTCTTCCTCCATACTTAAAATAAGATGTGATCACCTTAGAGACTTCAAAATTCATGGCAGATGCTAAAGAACTCAGCAATGTCTATCCTAATATCATCTAGACCTTTTGTTCTTTGAGAAGCAACATGGTCTAATGAAAAGAGCACTCAATTTGGAGTCTGAGGACCTAAGATCAATTTTCAGTTCAGCCATTTATCATCTGTGTGCCCCTGTGAAATTCATGTTACTTCTCTAGGTCTTAATTTCTTCATTCGTAAAATGTGAGAATTAGATTAGGTGACCCGTAAGATCAGCTCCCTTGAGATCTCTTCATGACGTTTTTAGTCTTCTCTTTCCCCAGTATTCACTTTCAGTTTAATTCAGCAAACATGCATCAAGTGCTTGGGAGAGCAGAGATATAACTTGTAGCCTAATCTATCTTTTAAAAATCCAAATTGGTTCCACCAACTATGAATGCATATGTTAAATGAACTCAGTCTATTCTTAATCATATACATCTTTCTCTGAGGAATAAACATGTTGTGTTAATTGTTTTCAACACACTATTACCTTGAATGCTCCTTTTGAAGAAGGCCTTACAGCCCTCGCAGGACCAGACACCATAGTGGTAGCCTGAAGCATAATCATTGCACACGGCACAGTAGCGAGTCTCCTTGGTGGATTCCATGGCCAGGGTTCCCTTGTCACCAGCACCGGCCAATCTTTCTCTACCATTCTGGCGCCGGTTGTCTGAACTTGGCCTGGAAAACAAGCACTGAGTGAATTCACTGACATTAAGGAAAGCAAAATTTTCATTCTGTACTAAAGAATAAAGAGAAGGGGGAAAAACGCCCATGACAAATCCACCTTATTCTGACATTTTGAAATAATGAATCATAATATAAGCTAATCTTTCATTAGTTCTTGCCTTCTGCTGCAGCAAAAGGTGTTTGCCTATTATATTAACCTTGAGGGGAAATTGTTTATTAGGAACCTGCTAGGAAAGCCGATTCCCTGCACCAGAATATATTAACTGAGTCTTTACTCATGGAAAAAGGAAACAAACTGGCTTCTAATGGACTTTTAGATTTTTCACAGAGATTCGCAATTAATTCAGAATCATTAGAAACTGATGCAAATTCTAATTCTAGTCCACACCAGGGACTTAGGGAGGGCCAAGGCAGAGGAAGAAACAGCTGTAGCATTTGAAATTTGGAACTGAACTGGTGTGGAACCAGGGTGCTGTAAATTAAAAGCCCTGTTGCCATCATATAAACTTGGATATCAAAAAGGCTTATTCGAAAGTCTCATCTATCAAGTGAAAAAGTTTCATGGTTTACCTCTAAGGTTGCTTCCAGTTCTTAACTTCTTTTAGTCTTGTGAGTTCTATGCTGTATATTTAACTGCTAGCAACATCATTGTTCAAACATTACACAAAGTTGATATTGTGAAATCAGACTATCACAGTAAGGTAAATCATAGTCAGACAATAGCAAAGGTAGAGTTACTTTCTCTGTCTCTGAATTGTAGTTGCTACTTAAGGAAATAAGAATCTATTGTAGCCTTAGGAATGATAACGGTGTATTTAAAAGTATACTAGATTTGGATTCAGAATAGATGGGTTCAAATTCTAGTACTTACTACCTCTGTGACCTTGGGCAACCCATTAACTTTTCTGAACCTCAGCTTTCCTCCTGAAGGAATTAGATTAGATAATTCTTCCAGCTCTGAATCTGTAGTCCTATGATAATGTGCAAACATGATAATACTAATCAATTTCTTTAAAGGATTTAATTTATTAAATTAGTATTTTAAAAAAAAACAGATAATTTTTACCCTTTAAAAAGTCTTTGGGGAGTCCTTGTAATCAGAAAAAGACCTGACAAATGGCTAACTATAAGTCACCCCTTCTGTTCTGGTACCATCATGGACTATCAAAATTAGTGTGTATATGGAAAAGATTGTGGATTGAACCAACTTTGTTTCATTCAAACCTGTTACTTTTATATATTTATTTAATATTTAATATTATTTAAATAAAAATATGAGGAGGTGAATACACATAAATACAAACACATACATAGTCACACATCTGTCAAAGACTTCCACATTCATTTAGTAACATTTTTCTGCTTTCCAGCATGAGGGAAAAGCCAAAACAACATTCTTGTCAGTAGTTTATCAATTCAAGTTGTCAAAGTTGCTTTATTACACTTTATATTAGACCCAAGAAATTCACAATTTTCATATTGCTGTGACTGTCATATTTATATATGCTCTGGATTTCTATTTCTATTCTATAGGTTTCTAAGACCATAATAACACAGATGGTCCTCAATTATAAGAGAATCTCCTCATTTTCTAGGTGGCAATTTATTTATGGAACATATAACATTATGAAGAAATTACATTTAAATATTCAAGAATAATGTTTTCAGTACTCAATGCTCCTTTTCACAATTTATCAAATGTTTATGTTTGTATAGAGTTTGAAGGCTTCTTAATTGCAGGAGACTGTTTTGCTCAAAAAGTGTCAAAACTACATTGACAGAATGAAGCCATACACATTGGTTGATATATATATATATATATATATATATATATATATATATATATATATAACCATTACCTTTCTGAATATACATTTCAATTTGAGTTCATTCATATTTATCAAATTGAAACGTATACTATCTCTTATAGTCACCATAGGAACAACTTCTTGAGTTTTGAGTGCCACCAGAACAGCTTAACAATGCTCTCAGGGACCCCTCATCCATTGAGGGCTCTAGGGAATACACCACTCAACTCATGGTTTGCAATCATACATTCCAAAACCCAATTTCCTCTTTGCTCCCTGATCAGAAGGAATTGGCATATTTAGCTTCACTTGAGAGGTATGGAAAGTAAGATTTTAAAATCTGTTTATTCATAGGACAATTCCAAATCCTAGGCCTAGACATGGGCTCCCTCTGCCATGGTAACCCTAGACGTTTTCCTGAAAAAAAAAATTCTGTCAATTTTTTAACTAATTGATAATGGATCAAGACAAGCCCAGTATATTTATTTCAGACCTTTTTTGGATTTCTTAACTAAAAATTTGATACTTTTTCCCTCCCTGTCACCATTTTTAATCTATGGCAGGAGCTAGGGAACTGATTATTATCTCTTAGGAATCCTAACATTGGTTCTTTATTGATATCCTATAGCTCTACAATATTACTTTATAAATATCTTGTCTTCCTAAAGTAAAAAGAATAAATTCCTGACTTGTAAATACTTTGTCTTCCCCTCGAGTCCTTTGGGGATTTTGCCATCTTCCTTCCTTTAGCTCTCAGCCCAAAGCCCACCCTTCACTAACATACCCATTCTCATATCTGGCATTTTTTTTCAGTCATAGTTCTACAAAACAGTCCCCTCAAATGCTGCCAACCAAATTTTCTTTATAGCTCTATATTACATTTCCCATTCAAATGAAATTCATAAAATCCTGGCTCTTTGGGGTAGGTAAATCTGGCATTTTCTATTTAATCCATCACAAATGACTTATTCTTTCAAGTTGGCAACCTCAAATATGGTTTCTCTGGGGTTTTTTAATGTTCCAGTAAGACTGCTGGTTTTGAATTCCATATTCTTATTCATTCTCTGCTATCCAGTACCTTTCATTTCCTCACCTCAGTACTATCCCCCAAACTACCAATTCTAAACCTTTTTTTAAAAATGTTTGTTTGTTGGCATAATTAATACCAGTAGGAAGTTGCTGTGACTATTCAAATATATGGGCATAGTATTTTGGAGTCTATGGAGGTTCCTGTGTTTCAGAAAGTGTGGAACAGAACATTTTTCTGAGATATTATACATGAGGCAAGATCCAAGTAAGACCTTTGTTGCATATATCCTTCATATCTCCATCTGACCAAATTCTACCTAGACTACAAACCATAGCTCAAATGTCATCTACTACATGACATTTTTCCTGATTTCCTGCACAGAAGTGATCTCTCCTTATTCTAAACACTTTGTATTTTTCTTCTGATTCCTATCACAGTCTATCCTTTATTAAATGATTACTTCTGTGTCAACTTTAGTGTGCCCTAGTTGTGTCATAAGTTCTTTAAGGGTCAGGATCATATCTTACTTATCTTTGTCCCTCTCAGCATCAGACACAGTGCCTCAACCATAGAAGTTGTGTAATAGTTTAATCTCTCTTCCATATGACAGTCCTTTGAACATCTGGAAGCAGCTATCATATCTTCAAGTCTTCCCTCCTCTTAATTAAACATCAAAAGTAACTCAAAGCATTCCTCAAATGACATAATTGAAGCCCCTTCACCATTTGGTTTCCTGTCTCTGGATAAGCTCCACATTACTCATTTAAATAAGATGGCCAGAAATAAATTCAATACTCCACATGTGGTATGACCAGGGCATAGTACAGTGGGGCTAGTTCTTCCCTTGTTCTGGACACTATGACTCTTAATGCAGCATTAGTTTTCTTATCAATTACCCAAGGATTCACATTAAATTTACAGTTAACAAAATCTTCTAAGCATTTTTTTAATATTAACTGTTCTGAAGCCAAATTCTTCACAGCATACTAGCAGAGATAATATTTTTGGATTTAAATGAAGGACTTTATATTGATCCCTATAGTTTCAGCTCTTAATGGTAGTTTTAGCTCATTTCAACCTTTTATGGGAATAAGTATTTATTGTTGTTATTATTTCTTCTTCATTCTGAAAGAGAACCATGACATCCTGAAGGTGATACCATGGCATGCAAGTGAACTGGATTTATGTGAGGAAGGGCTGTGCAAAATCACCAGCTTCATTTTCTCCTCTGGAGTCATCTGGATCCATTGACCAGATACACATCAGGAGGACTGAAGATGGCCCCAGATGCAGTGAAAGATCTTGGTCTTTTAATGCTAAGGTCTTATGACTGAGGCAATGCCCATTTAATGATTAAGGCTAGGTTTTTAAAAATGAGACAAAGAATGGCCTCTTTAACCTAGTCCAGAAAAAAATAAACTGGGAGGGGAAGAGCCACAGGATTTCTGGCCAAATCAGAAACAATTCCTATTTATATTCACTCTGAATCCATCAGAGCCCACACAACTATGTGCCAGATACCTTGCTAAGCACTAATTTGTTTTGGGGGTTGTCATTGTTGTTGTTTTTACAAATATTATCTCATTTGAGTCTCATAACAATCATAAAAGGTAGGTGCTATTTTACAGTCAAAGAAACTAAGGCAAACAGAGGTTTAGTGACTTGTCCAGTGTCACATAGTTAGGAAGCATCCAAAAGCAGATGAGAACTCGAGTCTTCCTGACCCAAGGCCCAGTGTTCTATCTACTGCACCCCTAGCTGCCTGTAGCATGCTTCTAACTGTTTGTGGAAATCGCTGATTAAAATATGTGGTATGCTAGAAAGAACTCAAGTCTAGGAATCAGTTCACTAGGTTCTAGCCCCAGTTTTAGCACTAATTACCAAGCACATAACTTGATTTCTCTAAATCTAGCTTTTATTTTAAAATTTAAAAATTCATATTACATCATTTCTAAAATTCCTTTAAAGTCTAACATTTTATTTACTAGGTTCTTTCCTTCAGTGAATAATAACAAGATTAACTACAGAGCTTTGTGGTTCATCAATAGAGACCAGGCTACCATTTCTCCATATATCAATGATTTTTTTTTCTTACATCAGATAGAAGAATCTGGAGAGAAAAAGACCTGAATCTTCTCTTGAAGGTGTGAAAACTAAGATATAAAAAGAAATTCAATCTCAATCCCCAAAATGGCTTGCTCTATGGCTTCAAGTAAATGTAACCCTGTGTCAGGAGGAGACAATCTCTAAAAACCAGATTTCCACTTTTTCATAATAGTAAGTAGGCAACTTTCTAGGGGGTAACAGGTTATTGATGTTCTTGTCTTTCAGGTTCAGCCAGAAGTATAGATTATCTACCTTCCCCAATCCCAATCAGATAAGTCACTGAATAATTTCCTGATTCCTCTCTAGTCTAGCAAACATGAACTCAGGACTGGATGGTACAGAGAAGGAAGGGGAAGCAAAGGAGGATGCAGGAAATCTATGAAATTCTGTGCAAAATGGACCTGTTTGTTTGGTGTCCATTAAGGGAATCCTTACAAATTAGGAGCTAGTACCCAAATGTTAAAGTGACTGTGTAAAGAGATGGACCAATGGGGAACTACCCTCAGAACTTCAAAATTGAAAATGTTTTGTAGAAAACAAAGCTGTTTTATAGAAAACAAAAGAAAACCCTATGAACCCTCAGCTAAAGTCCAGAACTGGCAGCTATGAATTCCCTTCAGAAATCTATAATTCTTCAGTATACTATCCATATAAGTTTTCCCTCCATTTTTGAGGGAAAATACTATCACTATGCCTTTCTAATTTAAAACTTGAACACTGTATGGTGTCATAACACCAATAATGAGCAAAAGAGGTCATTTCTGTCAGTCACGCACATAGATGACTAAATGAAAGTATTGATTTTCTTTTAAAATTATGACAAATAAATGTCAATTTTAACTAATTCATCAACTAAAAGGCTAATAAAAAGAGATTTTATTCATGTTTGGCTCCAAGTGCCCTGCCAGAAATCTTTTAAACAAGACAACATCAGCCAGAGGTTAATGTTTTCACTAGAATGTTTAGAAATTTCTACTCAGTTGGAAAAAAAAGTGGCTCCACCAAAAAACATAGTCTAGTATTGATTTGATGAGCTAATGGGGAACAAGACTAATGTGACATGGAATTACCTAAAAAGGGACCTCTTTTAGCCAATAATTTTAAATTCATTTCAGAGTTCCTAATAAGAAACATAGTTGATTGGAGTTTCACTCTCTCCTTCTTCCTCTGTTTCCCATATACTGGAAGGGCTAATGAGCAGTGAAACCAAAAGGTGTGGATAGACAAAAAAGAAGCCAATCAGGAGACAGTTGTAGTTTCTCTCTCTCTCTCTCTCTCTCTCTCTCTCTCTCTCTCTCTCTCTCACACACACACACACACACACACACACACGTTAGAGGACAGATTTAAAAGCTTAACTTCAACAGGAAAATGTAACATTGAACTAAAGAACAATAAATGAGCACATGTTCAGAATTATTAAGTGGGGGTAACATGTTAAATGAATGTTACGCTGGAAATTTGTGTGTGTGTGTGTGTGTGTGTGTGAAAATGATTTATGGACAGGACTTCTAAACAACTCAAAACAAAGTGGGTGCCAATCAATTGTGGAATGGCTGAAAGATGGTTTTATATGAACATAATGAAAGATAATCTTTCAGCCAAAAAAAATGATTCATGAGAAATTAAGAGACACTTGGAAAGAGGTGTATAAACTAATATACAAGTAATAAGCATAACCAAATACCAATTTGCACGATGACAACAACTACGTAAGTGAAAATGATTACTGAAATTTGAATTCTGAGTAATGGAAAAAGCAATAAAGATTCTGGAAGAGACGTAACAAAGAATAACTCTTATATGGTGCAGTAGATAGAGTATCAGACCTGAAGTCAGGAAGACTCATCTTCCTGAGTTCAAATCCATGTTTAGACACTTGCTAGCTTTGTGACCCTGGGCAAGTCATATGATCCTGTTAGCCTCAGTTTCCTCATCTGTAAAATGACCCGGAGAAGGAAATGGAAAACTACTCTAATATCTTTGCCAAGAAAACACTAAAGGGGTCACTTGATAGAAAAGCAATTGAAACAGCAGCAGAGAGGAGAAGGACCACAAGCACTGAAGACCATCTAGTCTAGCAAGTGTCTTTATCATATATTTCACTAAATTATTTTTCTATGTCACAAGGAAGACTCAATATAGAGAATGAGAGGGAAAGGGTATGGGGCTGTTGGGTTTTTTTTTAAGTTCTAGACACTTTAAATAATGTTGAATATCCAAAAGGAAATCCTTCCTAAATGTTGGCCTCTGTTGGCTTCTGTGTTGGCCTATATTTTTGGTACAGTACTCATGGAGGATTCCAAGTACTTACAAGATCTGCTCATCATATATCAAGATCATACAAACTTAGGCAGAAAAAAAATGAAAAACTAGCTTTTATTATTACTGACTTTTACTTTTACAATAACTTACTATTGTTATTGAACTGCCAGAAATCTGAAGATTATAGAGCTACCTTTTTTAGAAAGTTGTTGTTTATGTTCAAGAAATATATTTTACACAATTGTACATATATAAGCTATATCAAATTGCTTACCATGTTAGGGAGGATGAAGGGAGGACGAAAGAGAGAAAGTTTGGAACTCAAAATTTTATTTAAAAATAAATGTAAAAAAAAATCTTTACGTGTAATTGGAAAAATACTATTTTAAAAGAGAAAGCTTAGTTATCATGCCCAACTCTTTGTGACTCCATTTGTGGCTTTCTTGGCAAAAATAGTGAAGTAGCTCTGCCACTTCCTTCTCCAGCTCATTTTTCAGAGGCAGTAACTGAGGCAGAGTTAAGTGACTTGCCCAGGGTCACACAGTTAGTAAGTGTCTGAGGCTGGATTTGAACTGGGAAGAAGAGTCTTCCTGACTCCAGGCCCAGTACTCTATCCAATACACTACCTAGATGCCCACTTTAGAAAGTGCAGGGTTGAATACAGAAGCTGTAGTGATAAAAAAACAAAACCCTGGCCTGGTAGATGGGAAGCATAGGTTGTATAGCCCAGAAAACTTGTTTCATTTGCATAATACTGGGTAATAAAAGTTTCTCTTAGACTCCCGTTCCACACCAGCAAATAAGAGTGGTTGGACTTAATGGCTTCTCAGATCCCTTCTAGTACTAACTTTCCCTGTTTCTCTCATTCTACTTTGTAACTTGACTGAAATGTCCATCTATATCTAACTATCATTTCTTCATTGAGTCTATGGTGCAATGGAAAGAATATTAGATTTGTGTCAGAGGCTCATGGGATCAAAGGAAACCTTGGAGCCCTCTAAGTTTTAGTCCCTCATTTTGAATGCTATGAACAGAGAAGTTAAATGACTTCTCCAGGGTCACACAGCTAGTATCTTGATTTTAATTTATCCTAAGCTACTTACTACATGTGTAATTGGTAGATTATTTCATTTTTCTGAATCATAGCTTCTTCATCTTTGAAACAGTGGAATTCGATTAAATGGAATTTAATTAAATGGAATTAAATTGGAAGGAAAGAAGAGAGAAAAGGAAAGGAAAAAAGAACGATATGGAAGGAGGAGAAAAAAGGAGGAAGAAAGGGAAGGAATGGAAGAAGGAAAGGGAAAAGAAGAAGGAAGGGAAAGAATAAATTGAATAAAGGAAAGGATGGGGAGAAGGAAGAGAAGAAGAGAAGGAGGAAAGGAATGGAATGAGGGAGAGAAAAAAGGAAAGAAAAGAGGAAAGGAGAAAAAATGAAGGAAAGGAAGGAATGAAAGGAGGAGGAAAAAAGGATAGAGAGCACAAAGGAAGGAATGAAATGTAGGAAAGGAGAGAGAGACAGAAAGGAGGGAGACTTTAGGACTGTTCTGTACTCTTCCAACTACAATGAGCCCTCTGACTGAGGCAGCTGCCAATGTTTTGTCCATTGTGCTTCTAATGAGCAATATAACTTTCCCATATATTGTTCCTCTAATAGAAGGTGTATGAGAAGAGAGAGGTAGCTAAAGCTGAAGGAAGTAGGTTAAAGGAAGAAGTAATGCAAAGAGGAAAAACTGGTTATGCATATTTGACATATTCCAAGCTCACTGAGCTCATTCAAGAATGATGAAGATAGAAACTGGATCAGAAGAAACAACTGCTGGAACAGGCCAAATAAACCTCCCTCACCTCCTGTACCAATGGCCAGTCCTGCACATAGGCCAGAAAAATCCAGAGTAAATTAGCAATTCTAGAACCTGAAAATTCAGCTGATTTAAAATAGTTACTTGGTTGTGACTTGAGGTGATCAGAAGCATTTTTTTTTGCACAAAACAACAGCAGGCAAGAGATCAAGTAAATAAAATAGGATAATAATTATAACTCATTTATTGTGCTTTATTGTTTTAGAGAGAAATTTTTCATATGGACTTCATAATAACCTTTTGAGAAAAGTAGGGAAAGTACCATTATCCCCACTCTAAGGCTAAAGAAACTAAGGTTCAGAAAGCAGATTCTTATTCCTGTAAAATTTTCACTGGATGACTCCTAAGATCTTTCCAACTCTGAGATTCACTAAACTATTACTTTAGGATTTTATGGTTAGTAGATTCTCTATTGTTATTTTTACCCTGTAGTCCCACATTTTTTTCCTTTAAAAAATCTGAAAGTAGATTAAGAGGAAGCATTTTTATTAGAAAGAGCAATGCAGTTGGAGGCAGAACACCAAGTAATAGCTAAGTAACCTTCAGCAAGTCACTTAGATTCCTTCATCTCTAAAACTGAAGTAGAATCACTGTGGCACGTCACTGCCAACAGTTCTCAACCTGTGGGTTATGTTCAATTTAAATACATCCTGCATATCAGATATTTACATTATGATTCATAACAGTAGCAAAATTACAGTTATGAAGTAGCAGCAAATTTTATGGTTGGGGTTCACCACAACATGAGGAACTGTATTAAAGGGCCGTGGCATTAGGAAGGTGGAGAACCACTGAAATAAATGGTATTTATGTGTAAAGTAGCAGAAACCATAGAAAATATGTCCAAGCATGACATAGGAAGAAAGAGGGAAACCACGCTAATATGTCTCTTCAGGTGTGAATTCCTCAGATAAAAGGTGAATGTTTTCCTTGTCTTGAGTTTTCAATTGCCTCCCACCCATGAGTTCTCTGTTCTAACAATGACTAAAATTATAAAGATCAGAGAAAAGCAAAAAGGAACTACACAAAGGTATGGACAAAGTGAACACCCTGGAGAGAGAATTCTACATCCAAAAATCCTTCCCAAGGAACTCCAGAGATTTTTTCATGAGAAAAGAAAGTAATATTAATTTTTTCAAATAGATCTACTAGCAGTGATTCAGTAATGAAAAGATAGCACCATCACCACATAAAGACTCCGAGGGAAAACAGATGGCCATAGCAAGTAGTCAAGATTTAGGGGAGAAAAAATGGACCTATTCCCTTTGCTGGCAACGTGAGTCATGTGTACTACGTAGGTAAGAAAGACCTGAAGGAAGGTGTCACTAGACCTGGGTTTGAGCCCCAGCTCTGTTAACTCATGGTGTCCGGCAAACAATAAGTGCTTAATAAGTTATCTATGTGTTACTACTTGTGTGGTCATTAATCTCTCTAGAACAATCTCACCAGCTACCAAATGGATGCATTAGAAGGACTACAACTCTAGGTTCTACACCTGGGATTCTCAGTGGTGGAGCTAACATCTGAGTCCAGATCCTCTGACTTCAAATCTAATATTCTTGACATGAAACCTTACATCTATTTCTGCACAAGATCGAAAAATAAAGAGTTATGGCATTGAAAACTGGAAATGAAAAGGCTAATCAGTTCCTGGGAGCAACAGAAAAGAGGAAAAGAGTGAACTGGAATCCTACTCCAAGTATCCCTGAGTTTACACTAGCAGGAGGTCCTGTTGTCCCATATACTCTGCTTATAATGGAAATAATACTAAGCTCCCACATTCTGCTGTCCATCTAAGTATAAGCCTACTTGGGAATGACCTTCAGATTTGTATCTACTGCCATGTGAGAAGGTGTTTGCTTACCTCAAAGGAAACTTAGAATCACCTAATGATGCAAATAACTTTACCTCATCTTCTTGAAGTTTTTACAAATTATATTTTGTTAGGTATTATGATGTATATATTATTAAAGGCCCTGAGAAAACATAAAATTATGGTTTCTTCAGTTCTAAACTGAGGAAATGAATTGCATATCAACATTAGGCCTTTAGTAGGTCAAATGAGCATGGAATTATCTACTTGGAAGGGACCATAGAGATTTTATATATTTTAAACCCCTGATTTTACAGATGAGAAAACTGAGGTTCAGAAAGTCTATTGAGGCCATGTTTAAAGGTGTAAAGGGTATTGGATTGGAAATTAGAAGACATTAGTTCTAATTCTAGCTGTCACTTAATACCTGTGTGACCTTGGCCAAATCACTTTTCCTCTGGACTTCAGTCTCTACAACTATAAAAGGGAATAGAAGTCCTTTCAACGTCTCTGTATCTCTAAAACTATTATTCTATGATTTCTAACTGACCTGCCCAAAGTTAAACCAGAAGTATGCAATAAATCTATGTACTCTTAGGATGCAATGCCCTTTTCATATTATGTTGCAGAATATCTCTGGGACAAGGAAATCAATGATGTTTTGTAATAGATTCCAATTTACCCTTTAAAGGAGAATCTGCCGTCTTAAAATATGAGATTGGCTGTGCTTTACCCAAAGCCACCAGTTAAAAGGCAACAATTCACAAAGAGATTCTTGCTCTCTTAGGAGAGATTCTGATTGTTTCTTTCAGCCTAAGCCTTAGCCCTCCTTTCACTGTCCCTATAACACTCCCATACATCTTCATCTAATCCTATTGGCCCCCAGTTTGTTTTCAGCTACAATTCCTTTCCATCTGCTTGATTTGCCTGCTTCAGAAAGGATTCTCGTCCTCCATCTTGCCTCCATCCTGACCCCTGACTTGTTCAGCTCTGGCCTCCAAGTTTAATCAAAATATACTTCTTATCTTTCACTTGGAACTAATTCAACTAAACATTTATTTAGTGTCCATTTTAGAAAACACTGCATACCCCTAGGCACTGTGAATACAAAGACAAAAGTAAAAATGAAGTAGGTGCTATTATTATCCCCATTTTACAGATGAGGCAGACAGAGGTGAAGGGACTTGCCCAGGGTATATATGGCTAGTAAGTGTCTGATACCATACTAGAACAATAGTTCTTTACCTGGGGGTTTGTGGGGATAATAATGTGGAGAAAATCTAAAACTTCTGGAAGTGAATGTTGAAAACTAAAAATAAATCTTTTTTTTTTTATTTCTTTGTTTTTGTCTTTTTGGAGGAGCAATTGGGATTAAGTGACTTGCCCAAGGTCACGCAGCTAGTAAGTATTTCAATCCAGATTTGAACTAAGGTCTTCCTGACTCCAGAGCCAGTGCTCAATTCACTGTGCCACCTAGCCATCCCAAATAAATTTTTTAAAAATAAAATTAAAATAAATACTTGTTCCCTTCCATTCTTGATTCTTTTTTTGTATTTTACATTCCTGTCAAATTGGAATACAGGAATCTAAATCATGACTTTTGTTCTCTACTCAGACAGGTTTAGAAACACTCTCTTTCCTCAACTCTGCCATTAATAACCACTAGCTTCCTTCAGAGATAAGGTCAGACTGCTCCTGCTTTTACTGCTCAGGCCCATTTTGGCCAAGGAGTGAGATCCTTTAGTACCTGTCATGATACTGCAGGTCAATAAGGTTTCCTTTTATTCCAAGACATTCTTCCTCCGTTGTTTTTACTTTCAGGTCCTTAGTAGAGGTACTATCATTAAGGGAAAGAGGCCCATTTGAATATGTTTGTCTTTGAGACTAGTTGCATTATCTCCTCTGAATGAAAGGGGTTTTCTCCTCTCTCCATCCCATCCATCACTTTTTTGAGTGAATTCAGTATTCTGAAAATGTGACCCTCTGTGTAGAACTACAAGCATATTCCTTTAAAGTGACTCAGATATTTGTTTTTGTTTTTTTAGTTGTCATTGTTATTTGAAGTTTCAATGGCTTCGCCATCATCCTGATGTGGCTATTGATGTATGTGGACGTGTGTGTATACACACACATCCACACACACAAACACTTCGCAGCAGAGTGTCTGAAATTGTGGTAGTCCTAATTTAGAGGATTCCATCTTTACTGAAGTGTCTGTGTTAAGTAAAGTAATCTTTTTGTTTTCAAAAAAATAAAGATAAGGTCAGGTGTCACCTGCCATGTGAACCTTTCCTAATCCTTGGAATAGTAAATGTACTCTTCCTCTTCAAATTTTTTGTTGTCATACTCATAATTCTCATACTCATAATTCTCCTTTTTTGGAGGGATTTGAATTCTGCATCCCAGTGCTCTAGCCATTGTGCCACCTAATTCCCTTTTAAAAAATGAACTATGAAGGAGGATGCTATCTGCATCAAGAGAAAAAACTGACAAATAGAAGTATGTATAGAAAGATTTTTCATATTACATATATATATGCATACATACATACATGCATACATACATACATTGTCTAATAGTAACCCTTTCTAGGTTGGGAGGGAAGAAAAAAGGAAAAAAATTATATGACTATTATGTATTTAAAAGAAATAGTAAGTTGTACATAATAGAGTTGCAGTTTCATATTTTTTATTCTACTATGTCAGGGAAATGCTTGTTTTATTTACTAAATCAAAAATAAAATCTTAAAAAAAGAGAGAGAGAATTTCCTACAAGTCACTAAAGATGGAAGACACATTAGTAACAGCTTGTCACCAAGTGGTCTAGCTTTACATATGCTAGGGAAGATGAAGGTACAATTACCTATGCTGTGTTTGGGGCATGTAAGGAAAGATGCCACACACAATTGTAAATGTTACCAGTATGAAATCGAGTTATGTATTTTTAAAGAATATGGATAGTCTAGATAATTAAAATCCATACTTAAAAGAAAAAATAAAATGAAAACTGATAACCTGGCATTAAAAAGACTTTTTTAAATTTGATGAAAATGGTTGAAGAAACACATATAAATACTTCAATGGCTTCACTGATACATATATTCCTTTTACTAATGTGGATTGTGATCCTTTTTAACTTTGTCTTTGAGAGTAGCTATCACTGAAAAACTTGTCATCCTTTAGTCAACCAAATGATAAATTTCGTCCAATATAAACTAGCTCTTGAACAAAAGACATGATTGCTCACCAGGTCCATATTCAAAGTCTTTGTAGATTATAAGACCTATCAAAGACAATGCAATACTGCAGAAATAATCCTGGATTTATGGTCAGAGGGTTGTACTCTACATCCCTATGAAACTCATGCTCCATTGACTTAGGTTTCAAGAACATCAACTCCATACTTCATTGATGTGACTTTACTAAGAAATACAAAAGACTAATAGTCCATAAATAGATCATAGACAAAGAGGGACTTCCGAGGTCACATAATCCAACCCCCTCATTTTACAGATGGGAAAAGTGAAATCTACATGAGTTAAGTCAAAGGCAATAAAGCAACATCAAGGCTAGACTAGAATTTCTAATGTAAATAAACACAAATCTGATCATGTCAGTTTCCCAATCAACTACAATTTCTCCCTATTACCTCTACTATAAATATACTATAAATACAAACAATTGTTTAAAATTTAAAATTTCTCAAAATCTGATCCCACTCTATCCAGTCTCATTAGATGTGACTCCCTTTTCATGCTCTGTCATCAACCAAACTGTTCCTCCCCACACAAGAATTTCCATCTCACCTCTCTATACACATGCACTGGTTGTCTACCTTCTGCTTGCTCCATGACTAAAATGAACTCTTTCACTTCTAGTCCATAGTATCCCTCTTTTCTTTCAAGACATAATCCAAGCACCATCTTCTACAGCAGTGGTTCTCAACCTTCCTAATGCTGTGATCCTTTAATATAGTTCCTCCTGCGGTGGTGACCCCCAACCATAAAATTATTTTTGTTGCTACTTCATAACTGTAATTTTGCTGTTATGAATCTATCTGATATGCAGAATGTATTTTCATTGTTACAAATTGAACATAACCCACAGGTTTAGAACTGCTGTTCTACAGGAATCTCTTCCTGATCTCATCAAATGCTAATATCCCCCCCAAAAAAAAACTATCATGTATTTAACTATATTTATTCTGTACATACACTTATATGTACTTACTGTCTTCCCCAGCAGAATGTAAGGCATTGTTTCATTCTATATACTTGTATCTCTAGTCCCTGAGCCCAATATCTGATGCATTGTGGATCCATTATTTATTGACAAATGCAAAAGTAGCCATTTTTTCTAAAGTCAGATCTAGTCAGTATTCATTCAATGAATTATTAGTCATGTTGAATGGGCTCATTTATCTCATGTGTTTATTTGCAGTACCACCATAATAAGTAGTGAAATAATCCATGTTTGCTGCAGGATTCCAAAACAATTTGATATTTACTTACAAATATACAGAACATATAAGACAATACCAAGGTAATGTTAAAAAGTTAACAATCCTAACTTTTATTAGACAGATTCTGAGAACTCTGCTTTCTACCTGCTGACAGACTCCATAATCCAGACACAATTAGAAAGTGTCAGTCTCAGAAAATATATATTAGATATATATGAGAAAATAATAAATGTCTATTGTAAAATTTATCTTGCAGAAATATTGATTTGGGAATTTTTTTTAACTATCTCCAAAGAATAGCCTGGATTCAAAATACTAGACAAAAGTTAGTGAGAATATAGGTCATTTGGTTTTCTTAAACTTCTACAGGGTTAGCTTTTTCCCTCTAAGTGGGGATTTGGGATACATATAGGAGAGATATAAATTCCTTTTGGTCCACTATGCTTTCCTTCCATATAAAGAACTTAATTCAGGGCCCATGATGATTTCATTCACTCTGCCCCCCCTTTAAATTGTTTTTCCACACACAAAACATGTTGCTGCTACTATTGCTTAGTTGTTTTCCAGTCTTGTCCAACTCTTCATGACCCCATTTGGGGTTTTCTTGGCAGAGATACTAAAATGTTTTGCCATTTACTTCTCCAACTCATTTTACAGATGAGAAAACTGAGGCAAATGGGGTTAAGTGACTTACTTAAGGTCACACAACTAATAAGTGTCTGAGGCCAGATTTCAGCTCAGGTCTTCCATTGCAGGCCCAGCATTCTACCTACTGTGCCACCTAGCTGCCCCATAACACATTAAAATGTTATTAAATGGACTCCCCGGAGTCAGGAGGACCTGAGTTCAAATCCGACCTCAAGCACTTAACACAAAAAAACTAGCCGTGTGACCTTGGGCAAATCACTTAACCCCAACTGCCCTCCAAAAAGCAAAAAAAAAAATGTTATTAAAACATATTAAATGTTATTAAAAGTCCACTCAATCTTCATTCCTCTGCTCTTTTCATGTAATGAAACAGAAGCATGTTAATACTGTTTTAAATGTCAGAAGTTCCACTCATTCTTGTAATGATAATAGATTCTTTCTGACTTGATTGCTTCTTATTAGGACTTGGAAGTTTTAAACCTGCGTTTAAGTCATTATTTCCTATGAATGGAGCCTCAAGTTGAAGACAGTTAAACCAAATCAAAGTATCCAGTTTGACCTTAAATCTGGTCTCACTGTCTTTGTAGACATAATTTACTGGTTAATGGCTATTTTTCCATTTCATCAAGTGATGTGAATACTCAGACACTGTCTGTGTCTAGCTTATAGTTGTCTCAAGGATTTAATGGTATATTAGAAAGCATAATGGATTTAGAATTAAAAGAAAAAAAAAGTCTGACTTCTAGTCCTGTCCTTGAGATGTGATCTTGGGCAAGTAACCTTTATTCTGCTGTATGACTAGTTCTTCATCTGCAAATGTCAATGATAATACTAACAAAATCCAGGTTATAAATGAAACATTGCACCACAGTTCAATATGTGTCAATCCTAGAATCTATAAGGAAAGAATGTTTCTATATACTACAAGACAATCTTATTTATACTGTTTTATGATCTCAGAACTAAGTTATTAGGACAGAATATTGAAATTGTTAGAGAAAAGCAACTTTGGTTTGATCAGTCTTCATTATGGACTTTACTTACTGAAGATCAAAAACTAAGAACAAAGAAATTGATATAGCCTTTCGCCAGTAAGTTTATAATCCTTCATTGTTTGTTTTATTCCTAGAACCTGTTATTCAAGTAGACTGGCCACCAGAAGAGACAAACATTGACTTCCAACCCAATGAGCTACATTGACCCACATTTTTTTTTGAGATTTTTAAAGTCGAACTGTCAATTTCTGATTAATGCCTTTCTTCAAAAAAGCATATGTTGTAGGTGCCTATTATCTCATCATTTTAAGGAAATCTTCCTCCTCCCTCATTAGAACCCCAAAATGAAACTCCCTCTACCTAACATAGATCAGTAAATATTCTGCATCTTAGTTTCAGAGAATTGCCTAGGCATGGAAAGGTTAATTGACTTCCTTAATGTCACAAGACCAGCATATGGTTTGGACCCTGGTCTTCCGGATTCTGCAGCCAGAATATTTATCCAATATTCTTTGTAACCTTATAAGAACAAAACCTTCACACATTTATATAGTGTTTACATAGAGTATGTCTTTTGATCAAAATCCTCAAATATCACACAACTTTTTTGTGCTTCAGATTTAATTATTAATAACAAAATTAGTTTCAAAAATTCAAATTTTTGTACAGGACAAAATTAAAATCATGACCTGCATAGTTTTCTGGACAGTATCATGTAGTTTTAAAATGGAAACTAGCTGATGGGGCAAATAATACAGGCAGCTGGATGGTAGAGCCAATAGAGTGCAAGACTTGGAATCAGAAAAACCTGAGTTCAAATTCTACCTTAACTCTTACTAGCTAAGTAAGTAACTAGAGTAAGTAACTTCCTGGGCAAGTTACCTAACCACTAGACACCTCAGTTTCATCATCTGTAAAATAGATAAAATAATAGCATTTACCTCACAGGGTCATTGGGAGGATAAAATTAGTCACCATACAAGAACTTTATAAATCTTAGAGCACAACATAAATGTTAGCTATCATCATTGTTATAAAAAGACTGTTAGATCTGAAGTCAGAGAACCTGGGTTCAAACTCTGGCTCTGCTACTTACTGCCCACATGACCTTAGATAGGTCATTTAACTTTCTTTGCTTCAGTTCTTATCTACAAAATGAAAGGAATAGACTAAACAACTTTTTAAGATTCTATCCAGCACTAAATCTGTAATCCAATGCTCCTAAAGACTGTTGTGGTTTAGCCCTTCTAATTAAAAACAAAACAAGTTTGCATCAAAATGATGCCAAGCATATGCTTACAAAAAAATTTAATTGTTCTGATTTTTTAAATAATGTGCAAATATGTACAACATTTAGAAATATCTTGATTACTTATTGAATTTTAGAGTTCTATAAGTAAATCCATAGGCTGTACTTATGAAGACACAATAAAATAAGTTGAGTATCAGTACAATTCAAAGGAGAAAAAAAAACCTTGAAAATTTCAATTATCAAAAAAATTAAAGGCAAAAAAGATTTTCATAAATAAAAAAGGAGTTTGATGAGTCCTTAATTAACCAGATCATGTTCATAATCAAAATTCACTTTTCTTTCACGACCAGTTAGTACAGAATAAGCGTTCTAGAGATCATGCTAAGACTCAGTGGTTCTCATCCTTCCTAACACCATGACCCTTTACTACAGTTCCTCATGTTACGGTGACTCCCAAGCATAAAGTTATTTTTGTTGCTACTTCATAACTGTAATTTTGCTACTGTTATGAATCACAATGTAAATATCTGATATGCGAGATGCATTTTCATTGTTACAAGTTGAACATAACCCACAGGTTGAGAACTGCAGTTGACATACTTATCTTTGGCCCTACATTCAAAGGCCTTGCCATAATACTCTACTACTACAACCAATGGCCTTGTCACAGTATTCCCTCAGCTTATCCTCATATCTTCCAGTCTTTTGCATTTTCATTTCTCTATCACCAGCCTTCCTTCTTTTTTCCCCCTCTAGTAAAACCAAAAGCTACTGCCATTTTTCGCCTCATTACTCTGGTAGGATCTTCATTTGAAAGACTCCTTTCTTCTAAATTATGAAGACATTTCTGTTATACACCTTGAAAAGTCCTCTCCACCATGTCAAAATGCTAGCCCCTAAATTCCAGCCTTAACAGTAATTATTTCCTCAGATTTTCAAAAGCTTCATTAGTCATCACTGTTCTACTCTGCACATAGTAAGCCCTGTGTATTCTTCAATATTGATAGTCCCTTTCATGTATAAATGCATATCAACCTATTTTTCTTCAAAGAGACACAATGTTTTTTTTTCCTGCTAGAACTACCTATATCAATTTCTTACTGCACTAATCTTGTCATTAGACTCTTTTTTTATAGTCTTGGTCCCAATTGGGGCAAGTCATTCTTATTTTCTGGTGTGTGCTGATCATTCCAGTTGCTGTAAAAGCCTACGTGGATTTATGATCAAGTCAATGCTCCAAGAGTTAGCCATAACAACAACAGCATTAGTTAGTCACATTTTGTGAATGTTTAAAAGAGGCACACTAAACATTTTTTTTTTGAAAGGAACTTAGTAAAATTAGTTATGGGTGTATTTACCTTCTGCAAGAGACAGGAGAATTCTTAATGATGGAGAACTGAATTAAGGGGCAGAAAGAATAAGCAACTTATCTAAAATGACAAAAGAATTTCTGTAGCAGCTCTACGGACTGACTTTCAGAGTCCTAATGTGTAGACTGCTGCCGGATCAACCACTAATAACAAAGCCCCTCTAAATAAATTGTTTCAACACATATCCTACGTATCCTACAAAATCAGCCACTCAGAAAAAATAGTCATAAATCAAGTCTAACTTATAGTCTATATAACTTAATAAATATATTTCATGATACTATTTGAAAGGACAAAATAGTTTATTATATCATATCCCTAGGTGCATTACCTTTCTAGCCAACTAAATGATTTCCTCATCACCTAAAAGAGTTAATGTAGCTGCCGGGCACCATTCACCCTATTCATATTGATAGGATCTAGACCAAGTGCTTTGTTTTACAGTTATATCATGAAAGGCGAATTGAATAGCAGGAAAGCACTAATTTGTCAAATAGATGTTGAAATTATTTCCTAAAGAAGCATGCATAAATATGTTCATTCCACAAAATACACAATCAAAAGTTAGTAACATGCTGATTTGTGAATGTTAATCAATTGCTCAAACAGAAACATACATACACACACACATACATACATACATACATACATACACCTGTGTTGATTTACAGGCGCTAATTCTTTCCAGGTCAGAAATTGACATGAGTCCTAAAATAAAGTCTATTGTCCAATCCAACTAAATTTTGCTAAGCTTAAAATTCTTAGTAAAGAATCTCTTTACCAAAGAATCAAAACATTTGCCCTATTTTGTCTTTCAACATTTCAAAAGGAGAATCAACATATAGAGAAGACATTCTTATCTAATCTTGTGATTTGTTCATTCCAGACCATCCCAAAGGTCTTTTCTTGTAGCCATTACTCTCCTCATCGATAAGCACTGGATTCAGTGAGAATTTTGTGCAAGAAAGAGTGAGTGTCAGGGCAAGCACATATTAAAAACCAATAGAAGTTATAAATACTTTGTATTACTATTTAAAGAGAGTCTGTGGCATAAAATGAAACTACTTAGTGTCTATGATGGGCTAGCCTGTAAGCCAACACCCCTCTGTACTGTTCACTTTCTGTTTGGTTGGTTTCTCTTAAAGTAACCATATGCTTCATATTTACACAGAATGGCTCTTTTGAAACACTTTCATTTTGGAAAGTGGTTCTAACTAATTAAAGCAGTTAGCTAGAGACTATCATTTTTCCTTTTATGGTTGGGAAAACTGAGGCACAGAATCGCTAATTCATTGAGTACTGTGATGTAATGGTCCATCCAATAGATCTAAGAATAGAGCTGAAGGATGTTGACTCTGTATGCTCTCAACCAGTTTATTTTAGAAATGAAATTTAAAAAAACCACAGGAGACAGAGGCAGAAGTCACTGCATGTTATTTTGTGCTATCTGTGGACTTCAGAAAGAAAATTTGTAACAAAAATTCATAAATTTTCTCTCTACATTTCCATTTACACAATCACAGATTTCATACAATGAAATGCACTCATACCAGTAGAATTGCATGGATGAGCACCCCCAGACAGGACTAGCTATAACTTCAATTTTGCTTCCATGGGAAATGATTTCACGTTCTTTTTATTCTATTCATTTTCTCCAAATCCTTTACTCTGAGTAATCTGAGCATCTAATCATTCTGCAACTGATTTCCATGTCCACACACACACACACACACACACACACACACACACACACACACACCCCTAACTCATTCGAGCAACAAATATGAGTAGAGGGGTGGAGGTCTAGCCCTCAAAATTCACCTACTAAGAAGTACTCTTCTACTTTCAATAGGTCCCTATGTCTTTTATACTCAATTTCTTGCTTAGGTCTTTATTTTATTTGTTTATATAAACCAAGGATGTGAAATCTGAATTGTTTCAAATCGTGATTTTCACATCCTGCATATATTCACAAAAGAAAAGAGAAGGTGCTTAAAATTTGAAATAAAAAAAATAGTGGAAGAATGAAGGCAAGAGAAAAAATAATTAAACATGAGGGTCTTGTTACTATTCATACCTGAAAGTCACATGAGATAAAGATAAAATCAAGAATAAAAAGATGGTATGATCTGACACAGTTTTCCTCCTAAAATATATTCATTTTGTATGTGATTTGTTTGAATTTTTAAAAACCAACACAATGCATCAGATGATTATTTTAGTTAAATGAACAAAATGACTTAAAAGGTTTTTTTAAGCAAATAGTGGGGAAAGGTGGGTGAAATGTCACTCACTATGAAAAGGATTAATGTAAAGTATTAAAAAAAATTATTCTAATCCTCCCCTAGAAGTTAGTCTCTGTCCAAAACTGAAAAATAGCTATGCTTTTTATGAGAAAACTATACCAATCAGTTGTCAAAAGGAATTGCCAGCTGTTTGCAAATTTCAGGTCTTGGAAAATTCTAACCCTAAAGAGAGACACATTTTAAAATGTATAAGTAATAAGGAATGACAGAGGAATAAATATTATTTTCTTCCACAAGAGAAAGGGAAGGCTATCTTGCAGGCATTTCCCATAATTGTTCCTTCTTTTTGCCACAAATAGATATTTTGTACAATTTCAAAAAGCACAAAAAGAAAAGGTTTCAGGGTTGGGTTTTTTTGGGGGGGTGGGAGACTTGCAAGTTTGAGTTTTTTGTTTTGGTTTTGCTTTAAAAAGTAATCCACTCTTAAAATTCGCAAAATGAGAATACAAATTCTGGTCAGCACACTGATTTTAATTGGTTTACAGATGTTAAAGAGTTTGCTAAGAAAGAGAAGAAAAAAATTAGCCCTTAAGAAACATCACTTTTTTTTTTAATTTCCACAGATCACATAGAAGTAAGAAGGTAGGGCTGATTAGCTATTTTAATGACTCAGTTAATTTCAACTTCAGGATTCTTTGCTGTGGTGGGTTGTTTTTTTTTTTCAATTTCAAGGAGAAGAAATTCTTTCATTTTCATTTTAAATGATTGAGGATAACTGTCAATCACATCACGTTGTCACTATGTGATTGACAGTTATCCTCTTAATCATTTAACATTAATAAAATTTTAGATAAAATGACAGCCTTAAGATACAAACTCACAATTTTCCTATTAACTAATTCAGTCTTCTAATATTTTTGATGCATAAGGTCAATTCTCATCTCCAGACTTGGATCAGAACATTTCATTTCATTCCCAATTGCTTGCTAGCTATGAAATCTTAGGCAAGTCACATCACTGCTCCTCTGATTCTTCATCTGTAAAATGGGGATAATAAGAACATTTCACTACTCACCACAAAATTGCCATGAAGTGATTGGTGATCTGCAAAATGCTACATAAATATGAGTATTATTCTTGGTGTCAATATTACTATAATGTTGATGATGGTATTTTATTTACCACAGGCTAAAGAGCAGAGTATAAACCTTCAGTGAATAGAGTAGATTGCAAATCAGAGTAAATGATGAATCCTGTAACATATCTATTTCATGGCCGTATAAAAGAACATGAACTAGCACCACAGAACTTTAATATAAGATCCTTTGTTTTCAACATTTGAGAAAACTAGTTTTTAGACAGGTAATAATACTACCAGTTTTGTCTTACTGGTAAGAAAACATCTAGTCAAATCTGTTATGACCCATATAGGATCAATCAAAACAGTTGTGGGATTTACATAAGTAAAATCACAAGTCAACTGACTGTTTTGTTTTCATTTGAATTTTGTGGTGACTCCCTCTACACCATGAAATTGTCATTACCATGTGCAGAAACATGAGTTTTAACTCAATTCTATTACTTTAACCAATGTAAAATAAGAATGGGGAAATGGTCAGAAGGAAAATATTTTGAAAGAAAATGCAATCTAAATAACATGTATCCATTCATATCTTTATACCTATATATATACATATATATATATAGTGTATACAGTTGTCTTCCTTTGACTAATAAATTCTAAGGTTCCACACATTGTCAAACACATACAATTTTTTAATTTTTCTTTAAAATTAATTGTCAGTTTTGCTTCTTAGTCTGAATTTCTAACAAAGGTTCTTAATCTTTTTCCTGTCATGAACCCTGTCAAGGCACCCCTGTCAAGGCACAGTGAAGCCTTTGAAACCCTTATCAGAATAATGTTTTTGAATGTATAAATTAAATGTGTAGAGTCGCAAAGGAAATAAAATATGTTAAAATACAATGATCAATTTTTTTTAACTTTATGGATCCCAGCTTTAGAACCTCTGACCTAGTACAAAGTTCTCTGGAAATGAGGTATACTGCAGAGTTAAGATATGGTGTTCATATTTGCCACAGAGATAATGAAGGATGTAGATATTTTAAGTAAAAGATGAATTCCTCTTGATTTGAACAGGTTTTGTTTCCAATTATTAACAAGGCAGCAAAATAATCTACCAAACTACAGTCTCATTAGGGCCCGTTGAAATTCAATGACACTTAATTTCCAATAAAAGAACTAAAAAAAAAAAAAAAAAAGAAGTTTCTGAAGCCCACTATAAAGTATTCATACCAATGGCTACTTAGCAAAGAAAGTGAAATGTCTGGAGATTACACTTAACATATATTTTGTTTTCTTATTGGAAAAGGGGTGAGGGGAGAATAATGTATAGAATACTTCCTCTCCCATTTTAACCCTGACTTAAAATACTTAGAACAAGCTATAAACATATCATTAAAAGGGACAAAAAGATAACGCCAAAGGCTGTGCCTTCAACTATCAGGTTCTTATGGGACCTAGGACATTAGTCTCTTTGAATTTGGCTTTAGTTGTATGGGACCAAACCATCTGGAAGGCCTAGCATCCTAAATATCAGAACTTGGGTTTTCCATTGGGAAACACCTGCGCTTTAACCCTCTTTCTTCAGCTACAAATATGCCTGGGAATAAAACTAAACCAAAAGGCTTCAATTTAAGATAGTCACCGGGTCACGCACTTGTATAGAAAGCTAGACCTGAAGCCCAACACAAAAGGAATCCAAATTCAACACCTAATTGTCCCGGTTCACAGAGAACCACTCCATCATTAGTCCTGTGGGGAGGAGGGAGGGGTAAAGGCGGAGGAGGTTGACAGTGAAGTGAGGACATTAGATCATTCTTCCTTGAAAGTGCAATGTTTAGGGTTATTCTGACCCAGACTGCTCCCAAACAAATTCATTCACCTGAAATACATCTGGGCAATACCAGAGATAGGGCAAAGGATGAAAAAATGAGATGGAGATGAGGGAAGAAGAATTTTGAAAAGGTATAGGTAGAAAAATCTCCCAAAGAAAAGGAATGAAAGAAAATGAAAGAAATTGCCGCCAAAATGTAAAAAAATAACAATAATCTTCCTCAGATTTATACTGAACAGCAAACGGCTAGACTATGTAAAGCCGAACTGCACATGGGCCATTTTGTTGAGTTTCCTTCTCCCCGAGCAGGCAAGCTGGAGGTGTGCCGTTCACAGAAATCTAACTTATCTGGCCGCAGATAGTATAAAATCAGAAACAGCTCTGTGGGGCATGTTTTCTTGATTACACGCTACCTATAAATTCCCTGCCGTCAGATGTCACATGGCATCATCTGCTCCAACATTGGCTCAGATACCTTCGCAGCCAGCAAATTGTCGATACCTGTATAACTTCTTTCCATTTTTTCCGTTTTGTTTTGTTCTATTTCTCCCATCGGGGAAACACTGTCAAGAAAATACTGAGATTTGTGGTAGGGTGGGCTCAGGGCAAAGTGTAGTAGTGAAACGCGAAAACTGCGCAGGGGGAAAGCAAGGAATCCTCAGGTTTGTACCGTCAGACGCTCCACGCTGTCACTAACCTCAAACAACACCAACAACCTCAAATACCTGTGCTGGATATTTAGTAATAACTCACAGTTCCTGGTGTTTATTTGGGTTTTGTTCCCCACCTCACTCCACTTACTGCCGCCGCCACCCCCGCTCCCCAGATAACCGCTGCTTCGTATGTACAATTTTTTTTAAGGGTTTGTTCGGCACATGGGGTTCCTGACCTGTTTCTCACGGGGAGGAGGTAGGGACGGAGAGGAGGGAGGGGGCTGGGAATACGATTTTCAAAAGGCAGCGGAGAGAACGTGACTTAAGAAGACGAAAACAAAAAATAAGCCGCTCTTATCTTCCCACTACCCCCAACCCACCCAACTTCTGTCTCTTTCTCTGCGTGTGTGTATGTGTGTTCTCTATCTCTATGGATTTCTCTGTTCTCTGTGTCTGTCCCTGTCTTTCTGAGTCTCCCTCTCTTTGTTTCTGTCTTGCTCTCTCTGTGTCTATTATCTGTGTCTCTTTGTCTCTTCTCCATGTCTCTGTGCCTGTCTTTTTTCCTGTCCGTTTCTCTGTCTCTTAGTCTCTTTATCTCTCTCTTGGTCTTTGTCTCTCTGCCTCAGTCGGTCTTTCTCTTGCTCTGTCTGGGTTTCCGTCTCTTGGTCTTTTTCCTCAGGCCGACAGCAATCTGCGGCCTGACTTCCCCCGGGCAGCGGCGGCAGCCCTCTTTCCCTTCTTCAGTCCTTCAGTCCTTTCCTCTTTCTCTCCCTTCTTCCTCCAGCTAAGAGCCGGGGCAAATTTCACCCTCACCTGCTCAGGTAGGTAAAGGGAGGTACGGGAGGGCGGGGAAGTGTTCTAGCTTGGTCTCAATCTCGCCCAGAGGAGTACATCTGACCCAAAATAGCTGCTGATCTCTCAGCAGAACTCCGGAAGGAAGCTGCCCTAGCCCCTAGGCACCTTAACACCCTCTCTTGCCCCGCAGCTCCCGGTCCCCTTGCACTCTAGATCCCGGCCTGGAGGAAGCACTTCCCTTCAAGTACAGCGGCTCACGCGCCCGCGCGGGCGCACACGCACGCGCGTACACACACACACACACACACACACACACACACACACACACATACACACACGAGCGCACACGCGCGCGCGCACACCCGCACACATACACTCGCGCGCTCTCTCACACACACACACACACACACACCAAAAGACACAGTAGTCCAAGGGGAAGACGGGTACCCCTCCCCCCCCAAATGTCTGGGTTACAGGTACCTGTAGAAAGCCTGAGGGGCCGCCTCTCTCATGGCATAGCCACTCTGCTCGTTCTCCAGGTAATAGGGCACCTGCTGACTATGATGATGCAGGAAAGGAGAGAGCTGGGGCGGTGGGTGCAAGAGGACCAGCGGGCTCGGAGACACGTTATTCAGAGAGTGGAACCCCCCCAGGCCATTGGAGCTGAATGTCTCCGAGTTGGGGGCATAAGTGAGATTGGACGAGCCATAGACCGGCGCTGCTGCGGTGTTGAAGTCGTAGGCAGCCCCCTCCGGGTAGTTGTAGACCCCTGTCTTGTTGCTGTCCACGTACATCTCGCCCAGGGGTCGATCCAGGGGAATCTTCAGCTGCTGACGATTCAGGGGCTCCAGCTCATTGCCTTGGATCTGGTGGAGCAGGGCCACTCCAGACGATTTTGTGTGAAGGGTCATGGTCATGGTCAATAGTAGCAGCGAGCAAGGCGCATTACTGGTTTCAGAGCAGCAGTGGGCTCAGCAGCCGGTGGGCCACCTGTAGAAAGAGGACAAGACGCAGTGAGTCCCAGCACAGAGCATGGCGATTTGGGCCCTCCCCAGGTATCTCACTTGAGCAGGAGCAAAAGTGCACAATGGCAGCAGCGCTCAGAAAAACTCTCTCCGTCTCTAACTTTAAGTACTTACTCCTCATCTGAGCTAATATGCATTACAAAGGTACTGGAAACTGGCCAGAATCTGTTGCCTTGCACTGACATTGGCTTAAACATCACTCCGGGCACAACTCATTTTGGAGAGAACCCAAAGAATTGCTTCCCTGAACTTTACTAGTATTAGTTGTTTAATTGAGTCTGAATGTTACAAGGGGAGGGGAGAGGACAGCCGCTAATACTCCCCCAAAGGTAGCTAAGAAAAAAACAGAACTTTATATCAAAGTGAGAAGACAAATCTAGTGGTCAGTTTTTTTCCCATTTATTGCCTTCTGCCCCCTACTAGGCTCCATTCTATCTCTGTTTATCTCTCCCTGTGTTTGATTCACTTTTCATGTTTTCTAGAAATATGTAGTGTGTACAGAAAATGACCCTGGGTAGGTTTATTCTGTAACCAAGATATGGGAGATAGAATTGGGTATGTGCTTGCCTATGCAGCCAGCCACAGTCGGCAAGACTATATTTAGCCTCTGCAGAAGAGAAGGCTAGAAGGCATCTTTGTAGAGAAGAAAAAGGAGAGGAACATACATACATACATACATACATACACACATACATACATACATAATGTATATGCTTAGTTGTCACTTATATTAAGAATACTGCTTGAGACTTGGACTCAGTTTCTTCATCTACAAAATGAAGATGAACTACTCAATCAGTAAGGTTTCTTACAGCTCTAACCTAAACTGGTATCATGGAGTATAGTACTACCATTACTTAAATGATTCTCTTGTGAATGACAATTCACAAATGTTAGTTACAAGCACTTGCCGGTGTTTTTACCTCTTCAGGCTCTGCTGCCAAAACTTCACAAAACTGCATGGAAAATATGGCATTACTACACAAAATTAAATCTCAGACTCTTAGCCAGAGTAGCAGCAAATGTGCTATTCTGAACAAACAAAATTTTAAAATACAGTAGTACTTTTCTCCATTTCTCCAAATGATTCTCTTCAGTGCGCTCTGACTAGGACTTTTGACTGGTTATCAGTACTCCTTAGAATCAAATATCCCGATTTGAAGGGGGAAAAATACTACTTGAGCCAAACAGAAAAAAAGAAAAAAGCAAACTGGATTATAAACTCAGCAAATGTAACCATAATTGTAACAAAGGTGTGGTGAGTACATTGTAGCATTTATCCACATTCTTCTGATTATTTTTGCTTCTAATTTTTTTTTTCATTTTGCACCAGGCTAGAACACTCCAGAAGGCTCATTAATGCTTCTCTCTAATTTTTCCCAACTCTTAACATAGGTATATATGTAGATATTGCATGCAAATGTGTTTCTTTTAACATCAACAATAGATTTGCTCTCTAATCAATCAGTACATATTTGTATAGACTACAATTCATGCTTTCAAAGTCAAGCTTGAATAAATAATTGTGGATGAAATGACGTCTCTAATTTTTCATTAACACAAAAATGAACTTAGTAAATATAGACTGTTGGCAATGGAAGGGTTAAAAAATGTAAAGTTAATCAGATGCTTCTCCATATGCCTAACTCCAACTACTTTGCAAAACAACTTTTCTATAAATTATTTCTTTAGCTCCAGTGAATCCTGATTCCATTATTTTAAAAAGCACTTCAGATTATAAGCAAAAATCTTTAAGTTTCTACCGACTCTGGACCTGCAACATTTAAGTGAATAAAGCACAAAGAAATCCTGCAGGTCTTGAGAGCACAAAACATACATGCCAAACCACAAGCAGCAAATCCTCTTCTCCTTTCTAGCAGCAGACACTGACCCAAACGGTAAGGTGCATGCATGCATTCAAACCAGACTGGGGCTAGAAATAAGAGAAAGAAACCAAAAACAGGCTTACCCTATGGGATAGAGAGCGGCTTTCCTGAAATGTTCCATGGATCTGCAGAACTCAAGGACCGAGAGAGTGAGAATGAAGGGAAAGAATGTGCGTGTATGTGCATGTGGCTCCGTGTGCGTGTGCGAAATTGCAGGGGTTCATGAAGCAGCCAGTAGGCAGGGCACTTGGCAGCTTCCTGTATGTAAGTCACAGCAGCTCTGCTGCTGCACAAAACCGAATGAATGGCAGTTGGGAGTTTAAGGTTCCTTTACTGCCAACAGAGAGCAACATGGGGCTGCTATTGTAAATCTGCCCCCAGGAGAGTAGGAGCTCTCAGGCCCCTGAGAGTATTCCTGGTCCTGCTCCATGCCCTCAGAACCTGAAAGCAACCAGCACTTTCTGAAACTATCCAGAGCAAGAGCAAAAACAGACCTACTATAAATCATAGGCTTACTGATGAAATACAATGTCAGTTCAAAAGGGGAAAAAAGATATCAAGTTTGGGAAATTTAAACAGAGTGGGTTTTCTAAAAATATATATATGTATATATATATATATATTATTTAATGTAAAAATCTTTATGATATGCTCTTGAACCAATTACCCCTTCCCCAAATCTCAGAACAGATACTCTCTTGCTATGCCTCCAATTGTACCAAAGTTTTTAATAAATATTTTTAGCATCATATAGATGTTTCCTACTGAAATTTAACTCCTCCACCTCCCTGACCAGACCCATAAACCTCCATGGATGCTTCAGTTGAGAGTATTCTATCAATATACTGAGGATTTTATAAATGACCTAGGGTAAGAAGATTAGACAAGGTGAGTGCTTCTGTTCTAAGTCATCTGTGCCTGCAAAAGGTGCTATGTCCTACTAATAGCACCTCTTTCTTTGCTGAATATCTCCTCAGTGATCATCCTACTGGTTGACCTTTCGCTTGGTCATGGCATTGAAAAACGAAAAATAGAGCTCTTGTTGGTCCCATGTTCAGGTTTTCAGGATTTGATACCATCCTCTGCTATAAGGCATTTGTCATTCCCTAGGATATATTCCTTAGGCTTAGGGGCCACTAAACCAACCCCTGGTTAGCCTTTACCCTAGAGTCTTAAGCTCTGTATTCAGAGCCTTGTGGGTGTCCTTGAAAGCATGAGGGAGTGGTGGAGAGCAGGAGAATATCATTGAGAATTGTAATGATCCTAAGATTATAAGTAATATTATGCTCTTGGGAAAACCCAAGAAAATATTACAATGTAGAGACACATGAGGGTGCTTTTAACTAAAAAAAAAAATTAAAGCCCTTTGTATATGACATTGGTAAATTCTGGCCCTATTTTTATTCAAGTTGGTCACTCTAACTTAAGGCCTATCCAAAAGGGAACCTCTCAAGGTAAAAAAGAAAGGAAAAATCCTTTCAAATTAAGCTTCTGCTGGAGATTGTGACCTAGGTTGTCATAATCTTTGTGTCTTCAGCAAAACAAAGTCAATCCAAGATGTATAATAAAGGCTCTTTTCCTTATCTTTCCCCCACAGCCCACCTTGCCCTTCCTCTAAAATCTCCTCCATTCCAATGCTAACCATTTCTTTAGAAAATTATTTTCTACTTCTTAGAATCTTGGAGATATGAGGGGGGACCATTTCTTTTATTGGATAACATAATTATTCATTTATAAAAATAGAGTACAAAGATCTACACCCCAAATTATCTTAACATCCATCTCTAAAAAGTAACGTACCAAGTAAGATATAAATTTTTCCCTTCTAGATAACTTTTCTAAGATTATCTTGCTATGTTCATACTGATTATATACTGATTCAAGTTCAAGTGCATATAGACTTGGGAATTAATCTTGTAGTTCTCAACACCGTGGTTTATATGTGAAACTCTGGATTTTTCCTTTATTGTCAGGCAATATCATGGACAGGCAGAGTTTCTTTTCTATCTCCATTAGAAACTTCTTAATAATACAAAACATTACACTTCTACAAGAAGACAAAACTAAATGAGTTTTGTAATGTCTTCAAAAGACCTTCTACAGCTTTTATAACTGATTTTTTCCTCTCTCATACATGGTGGTTTGGCATTGTTCAAGTTGATTATGGTATTGCTTATAAATGCTTTATTCTTAAGCTGGTTCTTGATTGTTTTTTTGACATTACCAATTTTACTCTAAAATGGAAGAATAATAAAACTTTTTTTGCCCAATTCTGTGGTCTTTGTACTATGTTCTAAATATGTCATGGCCCTCTATTTTTAGTGGTTTTGCTATAGTTCCTAGACTTTTGCCCTGGGCTAAGATTTTTAATTTTCTCAGAATGTAAAATGGATCATTTTCAACTTTGAACAGACTAGCTATATTTTTAACCAGTGACATAACTAGGCAAGTGCAAGGGGATGTAGCCACACCAGGATCAACACCAATGGGGGGCACAGAGCCATCTTTGAGCAAGCCCCACCTAGTTTGATGTGATCATACTCCCTTAAACTCAAAAGATTTCAATATGGTATTTTACTATGAAATTGCTAGTCTACAAAGATTCAAATAAGTGCTAAATCAAAGGAATTTATTAGATTTTTAAGTCTAAGTCTGTTTTCTGCATCTCATAAAAGTATACATGTAAAAAAATAAAACAAATTAACTGACCCTAAGTCCTGTTGTTATTCTTTTAATACTTCTGTGATAGACACTTTAATCCACAGAATAACTTGCTGGCCTCTTATTTTAGGAATTGGTAAAGTTTGACCTAAATTTGTGTTAGCAAGAAATCAAGCAATTCCTATTAGCATTCTCAATTATGAATCTTCATGAGGTTAGCATTCTAACTATAACGTGTGTGGGATTTAATCTTTTGTATTGTATATTCATTAGAAAATATTATTTCTCTTGCTTTACTCACTTTCTGTAGCAATTTGCATTTTACAAAATACGTTTTACACAAAAACTGTAAATTAGAGTGCAAGCTACTTAAGGGCAGGGCTGGTTTCTTTGGTTATTCTTGTATCCTCAGTATTTAGCACAGTGCCTAGAACAAAGCAGATGCTACATATATTTGTTGAATTGAATCAAAGTGAATAGAGAAAATATTATTTTCCCCATTTTGTAGATGAGGAAACTGAGCTGCAGAAATATAAAGTGGCTCGCAGAGTCACATAGCCGGTAAGTTTCAGACACAGTTCTTGAACTGAGACCTTCACATATCTCATCTTTTAGCAATGTCACCCCATATTTCAAGGTCATTTATGAACTAGTTCCTCCTCCAGTGCCAGTGGATATAAGGATTTTTCATTATTTCAATGTTCAATAGTTCTAGAGACCTGAAAGGAGAGAAACTCATTTTTTTCTTTATATTACTATTCTTTTCTCTTCTATCCTGTTTTCCTAATTGAGTGTTTGAGGAAATTGTGTCATCTTTGGGGCACATTATTTCTAGGCAGAAAGCATTTGAAATGACCTTCTTGGAAGCAGCTAGGTGGCTTCAAGGGATGGAACAGCCAATCCAGAGAAAGGACAACTCACTTTTATGAGTTCAAATACAGCCTCAGACACTTACTAACTGTGTGACTCTGGTCAAGTCACTTAACCCTGTTTACCTCAGTTCCTCATCTATAAAATGAGCTGGAGAAGGAAATGGCAAACCACTCCAACCACTTTGCCAAGAAAATCCCACAATGGAAAAACAATTCAGCAACAATACCTTCTTTGGCTTTGAGTCAAATACTTTTTGTTAGAGTACTCAATACTATGTTCAGTGTTCTATGTATGAGAAAATATGGTCACTTAAAGTGACTTCTAAACCCACAAGTCTGAGAAAAATGTAGGAAGTAAAAGTTTTCTAGGCCCTTGCCTCTTTAAGTGTCTCTCTCTTTCTCTCTCTCTCTTTGAATTTCTCTGTCTCTCTCCCTCTTCATACATTCCCCCTTTCTTTTTCTCTCTTTCTTTCCCTCTCTCTCCCTCTCTCTCTTCCTTTGTCTCTTTTTTCTCCCTCTCTCCCTTCTTCACCCCACCTTCCTACCCTTCTAGGCACCAATTCCTTTATGCTGCTCACTGTCAGCCAATTAATTAACAGGTATTTATTAATCACCTACTATGTGTCAGTCACTTTGCCAGTCTCTTGAGATACAAAAACAAAAAATGAAACTCCTTGTTCTCAAGGCCCTAACTGCCCTTGTAAGGACATTTGATTGTCTGTTATGGACTCAGTGATGACACCTAGATTCACAGACGTGTAGGGTTGAAAGACCTCAAAAATTGTACAGGTCATGATCAAGGTTAAGTAGGTTAAGGCCCCAAAAGGTTCAGTCATTTGACCAAGAGAGTATCCAAAGCAGAAACTGGTACTTTGGTCTCCTGAGTCTCAGAACAATGCTTTTACCCTTAAGCCACTCTGCCTCATTCATCAACCCTTCAATAAACAAACACTTTTATATCCCTACTCTCAAGGAGCTCACATCTAATGGTAGAGACAAGAATATAGAATAAATACAACATACACTATTTCTGTAAACATAACACATAGTATTGGTATAAATATACAGAATAAATATAACACACTATTTATGTAAACATAACATACAGTATTGGTATAAATATACAAAATAAATATAAAGAAAATTTATACACATAAATATAGGGAAGAGATGTGATTCCCTTCACACACACACACACACACACACACACACATTCAGTGAATGTAGTCACAGAATTTAGTTTTCATGTGCTAACAAGGTGTTAGACTAACTGTAACACCGGGGCCACACACAGAGATCCCTTTACAAAGTAAGCACACTATTCTGTTTGAGTCAGAGGGGAACAACTTGATTGAGCCAAAAATTAGACATGTCCCAGGAGTATTTAAATAGTCAAATCTAAAGAGTTCAAGAGGTGTTTTGAGCACTTTGTCAAGGAGACTCGTAAAGTGGGGCAAAGGGGGTTCTCTGTACTCCTCTGATGGCCATAGTTTCTAGCAGAAACTTGTCCAAAGGGAGATTTTCTATCCAGCAATTTGAGACTTCATCAGTTAGAATCAATTCAAGCAAGAAACAGGAAAAAAAAGTCCCCACCCCCTGACACACACCTTGAAAATGATCACTTTAATGTAGAGCTACTCAACCAGTATGAAACCCTGAATCTGTCCTGACTACAGAATTGAGGGAGATCTAGTGCAGAGGGGGGTTGGGGGAAACTATTCTATAGAGAGGAGTCTTCAAAGAGAGAAAGGACATCAAGGCCTGTAAAGCCAATCAGCAGTAGATTCCTGAGAGAATGCTATTGTGAAGAGCTTTTAAGATTCGGATTACACAGTATTAGTGAACACTCTGTTTATTCCAGTACAAATCAAGATTCAGTACAATCTTCACAGTTTCAACAGTTCACAACATTATATACAATCTTCAGAACAAGGAAAGTCTCAATATTATATCTTATTACAGAAAGGAACAAGGAACAAGAGAAGAATCAGCTGGTTTCCCTAAGGGAGAAACCAGCTTCACATTTTAAGATTCAATCAATCAGTTAACAAAAGGAATGACCTAGTTTCCCTAAGAGGGATTCAATCAATCAATTAACAAAAGGAATGACCCAGCCTCCCTAAGAGGGAGTTGATTCAATCAGCAGTTCACAATACACTGATCTTCCATTCCTGGGGCAACCATCAACTTTAATTTCCAAACAAAGTTCCTAGACAACCACACAATCCTTCCACCCCTTAATTTCCAACAAACCTCAGTTTAGTCCAAGGGGAGGCCTTTTCTTCACTTTGACTCTGGGTGGTCTCTCTGATTC
>CM053593.1:310157737-310198404 GCA_028646575.1 Pseudocheirus occidentalis | reverse complement strand
CAGGCGTCAAACCACTTATTACTGTCAAACGTGCACTAACCAGCCTGCAATGCATATTGGGGAGTGTTTCAAAACTTATCATACTGTACAAAATTATAAACAATAAAATATTGGGTTTTTTGCAAATATACATTCCTCGGTGTCACCCAATTCATATAAGTCCAATATCATTATAATCCATTACTTGGTTCCAAAATTATACTAAATAATACGAGGGTCTGTAGGTCTGTAAATGCACGTTTTTGCTGCAAGGTAGCGTGGAGTAGCTGGTAGCCAATGTCCAGAATGGTTTGGAGTGCAAAGGGTTTAATTCTTCAGTTCTCATGTGTATTCTGTGATTCACAGTCATAGTAGAATCACTGATATTATAGACTTTTTCATGGTGGGTGCTCTCTCCAAAGACACAAATCAAAACCTCTCTACTAAGAGACAGGATTTGTTCTACATCCTATAGATATTTGTTCTAATCCTACAGAACAACTAAGTTGACAGGATTCAAGAGTTATTGTAGAGGCAGTTAGACAAACAGTGGATACAGCACTACCCCTAGAGTCAGGAGGACCTGAATTGAAATTCAACCTCTGCCTCTTACTAGCTGTATGACTCTGGGCAAGTCACTTAACCCCCAATTGCCTCCCAAAAAAGGAGTTACTGTAGCCCAAGAACCCCACTTCTTTAACCAACCACATCCTGACCTCAGACCTGCACTTGGAACTTCAGAAGAGTCATCATCAAGCAATAGGAATGACAGATCTTGTATTTTCTATGTATCAATTAATTGTGTGATGGCACTGTTTACTGCAGAAAGTATTTTGAAAAAACTTGCTTCTGCCCTTCTTAAGTTTTCATCATGAATACTATTGATATATGTGTAGACCATTCTCATGAAGATTTTAAAGATATGAGGGAATAAACTTATGGGTTGGTAGATGCCAATGTTAATAATCTTTCATCCTACCCCTTCATTATTGTATTTGGCAAAAAGCTCTTGTGCTACATGCCAGATTGCCCATAACTGCCTTATCTATCTATTTGGCAAAAAGACCAGATGCTTCCTCAGTGAAGCAATTTCTGGGATTTTTTAACCTCTTCAATGTGTCAAATGTTTTACACAAGCAAACTTTTCTGAGAAAATGGTAGTCTTTAGAATCAATGCCTTGGCTTTTGTCTGTTTTCCATTTTGTGTAGACAATATGTTATTTAAACAATATACTTTGAACTCCTATGCGGCATAAACAGTCCTGTTTTCATCTTTATCTTCTATTTGGTATTGATTTTTCCCTTACCTCTAACCAGTTGATTACTTGAATCACACAGGCAACTAATTCTGAAGTGACTCCCAAGGCATGGCAAATATTTCATTCAAAAATAATCTCTTAGGAATTGGCTGCTATGTGCAAGATTTTTTGATGACAAAAATCTTGGCATCATGTAGCTTTCATTATTTTTGCCAAGTGAGAGGAGGGATATGACATGGACATAAGTAAATATATACAAAATAGTACATGATGTTGGGGCAAAGGACAAATCTAAACAAAGTGCTTTAGTAAAATAGAAAATCCTTCTACTGGAATACCATAAATTTCATTTTTAGTGTTTACCATATGCAGCAATTCATGATTCCTTTTTTAAAAGAAAATATTCATCACACACAAGTATGAAAGTATTCATGGTACACAAATTTTTGAGCAGTAAATTTAATTTAATAAGTTGGAGAGCATCTAGAGAATGACTGACAGGACAGTGAAGAGCCTCAAGGTGATGCTATATGAGGACCATTTGAAAAACCTGAGGTTATTGAGCCTGAAGAAGAGATTTAAGGTGCATGTGATAGACATCTTTATTTGAAAGGCTGTGATGTAGAAAGATTTGACTTGTTCTGCTTAGCCCCAGAGGGTAGACCAAGTAGTAATGGATGTAAGCAGTAACTGGGTTAAAGGCTGTATGTCTACTTGTAATATATTGTGCAGAGTAGATTTTATTCTGGTTCAGGCTGGACCTAATGACCTCTTGGGTCCCTGTAAACCCAGATTCTGTGATTCTCTTGTCAAGATTTTCTAGAACACATACTCAACTATTGGTAGTCTGTAAGGGTGAAGCAGCTTCACCATATTTCCTTCCAATCATTGAACACATTTTCTTGAGAGTTCAAAGTGTATTGTTTACTCTAAAGAGAAAATTGAGGAAGAGATTATGTATCTAACCAAACAAGCAGCCCTCAAACCAGTTACATATGCCCAAGGGGCTATATCCACCCTTTCTTCTAGTTCTGAAGTAAGGTAACATTTTATGGAGACTGAGAGTGCATGGTTTACAAGGGACATGTGTATCACCTACAGCTGGTGCCTGAATTCAATCACATCCTTGATATTTTTCCTGGGAGAAAGGTCTTTGTAATCAACACCTGACAGTCAACAATATTATAATAAACACCCAAATAATCATTAGTCAACATTCCAAGTTGTATACTTTACTTGGAAGATGCACTGTTGCCTCAGCAGTTTTCATATTATGGTACCTATAAGACCACCACCAGGAACAGACTGAGGACTATAACTAGTGTGATGACAAAGGGAGCTTTGCCCTAGGGCAATCACTATAAGGGGAGGGCATCACATGCTTCCTTCTTGGGGGGATGCATTTCCATGTTCCCATCTCTCAGGAATCTACTGTCTCCTAGACGTCATCTATAGATGATGTATAGGTCCAGAACACAATCCTATAGAACAATCCTATAGAACACAATCCTATAAAACAAACTCAAGAGGATATTCTCAAGAATGAAGTGTCCCCTTCTAATCCAACTTTAGCTTCAGCATAACTCCTCTATAGAATCACTGCCACTCCACCCCCCCAGCTCAGCTAAGTTTGTCCCAGCCACACCTTCATTGTTGTAGCAATGGGTCTCTCTCAGCACCTAGGACAGTGTGTAGCCTACAGTAGGTATGAAATGTGTGTTTGGAGAATGAAATGAATAGCAAACAGTTTAATGATGTCTTGATCATAAAAATGACAGAGGGTAAAGTGTTGTGACTTTGATGTATTTGATATCCATGTAAGAAAAAAAGAAATATGGAGTCAAAACTTCCTGTTCCACCTTCTTGGCCTACCATCAAGTTTTACCTAATATAATGCACATGAAATTCATTAGTGATGCGCCTCTTCCAAAAATCAAGAGTTTCAAGTTCCCCCAGAGTCACTCAATTTTGACCAGGTTTTCATTCTACAAAAGGCCACCATTGCTGAGTTACTCTCCAGCATTGGACTTGCCAGCATGAGGACATTTTCTGGAATGTCAAGCAGTTATTGACCAGACTATGTGCTAATAAATTACAAGGCACATAAGTCACTGCTCTGACACTTTGTTTTATGGGGCTGGAGGTGTGCTTACTAACAAAATGCCAAAGGCACTGAAGCCCCAATTGCTTGTTAAGAAAAAACAATGTCATTTGCAGATCAGAACTGAGCACAAATTGACAAAACCCTGACTGGCATTGTGGGAGTCAAGAAGTTTGATAACTACCTTTGTGGTTCTGCTTTTACAATTTGGCCTGATCACCAGCATCTTGTGTTTCTCTTTTCTAAGGATAAGCCTACACCTTAATTATGCCACCACCTCTGCAGTGCTAAAGTCCTTTACTCATGTGCTTATTGACTACATTGTTGCCCTAAAACCTGGAGGGGCAATATTAAATGTGGATCCCCTGAGCTATCTGATATATCTTAACCTTTACTGTGTCACCCTGCCTCTGATGGAAGTACTTAGTATATGTTTTTAAGACGGTCACATTGAACTATTTAGTATCACAGATTTGCCCATGTCTTAAATCAGATATAAAGGGGAGCAACAACAAAGAAATTGCCTGAGAAGGTTAAGCTGTTCACAATCCATCAATATGAGTTAACTGCCCACAAAGAATATCTTTTGTGATCAATTCACATTGTTGTTGGTGAAGGTGGCTATTGCATTCTCTTGGCCCCACTGCATGTACCACCTCTTTGAATGGATTGAATGAAAGCATTATCTAGAAACTATATCTGGTGGTCTGGAGCTGATTCTGATATTCAAAAGACTATAAAGGACTACAAACCATGCCAAGCATCACACACCAAAGGCACCTAATTTTCCATGGAAAGTGATCAAGAAGCTTTAGTCGAGAGTCATATTGATTTTTCTGGACCTATTCAGGGAATTCAAATCAACAACAAGCATTTAATTATGCACATCTTACATTTTTGGTATTGTATTAGATGTTAGAAAGACAAAGACAAAAAAAATGAAACCTCGTATCTTGAATTGTGGTAGGCTTCCTTTCATACTGCAAATATGACTAGAGACAAGTAAGGGACATGTGATTTTCACTGCTAAAGGGAATAACCAGGTAACGAAACTCCCTGGATCAATGCAGGTCAGCATCTTCTCTGCCATTTGTTGTCTCAGGGAGAACTGCCTCAAGCACTAAAGGTTTAAGTAACAATCAAGGTCACCCAGCCAGAATGTGTCAGAGGCAACACAAGAATCTAGGCCTTCCTGGCTTTAAGGCCAGCTCTCTTGTCATGAGACCACATTCATTCTCATTGTTATCTCTGTCAGTTGCCAAGTTTACCCCAATTAAGTTTCAAGATTTTGTGGACAGGAACCTATATCTGAGCTACCACTGTTGTAGCCCTTGTCTTTAACTATCAAAGTTCGAACTTTCCTCAAGAATCTTCTCAGAAGACTTCCTTAAGGACCTGCCCAACCCCCAACGCACACATACACACAATGATCTTCCCCAGATATGAAAAGATGTCTCTTTCTCAAACATTTTTACAACACTTGACTGCCTCTTCTTTCCTCCTAGATCTTCATTCATTTAAGGAAGGCATTCAAGGGACTTCACATCATCATTTCCTACTTGGCTACTTATGTGGAGTTCACAATCTCCAGAAATTCATCATTGCAAACAATTAAATCAGCTCTGAAACTCACCTCTTCAGCATTCCCTGTCCCAGGACTCCTTTGCTCCTTCTGATCAGAAAGAGAACTTTGCCTGGCTCATCTCTCCTCCCAGATCCTCCACCTTTTAAAGAGGGTATACAGGGACTTCACCTCTTCATTTCCCACCCTAACTGGAGGATTTCCTCATACCTCTGCTCCAGGCGGTAACCTTTTCCCTCACACTCCCCAGTTCCCGTGCGCGCGCGCGCGCACACACACACACACACACACACACACACACACACACACACACACATTTCATATTTTTATGTAGTTTTCCATCATCAGATTAAGAAATCCTTAAGTTCAGGAGCTGTCTTTATTTTTCTTACCCTTATCCCCAGAGCTTAGTAAAGTATCTTATATCTGCTTAATAAATCTTAATTAACTCCAATTCTAATCAATGCCAAATACTTGGCATCATACTTATATGCATTCATATCATATCCATTCCCCAAAAGCCCCAGTTTGTGAAACTTTCATCTTTGCAGCCCCAGAACCAGACGCTAGACCTTGCCCACAGTAGGTACTTAATGCTTGTTGAGTCTTCCTGACCAAAGGTCCAGCACTCTAATCCACTGTACCACCTAGTTGCCCCTATATGCTTAAAAGGGGTTATTTGAACTGAACTCAACTGAGTCTAAATATAAAAACTCCTTTCCCTGCCTAAGTGGAAGAGAGCCACTGTAAATCCCAGGTCAATGGGATTTACAAGTCCAAAATCCAGTGCTCATCTGGTTACAATGTTCATTTCTATTGCTGACAACTAGAAATATAGGTAAGGAAACTTCAAGGGATTGAAGGTTTTACTGCTTCCCAGCTGATTCTGTACCATGAACTGCTGCCTTGTGATATTAGCAGCATATTTGACACTGAGTCCCAGTGCATTTTAGTTCTTCCTTGAAGTAGCTCATTAGTTAATGTTTGACAGACTGTTTCAAAGCATTTTGTTTTATTTTTGCAAAAGCTGAAGTTTCATTCACGCCTGAAAACAATGATTATGTCAACGATCTGCCTCATTTATTGAGGTTGAAAACCCTATGATGGATATTTACTTGTGGCATACAATGTCTCAATGGGAGCAGGGCCGGGTAGTTTGCAACAGTTTTAAAAACATTGCAGAAATGAAAAAAAAAACAGTAACAATGGTGACAAGCCTCTAAAGGTTTGATTTCAAAAAGCACAATAGACTCAAGCATTTTGTTCTGAGTTTTAAACATCTTATCCCTGGCACTACTGCTCTATACCTTTGTGGTCATTGTACTCAGTGACTTTTTTTTTTTTACTCCTGGAGAAGCAGCCCTGATTTGTACCAAGTTTCAGTGAGTTTGGGTAGTAAGCAAGCACTTAGAGATAAGTACTTAAATATTACTTACTTTAAGTCTCAGAATTTCCTAACGGCAACAGGATTAATCTCATCTTCTGCTGGTGCTGGTGACTTATGTGTTTAAAAATTATGGTTATGCCTAGCAAATGTTATGATTAAAGCAAAGGACAGATGAAGACAGAAGGGCACCCAAGAGATAGTTTTGTTTGTCTTCTAAGTCCTCAGATAAGTCTGGGAGGAGATGGTTGGGGAAAGTTATTTGGTGTTTGGTCATGTCTTGGCATTTTCTTGGCAGAGATACCGGAGTGGTTTGGCATTTTCTTCTGCAGCTCATTTTACAGATAAGGAGACTGAGGCAAACAGGGTTGAGTAACTTGCCCAGGGTCACACAGGTAGTAAGTGTCTGAGGCCAGTAAGTTGGGTCTTCCTGACTTTAGGCCCTGCAGTCTATCTGAGGCAGAGAATGGTTAAAGGACTTGCCTAGAGTAATACACCTTGATTTAAAATCTAGTCTTCCTGGCTCTAAGCCAGCACTCTAACCATTGCACTATCTAGCAGCCTAAAATTGATCATTAACCAGATCATACTAATAATGAGAGCTCCGTGACAAAGTAGATAGAGCACTGGACCTAAAGTCGGGAAGATTCAAGCTCAAATCCAGCCTCAGACACTCACTAGCTATGTGACTCTGGGAAAATCACTTCACCCTGTTTGCCTCAGTTCCCTCATCTGTAAAATGAGCTGAGAAGAAGATGCCAAAGCACTCCAGTATGTCTGCCAAGAAAATCCCCATTGGGGTCACAGAGAGTCAGACACGACTGAAAAATGACTGAACAATGAGCATTTATATAACACTTACCACCTTCTAGGCACTGTGCTCTAAAACACTCTACAAACATTTCATTTTTATCCTCACAACAACCATGGGAAGTAGCTGACATGATTATCCTCATTTTACAGTTGCAGAAACTCAAACAGACAGAAGTTAAGTGACTTGCCACAGGTCATAGAGCTGGTGTCTGATGCCAGATTTGAACTTAGCAAATCCATCTATACAACAGGAAGTATTTATCACCTGTTATGGGTTGGGACTGGACATACAAAGACAAAAAATGAAACAACCCAGGTCTTCAAGGAACTTAAATTCTCTCAAGCAAAACAACATATATATTACACATACACACACACCAACACACACACACACACACAATACTTTATACTTTTTGTTGTTCAGTCACATCCAACTTTTCACGATCTATTTGAGATTTTCTTGGCAGAGATGCTCTGGAGTGATTTGCCATTTCTTTTTCCAACTAATTTACAGATGAGGAAACTAAGACAAACAGGGTGAAGTGACTTGCCCATGGTCACACAGATAGTAAGTATCTGAGGCCGGATTTGAATTCAGGTCTTCAAATACATAAATACAATTAAGAACTAGAAGGGATCTCAGAGAATATTTAGTTCAATGCTCTCACTTTGCAAATGAGAAAACTTGGGCCTAAAAAGAAAAAAATTATCTGCCCAAGTTCTCCCAGGTTTTAAGTGATGAAGCCAGTCTTCAGTCCCAGGTCATCTGATTCTAAAACTAGTACTTTAAGAACGTAGTACTTAGGGGTCACTAGGTGGCACAGTCAATAGAGCACCAGTCCTGGAGTTAGGAAGACCTAAGTTCAAATATGACCTCAGACCCTTTATACTTACTGGCCATGTGACCTTGGGTAAGTCACTTAATCCCAAATGCCCCTCCAAAAGGCAAAAAACAACAACAACAACAACAAAAACATAGTACTTTAAGATTTTTTACTGAACTTGTGAGGTATACTCACATGATGTTAAATCACAAATAGTAGTTATTATTTTTTTATTAATTTTTCCAATGGTTATTTGTGTGCTGTGGGGATACACATTAAACGTGAGAAATTATTTACAAACACTTTGACTCGGTCAGAACTCTGGGAATGGAGGATCAGAGGACTTGATGTGGTCTGTTTTGGCTCTAAGGGCTAATGTTGGGACCTGGAATATAGCCATTGATCTCTTGGGTGAGGGCCACCCTGGAACACTGAGTTAATGGTTGCTCCAACTCTCCCAAAGCCCAACCAAACCAAAATGGATTAGAACCCCAAGGCAATCTCCCTTCTAAAGGATCTTCAGGCCCTTCAGGGCCAGCCCCTACCTGAACCTACCTTGATCCAAATCTGCATTAAAGTCTCTAGGATCCAGCCTGACAAATCAACAGTGCCAAGTTTTGTCAATTTTATGGTATGAAGGAGCTTCCTAAGATGATATGTCTCATAAATGTTAAAACATGGAAACGAATGAGCACTTCTTATATGTCAAACACTAGCTCAGTGCTTTACAAATATCATCTCATTTTACCCTCACAACAACCCTGGAAGGGAAGTGTTATTATTATCCCCACTTAAAAATTAGGAAAATGGAGGCGGGCAGAGGTTATGTGACTTGCCCAGGGTAACACACATAGGGAGTATCTGAGGCCAGATTTTAACTCAGGGCTTCCTGCCCCAAGTCTCTTCCCACCCCAATCTATTCTACCGACAATTGACAAAGTGATTTTCCTAACCATTTCACAGACCATCCTGATCATTTTTATTCCCCTAATAAGTAAACCTCAGCGGCTCACTATTGCCTCTATGATAAACTATACCATCTCTGTTTACCTTTTAAAATCCTTCACAACCTGGCCCTAATCCATCTTTCTAACTTCACTGCACACTACTCCCCCTCCCACACTCTGGTCTTGAGCCAAACTGACCTCTGTGTTCCTCACACATGGCAGTTCAGCTTTCATCTCTAGGTCCTAGCCTTGAGTCAAGACAAAGGCCACCCTTCACTGTCCCCCATGCCTAGAATGCACACAGTTCCCACCCACACCTCTTAAAGTCCCTTTCTTCCTTCAAAACACAGCTCAAGCATCACCTTGCATAGATAAGAAGCCTTTCCTGATCTCCTTATCTGTTAGTGTCTTCCCTTTATAACTGCTACTTAAGCACCCTGTATTTATTCTCTTTGTACAAGGTGACTCTAAAGATTTGGTTTTTTGAGATACCCTCCATTTATTCTGTATATTTATATATGTATTTGTTGTTTTCCCCTTAGAATGCAAGGTGCTTGTGAGAAGGGATTATTAAATTCTTGGCATTTGTGTCTCTATGACCCATCACAGTGCCTCAGACACAGTAAATGGTTTATAAATACAAATGATGAACTAATAGTACACCTCTACAACAGGTATCATGCCCATTCTGAGAGGGAAGTCATCAAAAGCATGGGTAGATATCCCCCAAACTCACCTATAGGTTGGAAGTCTGTCAGTTACCTTCATCCTGGTTCAGTCTGCCTGCTGAGATGGTTTTACTGGTGTGTGGCCACTGACCATGCCACAGCTTCTTGGAGCCACAAGTGAGAGTTAGGTGAGAGCTGTACCACCTTGCTGCCCCCAAGGGAGAGGAACTATTACTCTGCAAACATTGTCTTCAGGTGCTTTGTATATTTTTGTCCGTTGTGAAACAGTCTTTTACCATTCTACTTCTTGCCTCATCTCCCTATTTCTTCTCTTCTAAGTCACATCTCTCCTCACTTGAGCTAGGGACCCAATGGCTCCATGGAGAGCCTGGGCCTGCCTGAAATCAGATGGATAGTGCATGACTACATGACCTCTCACGTCTCCTCCTGGGCTATAAGTCTACAATTCCATGGCTGACAAAATTTGGAGGGTAAAATGGGCACTGTACTACAGAGTCAGAAGACCTAAATTAAAATCCAGAATCTGTCACTTAGTAGCCAGGGGATTGCAGATGGGGCATTTATCTTCTCTTAGCTTTGAATTTCTCCTCTGTCAAACTAGTTTGAGAATACTTGTACTACTTTCTGCTCCACATGATTGTTTGTATGTGAAGCACTTTGCAAACTTTAAGCCACTTTGTAAATGTGAAATTGTTTTAAATCAATTAAGCCTGAAATGAACATGAAATTTGTGACAAATCAAGAGAAAAGTCATTAGAATGACAGGATAATTATTTAATGGCTAAGTGATTTAAATTAGGTAGAGTTTTTCTTTACTTTATCAACTGTCTAATCCTATTGCTGCAAAGAGGCAGATGTGATTCTAAAAGATCTGGGGTTTCCTGTTCCTCCAATTTCACCTACAAATTTCTAACTGTTGATTGAGGACATCCTTCTTTAACAGAGAATTATCTAATTGAGGGATCTCTAACCACTGTCAATCATCATGAAGGAAGGACATGTATTCAAAGCTTCTTTGGATGAGAGACAGTCAAAAGGAACTCATTTTAACTTTTCACCAAGAAACCTAGCTGGAGCAAGGCCAGTGCCTTTTATGTGCTGCTTACGCTTTTAGTTGTTATAGGAAGACCACAAGGCAGTTTCATCTCTGTTCTGTAACTAATTGGTCCCTGGTGAACCAGAGACTGTTACTCTCTTGACAGATGTTACCTTGCTCAGGGACAGAAAAGCTCAGATGACATAACTTGACATCAGACAATGTCAAAGTTATTTATTATTTCCAAGCATCCTTTCTGTTCTTTCCAATGACCTTTCCCCCTACCCAGGTGCCTTCTCCCTCACCACAGCTGCATGCCCCTCCACTTGATTGACCTTTCCAGGATGGCATGCTTCCCAAAATGGTAATGTTCAACATGCCTGTAGATCTGGGATTTCAGTATTGGTTCACTGGAATAGCTTCGGAGGAAACACTTCTAATACAGGACAGTCTCTACATTCAATGACAAACAGGTTCATAACCAGGGTCAAGAGGTAACTAGCTAGATATCTTGGTGGGAGTTTTCCTTCTACTACTACCCCTTGCCTTATACAGTTACAGTGAGTAAGAAGCAAGTTAAAAGAATTGTAAATCATCACCAATGAAAATGGGAATCACCATGAAAGCCCATTCTGTGTCAAATATGTACTAGTTGAAATGTTATGTCCTTGAGTTACAGGACCAACAAGATAGAAGATTAGCTCTTTTCTCTAGTCCCTAATAACTAAAAAAATTCCCCAAAAGAAGTACTTGTTCAATGTAGAGCAATTCTAACTGAATGCAAAGGAAAAAAAAAAGACAACCCCCCCCAAACAAAGATAAAGTTCTCATTAATTAAGTTCAGAGAGTGCTACACTTTCAAGTGTTTACTCAGCCCTCTGAAACCACTAGCCTCTATTCCCCTAGCAGGGCTGTGTAAACCAACCCAAATTCTGGGGCACATAATGGTATAACCTCCTCCTAATAAGACTTTGCTAATACAAATCTCTCCTTAATAATTCCAACCTTCACAATAAATTGTAGACATTGCTCCCATTGTAGAGGAAGGGAAGGTAAAGTATAATGCCTTTTGCATGGGGGAAATCTCTAAATCAGAAACACTAAAGGCAATACCCTCCCCCACCATACCCTAACCATGAAAAAAGGAGCATATGTTGATTCAATCCATCTAGGGAAGGAGAGACAAGGAAGGAACCACTGAAACAAAGAGGGATGAAAGTCTTCTAGGGGCAGTCTTGTTCTCCCAAGGTCTACTAAGTGTAGGGACCGATCCTAGAAAAATAAATTTCCCAAAGTTGTGGAAATTGAGAGAGTATTACAACCAAGTCTCAGAAGTATATCCACCAACAAAAGGTGAGTACTCAAAAAGTGAGTGATAGGGAAATAAAATAAAGCCTGAAATATCAAAGATTGCAAAAAATTCTATAAAAACTCAGAGTGCAAATATATAAATCAATTTTGAGTATCCTAAAATTAGAAAGAAGTATAAGTACTAAATCATGAAAGAAGTTACAAGCACTGTTTAAAAGGAGTGACTATTTATGACTAAAAAGGAGTGGCAAAGCAGGGACTATGAAAATGAGAACATGGCAACATTTCTTGGGATGAAGCTAAAGCAGTTATGAGGGAAAAAATTATATTCTAAGACTATACTAATAAAATACAAGTGGATTAAAGAACTGAGCATGCAATTTCAAAATTAGAAAGCCAACAAGTAAACAAACTCAAAATATTCTCAAAAGAATATTAAAAATTAGAGAAGTCAATTTGAAACCAAAAATATTGTAAAATGATTTTTAAAAAAACTAAAGCTGGTTCTTAAAGATACCAACAAAACTGATAAACCTTTAACCAATTTTATTATAGAGCAGAAAAACAAAATTAATAAAATATGAATGATTAAGGTAAAATCACAAACCCAGAAGAAATCAAAATAATTATCAGAACCTGCTATACATAGTTATATACAAAAAAACCAACCTGAGAATTCAAAACAAATATTACCTACAAAAATAAAGAATACCCATATTAACAGAACAAATAAAGATATTAAATAATTGAATCTCAGAAAAAGAAATTGAAATAGCTATAAAATACCTATCAAGGCAGGGAGGGGAAATCCTAGTTCAAACATATTTGCATGAGAATTCTATCAAACATTTAAAATGAATACTTGTTTCACACAAATTATTCTCAAAAATTAAGAAAGAAATCAATCTAGCAAACTACCTTTATGAGACAAATAACATCTTGCTACCTGAACTGCAGAAAAGATAAAACAAAGAAACAGGGCTATAAATCAATACCAAAATGAATATTGATTAAAATTTTAAAATAAAATCCTGGACAAAAAAAGTAGAAAAATGTGTTGAAAAAATTATTCACTATGATAAAATTGGTTTTATACCTAGGATAGAAAAATGGTTCAACATTAGTAAAAACAACTGACATAAGTAATCTCATTTTTTGACAGTCCCAAATTCACATCTATTAAATCAATAGATGTAGAAAGTCTTTGACAAAGAATAATGCTCATTTATGCTTTTAAAAAAATGACAAAGTATAAGCAAAAATGATCTTTTAATATGTAAAAAGTATCTAGAATCAATATAAATATAAGGTAAATAACAAAGACTAATATAAGGGATTCATAAGAACAGACTGTTTCCTTTTTATGTATGTAAAATGAATGTCGAAGATTCTTATTAATAATTGGGTAGTTCATAAGAAATATTGAGGAGAACCTGGGCATGATATGAATTTAAAAGTAAAACCATTTAGGAACAGCTAAAAAGGGTAATTATTTTATACAAATGAGATGCAAGAGGAAGCATTGATACATGGGAATTAGATGGGGAGGAGGGCTGGTAGTTTTGATAACCTACTTTCATCTGGAATGTGTGTAAGAGGAAATAATACATATATATTTAGAAGAGTATACAAGTCTTCTAAATTCAGAAGAAATAAACTGATAGGGGCATGGGGAGGGGGGAGAGGACAAGGAAGGGATCTTTATAGTAGAGGGTGAGAGAATAGGTAAATAGGGGTACAGAAGGGTGTTTAGATTTTTGGGAATGGGAGGATAGGGGAGGGATCCTTGGATGAGGTAGGCAAGTCACAGGAGGTCAAAATAGTGGGTAAAAATAAAGTAGAGGAGGGAGGAGGGATAGAAAACAAGAGATATGCATATACATTAAAAACAAAGATCAGGAGTAAAATAGATTCAGGAATATACATATCTACATGTGTATGTATATGTGTGCATATATATCTATAGCTATGAAGAAACATATCTAAACTTTATTGTGGCCTTCCAGGGGGAAGTGTTGTTTTGTGGGGAAGGGAAAAAGAGCAAAGTAAAAAAAACCCATGGCAGAGAACAAAAGAAAACTCACAAGGAAGCAAAGAAAATATGGACAATTCTCAACAAAATGAAATGAAAATTGATTGTTCCATATTTTGAATCCTCTCTTATGTTCTGCTATGCACATGACATGCTTTTATTTCTTTCTAACTTTGTATTTAAGTTCTAATATTTAAGCTTATGATGCATTTTTGTTTCTTTTTTTATTCTCTATTTTTGCTCTTGTATTTGAGTCTAAAATAAAATTTTGGGGAAAAAATATCTAAAACCAAAAGCTAACATTATTTGTAATTGAAAAATTATGTGTAATGGGAAGTACCAGAAGCTTTCTCAGGAGTAAAATAAGGCTGTCCCTTTTCCCTACAGTTATTTGACATTGCTCTATAAATGCTAGCAATGACATTAAGAAAAGAGAAATAAATTAAATGCATCAAAACAAACATAAGCAAGACAAAGCTACCACTATCTGATGATGACATGAAGGTTTACTTAGACTATCCTAGGAAATCCATAATGAAAATAATGAAGACAATAGGTCCAGTAAAGTTACAAATTACAAAATAAAACCAGAAAAATCACTAATGTTTCTATGTGACAATAACAGAATCCCAGAAGCAATAATAAAAAATGAATTTCCGCTCAAGATATCTTCAGAATGAATAAATTATCTGGAATATAATCTACCAAAGCATATTCAATGTCTGTATGGGTACAATTATAAAACACTACTTAAAAAATAAATCGTGCAATAAATAGCCAGAGTAATATTCAGGACTCATATCTGGACTGTATCAATATTTTTAAATCACAGTATTACTAAAGTAAATTTTCATATTTAGTTCTATACCAATGTAGCACATGCATACAGAAAATTGTTTCCAAGTGTCATTAACACTGTCAGTTAGGATCCCCAAATCTCTGCTAGCTACTTCCCTCTAAGGGTTCTAGGGACCTTGACAATTTGAGTAGAGACATGGTTTCATACAGCTATAGCTAACAGAACTATAGGTCAAGACTCCTCACCAGTGAATTCTGTCTAATGATTATAAGTTGATGTCAATTTGGTTAAGACTGAACAACCACCACAAAATGTGAGACACACTGTTGAGTTCTGGAGATACAAATTAAAAATTAAAGCAGTGCTTGCCCTCAAGGAGTTTGCATTCTAAGTGAAGAGACAATACTCATAGGGAAGGTGGGAGGCTGTGAAGCAGGTATTTGGAAAGGAGGAAGTCAAGTGAAGCAATATTAAATATTAAAATTAAATATTATCAATATATTCATTATATATATAAAACTATATATAATTAATATATAGTATATCTAATATCAAAATAGAAGTCTGAGAGAGATAAACATTAATCCTAATACTGGATATTATTGCTACCATTGCTAATGATGGTACATGTTATTTAAAAGAGTGGTCTTTTTTTAAAGACCACCTAGGAAATGACATTTACTAGATCTTAACCAAGTTAAAGTCATAATTCCAGAAGCAAGTGTTATGAAATAGAGGAGCCAAGTATATTAAGGAACTTAAAACACCATTTCTGACACCATGACAACCTTTAATATCCACTATTATTGGAGAGTTCAATTTAAGCAATATTCTTGCCTGTCTCCAAGATCCTGTCCATGTAGCATATGGACATGTGAGGCAGATAGTACCATCAGACAGTGAATCAGGTCAGGATTAAGAGGAAGAGAATATTGTTTGGCTCCATTAATAACCCCAAATTTCTCCAAGAAACAAAGACCCATCTTTTAAGTACCTCTATCCTGAACACTATTGTTGTATGGCTGTGAACTATAGAGAATTACAGTTTCTACAGAAATAAAAATGAACGTGACAGAGAGGACATTGGAATAATATATGATGGATCTAAACAGCCTGAAACATAGAAAAATACAGACCTTTGAAAACTGTTGTAAAGAATGACATTGGAAAGAGTTAGGCAGCATTGGCCCTGGAGTGATTCCAGGGTCCAGTCCTGAGTTCAAATTTAGCCTCAGACACTTGACACTTACTAGCTGTGTAACCCTGGGCAAGTCATTTAACAAATTGCCTGAGGGGGAAGAATGCCATCAAGGAGATGTATGAGGGGGAGAAAAAGATGGTCTCATCACATGGTAAAAGCTAGAATGTGATGATATCAGGAGAAAGTGGACACCCTGTAGTGAACTTCTGGGAGGACATGGACCAGGTTCAGATAGGATGGGTAGCCTTGGAAGGGTAATGATCTGCATCATTTTGGTGACCATCCACATTAATTGCTCACAGACCTATTAAAATATTTTTGTTAAAGAGATATAGAGCTCAGGTGTAAAGAAAGTAAAATGGAAAGTTAATAAGTATAATTGAGAATCATTCTCTATCTACGGTGAGCTGATATTATTGTCTAGTGAAATAAATTACTTGAGAATGAAAGCAATCACAGAAGAAATACGATTTACTTTCCAACACCAATTAATATTCCCATTTTGCAGATGACAAAACTGAGGCTCAGAGAGGTAAAATAACCTGCTCAGGATCATAGAGGTAGGAAGGGACAGAGTTGTGATTCAGACCTTGCTCTTACTATGTGTCCATCATTATGCTTAGCTTCTGGCCCAGGGTGCTTAGCACAATAAGGGATGTATAGTAAGAGCTCAATAAATGGGTTTTTTGCATTCATTTATTCCTTGCTCCATCCCACAAAAAATGACATGCCTACATAGAGTTTAACTACAGAGCACTTCATGTTTATCATCTCAAATAATCAGGGATATGCTGATAAATGTTTAACAATCAGCCCCCTGAAGGGGAAGTTGTAGCCAGGACACAATTTTTAGCTTCATCTGCATTATTTTCTTCTCCTTTGCTTTTTTGTTCTAAATCATCAACAAAACAATGAATCAACCCCTGTTTTACAGCATTTTCCAATTTCTGAGGTATAAATCCTCACACTGAAAACTTAACAGCTACCTGGCAACCCACACAACCTGTCCAAGAAGACTCAAGAGTCCTTTCAAATTGAACTAGAATAGATGCAACAAAAAGAGCCAAGCACAAAGTTGCTTGGCTCTTCAATACAATGTTGTTGTAGGGGTCCTGCTGCATAGACCTGGATTTTTCTTCTTTTGTAGACTTTTCTTATCACACTAAGGTGTGGGCAAGCTGATTCAGGTAAAATCTATCTGAGTAAGATAACAAGACAAATAATGACCTAAACCAAGAGGCAGGCATTGCAACTGAAGTGGAGAGCTGACAGCAAGGATCAATTTGACCATCAGAACCACTGAAGCCCAGCCATTTCCATGCATAAAATAAAGAACTTTTTCCCCCCAGAGGCCTTAGCTCTACCTGAAAGCCTGCTCCTGCACTCTGCAGTAAACATATTTCCACCATAAATCAGTCAAAAAGTGAAGCTGCCAGGGGTTCTTGCTTATTGCAAAAGGGAGTACGTGAGGAACAGGGAAACATCCCAGCCACATTATGAGTCACCTGGCTCCTCTCCTAGAGGCCTACTTTGTTCTCCTGATAGATTTGATAGAGGAGTCAAATCTCTCAGGTTGGCACCTTCTGCCCCCAGTTGGAAGAAGGGCAACTAACTGTCTTCCAGCTGTTGCTCCTTAACACTAACTGTACCTGAAATAGTTATTCTTCATCAAAAGAAGTAAAGATCAAGGTAGCTAGATGGCACTGGAGTCAGGAGGAACTGAGTTCAACTCCAGTCTCAGACACTTGACACTTATTAGCTGTTGTGTGACCCTAGGCAAGTTACTTAACCCCGATTACCTTGCCAAAAAAAAAAAAAAAAAAAAGGTAAGGGTAGTTGTAAGAGCAATTGGGCCAGAGGAGGAGACAAAGAGCTAAGGGAATAGTCTAATTTCCCATGCTAGTCTTTCACTCACAAATAGTTCACTTTCATGATGGTTTCCATTCATCTCTGCAGAATGTATTATCTATGTCAAAATATAGAAATTTGGAGTCTGAAGACGCCTAGGCTCTTCACTACACCATTTCTGACCAACAATTATCTAATTAGCCTTCAGTAATAGAGATCTTGCTGCCTATCAAAGTAACCAATTTCTTTGAGAAGGCTCTAACACAGGAATTGTGAACATTTTCAAGTCACTGAACCCTTTGGCAGATTGGTAAAATCTATGGATTCCTTCTGAGAATAATGCTTGATCCCTTGATTTTGCTAAATTTGCTACATTTCAGTCAGAGGCTAATTGAAAATTAAGATGTCATTTTTTCCCATCCAAATTCACAGACCTCTTGAAATGAGCTGAGGTTATAACTGCCTGTTTTCTTCTTTCTCTGTACTGGGCTGAAATTTGCCCCCTTATAATTTCGCCCCACAGGTCAGCTAGGTGGCACAGGGGATAGACCTGAGTTCAAATGTGGCTTCAGACACTATCTGTGTGACCTGGGCAAGTCATTTAACTCTGTTTGCTTCCATTTCCTCATTTATAAAGTGAACCTGAGAAGGAAACAGCAAACCACTGCAGTATCTTTGCCAAGAAAATCCTAAATGGGGTCATGAAGAGTCAGACACAACCGAAAAAACCGAATAACAACAGTTGTTCATCTATGCTCTGGTTGCTTTCCATTTCCTTTTCTGACACTCAGAAAGTGAACGACTTCTTTGAAAGTGATTTCTTCATTCTTCATCTAATCCTCACTCTGCTCTCAAAAATAATAAATCTTGCCTCTCTTCCACATTTACCCCTTCACTCAAACAAACTTGTTAAGCTCCTAATACATGCAATTTCACTCTACTAGGTGCTGAAAGAGACAAAGAGACAAATATTCAGTCACCACCCTCACAGAGCTTACAATTAGTTCAGTATTCATATCTATGAGTTAGATATACAAGTTATTTCAGTATCATACCAGTTTAGGATCAAGCTAAATCCACCTTCATAAACAGGGATCTTCTGAGCAATGGAATATTTCTATGCCTATTTGATTAGTGGTGGAGGAATTTTTTTATTTATTATCTTTCAAAATTAAATCCCAGAGAAAATAAATTCCTTTCCAAGAATCATGCAAAAAAAAAAAGGTTTAGAACTGAGACATTCTGTGTCCGTGTAGTTTTCTTGGACACATAAAACCCAACCCAGTCCATCTTCCTTAATAAGAGATCAGAGATAGAGATAGAAATAGTTTATAATGCACATTATGGGTACATATGTATGTGTGTATATATGTATGTTATATATGTATATGTACATGTATAAATTTTACAACCAGCTTGAAAGCTGGCTAGAGCTGGCTCCAGCACACCTCTGCACATCTATCCATATACATCCACCATATGAATGTATACATATAAATGTATATGTGTGTGTATTTATGAATGCCTATAACATATATGTATATGTTGTCACATTGGCAAATTTACTCATTTATGAGAGGGAGAGAGAAATGGATTTAGTCTAGACCAGTGATTTCACCATTGTAGGAAACTCTTTGAGCCAATGCCGACAGGTAACTCCCCTATAAATTATAGTCTTGGAGAGCAGCCTGGAACATGGAGTAACTTGTCCATAGTCACACATCTAGCATGTGGCAGGAACAAGACCTGAACCCAGGTCTTCTTGACTCTGAGCCTGACCCACCATCCTCTATGCCATGCTCCTACTCTTATATTTAAATACAACTGTACAATTGAGAATCACTTTTCTCCTACTAACCTTGTGAAGTAAAAATTTTACAGATAGTGACCTTGGAATTGAAAGAAATGATATGACTTACCCAAGGTCACTCATAGGTCACTAATAAGTGTGAGAACTAGGACCATCCCCCCACCTTCTAGTCAGTTGCTCTTTCCATGACCCCAAGCTGCATTCATTACAGGATTCCATTAAGAGCATATCCCCTAAAAGACATGGCCTATAACTGGGCTTTTTTTTTCTTTTTTCCTTTTACTTTTAGTAATCAAGAAACTTGGGAAATAGGTGGCAAAATTTAAAACACCAGTCTTTAATAACATTTTGGGGTGCTGTGTCACAGTGCCCCTACTGGCACCCCATTTCCTTTTGCTTAAATCCTCCCTTCTTGCTCTACTTGGAGAAATGGACTATTGAAAAGCCTCATTTCCATTCATGCTGGCAGGGGGTACTGTCCTGTTAAACACCCACATTCTCTGATCTGCCTTAAAGATCTGCATGTAGCATTTATTACTCACACAACTGAAGTGAGGAATTTAAGCCAGAGGTAGGAAGGTTGAGCCGTTTACTTCATTAGTAATGTTCACTTTACCTTTTCAAGACAACCTCCTGAAAGAAGCAGGGGAGTTTTATTTTAGCAAAGGAGAATAATAGCTAAGCAGACTCCTGGCAAATTAATTATTTAAACTAAATTCCATTCCAAGTAATTTTTTACCTCATGTTGTCCTGAAAAAAAAAGTAGTCTGCTTTTTTCCTAAGGAACTGGTAAAGTCTGAACCAAAATTATACTCCATGGGAATGGGCTGCTAGCATCATCCCCAAGAAATCCCCACTTTCTTGCTCAAGGCTGAATTCTCAATATAGGCTAAACTAGAAACAGTGGAAACTTTAGAACAAAGCTGAGTGAACGGTATTGTCTGTACCATGGACAAAGGTGGAAGATTTCATTACTTCCAAGTGCCCAATTTTTCTACTAAGAGAGGATAAACGCTTTCAATTACATGAATTCCCATCAGGCTGACAACAATAGAGACAGACACAATTCTATAGCTCTTGAGCAATAAAAAGTATATCATCGGGTAGGGAACAGGACAGAAAGAAACCGCTCTGCCTCCCTAATAAGGAGGAGAATGATCGCCTCCATCTGTAAAATGCTGCCAAAGCACACCCTAGGAAAGTTTTAAGCAAATAGCTTGTAAGCTATGAATCAGTGACTTAACACTACTGAAACATTGTAAAGCTATGGAATACTAGAGGCCCAAGTCTGATCTATCTTAAGCTTTCCCTCTCTTCTTCCTTCTCTCTCTTCTTTCCACTTCCTTCTCTCCTCTTCCACTCTCTTTGTCTACCTAGACTATAAGTTCTCAACCTGCAGATCGCAACCCCTTTGGGGGTCAAACAGGATTGCCTAAGACTGTCAGAAAACACATATTTCTGATTTCTTTGAGACACCGTTCCTCCATCTGTCTCCATGTGGGTCCACCCACATGCAGATACACTCACATATGAGTATTAAAAGGTCACAGCATTAGGAAGGTTGAGAACCACTGACCTAGACAGTTAGGTGGCACAGGGGATAGCTGAGCCTGGAGTCGGGAAGACCTAAATTCAAATCCAGCTGGAGATACTTCCTAGCTCTATGGCCCTGGGGAAATCACTTACCTTCCCTCAGTCTCAAATTCCTTACTGTAAAACTAGGATCATAATTGTACTTACATCCCAGGTTGTGGTAAGGATTAAATGAGATTGTTACTTAGCACTTTAAAATTAACACCATATAAATATTACTTATTATTATATTATTATCTTCACTCTAGTCATAAATAGTTGATATGCTAATAGACTTCAAATCTCAACTCAAAGCATAGGTGGGTCTCAGACAGATTCTCTTGTCAAACACTCTTTCCTGCCTTATCCTGACAATGCCTTAGCTGAGTCATGGTTTGTCATTGTTTAAAGCATAGGTCTGATCCACAATGGCAAGTTATTGATCATTCAAAGAAAACGGAAATTGAAGGCTCAGTTGAATGATTTATCTAGGTAATCCAAGTGAAAAATATTTTTGTCCTGAATTATGAAGATAATTACCTCTGATCTCCAATTTGCACATGTGGCTATAACACATGTTAGTAATGTTATGGTTTGGGGGAGGAGAGGGAAGAAGAGAAGCCACCGCTGTGGTTTATTGGGTATAGGGAACTACTTCTATTAATTCAGACTGGTAACTCATCTACAACTTAAAGTCTTAAAGAAGATTTTCTTAACTTGGAGTCAACAAACAATACAACGGATTTATAGATAGATTTAAGGTGATCCATTACCTGGGGTGGGAAAAATATTACATCTTTATTTTCACTAACTTCTAACTGAAATTTGGCTTTTCCTTCTATTATCAATGTGGACAACAAACATTATTCTGAGAAGGGATTCATAGTCTTTACCAACCTGCCAAAGGTCTATGATACAAAAAAGGTGAAGAAGCCCTATCTTAAAGAGTTGTTTGGGGCATTGAAATGTTAAGCAACTTGCCCATGGTTATATCAAATGTAACACTTGAACTCAGGTCTTCCTGACTCCCTCCCTCCCTATTGCACTATCTGCTATGGTGCTGCCATAATCCTTAAGATGACTTAATCACTATTGTTTTCGATTTCATTTTATCATCTTTATAGTTATATTGTTTTCATACAGCAGCTGAAATTATGCATTTGCTTTCTTAATGCTGATCACACTTTTAAAATGCTGCCACAAATGTTTCTAGAGAGCTTATCCCAATTAAATCAATATGACAATCAATAATAAATTAAGGATTTATTAAGGCCAGGAGCGGTGCCAAGTACTGGAGACACAGAGGAAGAACTGAAACATTCAGTGACCTCAAGAAGCTTACATTTTAAATGGGGAGACAGTATGTTAATATATATGTGCATATAAATGATATATACAAAGTAGCTATAAGGTAACCTTATTAGTGAGGAAGGCACAAGTAACTGGATGATCTCCCGTAGAAAAGATCTTGAAGGAAATGAAGGAATATGTGAGGCAGAGATGAGTTAAGAAAGGGTATCAGGCAGGTGAAAAAGCATTGATATAGCATATGGTGTTTTATGGGTAACACATAGCAACAGACCAGTACAGCTTGACTATAGAGTACATGGAGGGGAGCAACATTTAACAGTCTAGTAATATAGAAAAGAGATAGTTTGTGATGTGCTTTAAATGACAAATGATGAAATTTATATTTGGTCCTAGAGGCTACTAGAATTTGTTGAATTGGGGGTGGAGGGAGGTGACACAAACTCACACTTTAGGAAAAATCATTTTGCCAACGGTCTAGTTTATATTAGAAGATGAGTAGCCTTGATACAGGAAAACCAATTTGGAGACTGTTGCAATAATCCAGGAAAAAAGGTGAACTAAATCAGTGGTCATGTGGGTAGAAAGGAGGGGATGTATGGGAGAGGTATTTTGGAAATCAAAATCAAAATATTTACAAACTAATTTAATATATAGACTGAGTAACATTGAGAAGCCAAGGATAACACTAAGATTGCAAAACTGAGTGACTAGGAGGATAGTGAAAGTCCAGAGGAGGGGTAGGTACGGGGAGAAATTATTAGTTGTTTTCTGAAATGGTGAGTTTGAGATGACGTAGGACATCCAGTTTGAGATGACTAATAGGCATTTGGTAATGTGGATTTGGGGCTCAGGAAAAAAAAGCTATGGCTAGATATATAGATCTGGAAATCATCTTTATGATTATGATAATTGAACCCCACAGGAACTTACCAAGACAGAAAGTATAGACAGAATAGATAAGCTGGATTAGAACAGAACTTCGGGAAACACCCACAGTGGGTGTGCATGTATGAATTATCCTGCAAAATATATTGAGAAGTGGTCAGACAGGTAGGGGCAGAACCAAGACAGATCAGCATTTTTTTTAACAGAGGAGAGAATATGCAGAAGGAAAAGGTGGTCAGTGTGAAATGCTGCAGAGAAGTAAAAAAAAAATATGACTGGAAAATGCCATTAGAAAAAATAATAATGATGGTTTACACTTACATAATGTTTTAAAGTTTATAAAGCATTTTATATATTTTATTCTTACAACTACCCTGGGAGGTGGTGGTTATAATTATCTCCATTCTACAGCTGAGGAAGCTGAGGTAGACAGAGGTGATGTGACTTGCATAGGATCACATAACTAGTAAGCTTCTGAAGCAGAATTCAGACTTAAGTCTTTGTCAAGCCTAGAACTCTATCCATTATGTTAGCATTTCCTGTTAAATGATAAAGTTGAAAGTAAGAATGCAGAGGCTTTAAAAGTTAGAGGAGGGATGGCTAGGTGGTACAGTGAAGAGAGCACCAGCCCTGGAGTCAGAAGGGACCTAAGTTCAAATCCAGTCTCAGACACTTAACACAAAAACTAGCTGTGTGACCTTGAGCAAGTCATTTAAACCCAATTGCCCTCCAAAACAAGTAAAACAAAAGTTAGAAGAGAGGAAGTTGAGATGCCAACTAGATGAGTTTTTCAAAAGTTGAGATAAGAAAGAAGAGTAAAGATATAAAATGAAAACTGATGGAGAAAGTGGGATCTAATGAGAGTTATTTTTTTAAGGATAGAAGGGAATTGGAGGTGTTTGTGGGCATTGGTAAAGATACCAGAAGATAATGGGAAATTAGAGATTAGAGACAGAAGAGGATGATAGAGACAATCTGCTGAAGAAATGGAAGGGGATGGGATCAATGGTACATACAGTTGCTGATGTTTACAAGGAGAAGGGCCACCTTTTCCTCAGAGATTGGAGCAAAAGAGAAGATAGTCGGGGATGCTGTCAGGGGTGTGTGTGAAATGACGAGAAAGTAAGAAGAGGGAGCTTATGCTGAATAGTCTCTAATTTTCGGTGAACTATGGGTTAAGTTCTTCAGCTGGGGAAAGGGAAAGGAACAGAAGAGGAGGGGAGGGGAGGGGAGGAAAAAATGGAGGAGAAAGGAGGAGGAAAAGGGAGGGAAGGGAACAGAAGGGGAGGTGAGGAGAGAAGGGAGAGGAGGAGAAGAGGGAAGGGGAAAGAAGAGGAGAAGAGGATGGGAGGGAAGGGAAGGGAAAGGGAGGGGAGGGAGAAGGTTTGGAAAGAACTACCATGGTGAGCGGCATAGAAAATCAATTAGGAGTAGAAGAATTATTTAGCTACAGTGAAGGCCTAGTTGTGATCTTTTTACTAATGTACTCAGTCAGCATAGTTTTATGACTTCTAATTTTGCTCTGCAGCATATAAGTAGGAACAAAGAAGGGGAGGCAGATAGTAAGATTAATCTAAGGTTGGAGTTTAGCAAGGTATGATCAGCAATAGGACAGAAAGGAAGAGATTTGAAAGGAGATTAAAAAGTAGAACTGAGTTTATTCACTAAAAGTTCAAAATTGGGAAGAGAAGAGAGTGTAAGTAGAACAGAGGTGATGGTCCAGAAAAGGGATTGGACGTCACAGTCCTACAGTAAGGAAAAAGAATAAGTTTAGGAGCAGAAAGGCACAAGAAAAGATTAAAGGGGAGAAGACAATCATGAGAGGGAAGTTTCCAATTGCTTTTTTTGGGAGGATTTCCATTTTTCTTTTTATCATTATTAATTTATTTATTTATTGTTTTCAACATTCACTTCCACAAGATTTTAATTTCCAATTTTTCTCCCCATCTCTCTGCTTCCTCCACCTGAAGATGGTGTGCATTCTGATTATCCCTTTCTCCAATCTGCTCTCCCTTCTATCTGTTCCCCCCTTCTCTTATCCCCTTCCCTTCTATTTTCCTGTAGGGCAAGATAGATTTCTATACTCCATTGCCTGTATATCTTATTTCCCAGTTTCATGTAAAATTTTTAACATTCATTTTTAAAACTTTGAGTTCCACATTCTCTCCCTTCCTCCCTCCCCACCCACCCTCATTGAGAAGGTAAGTAATTCAGTATAGGTTATTCATGTATAGCCATGCAAAATACTTCTATAACAGTCATGTTGTGAAAGACTAACTATATTTCTCTCTGTCCCTCCTCCATTTATTCTACTCTCTCCTTTGACCTGAACCTCTTCAAAGGTATTTGCTTCTGATTACCCCTTCCCCCAATCTGCCATCCCTTCTATTATCCCCCCCTCTTATCCCTTTCCCCCCATGCTTTCCTGTAGGGTAAGATAGATTTCCATACCCAATTGAATGTGTATGTTATGCCTTTCTCAAACCAAATCTGATGAGAGTAAGGTTTACTCATTCCCTCTCTTCCCCCCTCTTTCCCTTAATTGTAAAAGCTCTTTCTTGCCTCTCTTATGTGAGCTGATTTACTGCATTCTACCTCTTCCTTTCTCTTTCTCCCAAGTACATTCCTCTCAATACTTAATTTTATTTTTTAGATATTATCCCTTCATATTCAGCTAACTCTGTGCCCTCTTTCTATACACACACACACATATACATATATGTATACATATATAGATACATATTCCCTCCAACTACCCTAATACTGAGAAACATCTTATTAGTTTCAAATATCATCTTTCCATGTAGGTATGTTAACAGTTCTACTTTAATAAGTTCCTTGTGATTTCTCTTTCCTGTTTACCTTTTCATACTTTTCTTCATCCTTGTATTTGAAAGTCAAATTTTCTATTCAGATCTGGTCTTTTCATCAATGCTTGAAGAGCTCTATTTTGTTGAAATTTCATTTTTTCCCCTGAAGTATTATGCTCACTTTTGCTAGATAGGTGATTCTTGGTTTTAATCCTACCTCCTTTGACTTCTAGAATATCATATTACCAGCCCTCCAGTCCCTTAGTGTGGAAACTGCTAACTCTTTTTGTTATCCTGATTGTGTTTCCACCTTGGAAGAACTGAAAATGTACATGTCCCTAGAAATATCTCTGAAGGAAAATATTGAGTTTCTGATTTCTTAAACATGGAAGTAGAACATTTATGACCATCTGTGTGTGTATTAAGTATATATATGTGCATGTACATGTTTGTATGCATGTATTATATAGAGATTTTATATATGGGTATGTGTACATATGAATGTTTATCCATATTACACATATGTATATATTTTTACACGTATATATATATATATATATATATATGTATATATATGTTTCCAAGCATGAGAGCAAGATTTGGGTTGAACTGGGAAACTCTGAGCTAGGCACTAAACTTATTGAGAAAGGAGGAAGAATGGTAGGTAGTAGGTAGATAATGGATTAGTAAATTCAAATTCAGTGAACCTTAAATAAGACAATGTCATAGAGCAGAAACCTGAAAGAGGAAATAGGGAGCAAAACGTGTTCCAAGTATTCCCCACAAGAATCAGTGATTTAGGGAGTATGAAGAAGGTATAATTGGTAATAGAAAGGATAGGCAGTGGTAGTGCCATTTGAGGGAAGTCTGGTCTCCATGAGTTTCAGAAGATACAAAGAGTAAGAGATGAAAAGGTTTAAAAAGAGATGAAAAACTTGTTAATGACATAGCAGAAGATCCATAGGGCACAGTGGGCAAGTATCAGTTTAGAGGGAAACACGAGAAGAGCGTTGAGGTGAATGGAAATAATGGAATAGACAATAGGAGTTTAGAGAAATCGAGTTGTTGTTTTTAGCATCCAAGGGCTTAGTACCACTGGGCTGCATAAACAAGGATGAGAGAATACTAATTATTGGGGAGTAAGTCCAGGCAGAGTAAATGTGGGGTTTTTTTTAGAACTTTTCCAAGGAAATCAAGATTTATGATTATATATGCACCAAATTCCCTAGTAGAGATCTTAAGGCATTACTAACACATACTCTACTCTATGGGGAAAATTATATTTTTATTAACATTGATTTGCCTAGAATGTAGTCAACATCTTTTGGAGGGCAGGGGACAGTGTAAACTAATACTAGATTGTAAACAATTGATGTCTACCAGCAAATGTATCAAAAGTCACACTTACACTATAGTGTCCTCTCCATTGCCAATTACCTTGAGGCTCAAAGCAAGTGTGAATTAGGGAGGATCTAAATATAAAATATCTCTCTGAAATCATTACACCTTTTCCCTTCCACCAAGACAAGTCCTTTCAACAGTGAGGCAGGCACAAGTCACTATTCAGTTCAAGTTTGGTCATGAGACCACCCACTATATATTGTACACCAAAAGTTCATTTAGATTCTTATTTTTCCCAGTACTGACTGTCGCCAGAAAAATTCACAAAATAACACTTTTTTTCTCTTGCTTTTCTTGACTCCTAAGGTATTTTATACAAACTATTCCAAATTGTTAGAAACTTCTGATTTTTTTTCTTTTTCCTTTTTTTAAATAGGCTTTTCCCCTCAGTGGGCCAAGGAATGTTAGATATATTCATTTCTACAAACCCTCATCAATACATCCAATACATAGCTCCCTTGTAGCTTCTGTAATATTGTTGTCAGTCTTTGTGTTGATGTTTCTCAAATAGAATAGTTTGAAAATATGCTCTAATTTACCTCAACCATTGACTTACCCTGGTATAGTTTCCCTTTTACAAATAAGGAATCAAGAGCACAGAATGTCAAAATGACTTGCCCAGGACTGCAAAGAAACTCAGAGCCAAACTGAGCCTCCCAAACCATCTGAACAAGTTGAAAGCTCTCACTCCTGGGCTTTTTATTTAACTCACCACCTCATACCACTCAGCTTCTGTATTGGAGCTTGCCCACTAGAGACTAATTTAATCTTAGCTCCCTTCACCCTTCTTGCCTCCAAACCTTCTCTTGTAACACACTCTCTTCCTGGAACCGCCTTTTCCCTTCCATTTCACCAGGCTCTCTCCTTTTCATCTCTCAAAATGTTCCTGAAATCTCATCCCCTCCCCAAAGCCTTTACTATCCAACTGGAAAGAAGATATTTATTTCCCCTTACTTTCCCTGTCTGAACACACAATTCCCAGAATTGAGTCTTCTTTCTCCAATGCACAAAATACAATTGCACCACTGCTCATACGCATCAATATTTATTAATGCATGAATATCTCTCTCTCTCTCCCTTTTTATTTGCTGGACTAAATCAGCATTGCCTGTCTGGCTGTAAACAACCAAGTCTCAGAAACCCTCTCTTCTCAGTTGCTTTAATAACCACACAGCAGAGCATTCCAGTGGGCCCTTCAGTCATTTTTAGTATCAGTGCTTATGCTGATGGCTCTAGGATATTTTGTAGTACTTTCATAATGCCAAAACACCTATGTTACGTTAAGGTAATTGTATGAATTTTATGACAGAATAGGAAGAGCAACTAACTGTATAACAGAATGTTCAGAACCTTCATAATGAGAAGATAACCATACAACATAGATAGACAGCTAGGCACTCATCTCAAAGACCTGGGTCATCTGCAGTGTTTTAATTAGATAGTAGCAGGAGATCAGATAAATAAGTCTATCCACTAGTCTAGCCCCAAAACATTCAATGTTTGGTCCCACCTCCAAGACTACGCTTTCTAATTCTTAACCTAACTCCCCTGTTGGCATTCTCCCCACTCCCAGCTCCATGCAGTTAAATCTATTTATCAAAGATTTATAAGATACCTATCACCAAAATTCCTGGAGACAGGTTAAAAAAAATAAACACAATGCCAAACATAACATTTAAAGATAAAATAAAAATAGAAGAGATTTTTAAAAATTAAATATAATTCTCAATTAAGGATGAGAAAAGAACAGAGATTTTATAAAGGGGGCAGATGTTGGAAGGCACCTGAAATGAGCTAATTACCATAACAGACTATGGCTCAGAGTTTCCTGGAAGCTACGCCAAAAAAGGAAATATGATAGATGATAAGATTTTCATGGGTCTATAGAAAAAAGCATACAAATTGATCTGCACAGAACCTTTTTCTCTGGGACTAACCACCTAGAGGAAATTATCACAAAAGTCCTTGTTGTAATGTCCTTAAGCACATTTTTACAAAAGACTGGGGAAAGCTATTCAAATGGATGCTTTCTATATAAAGGGAGAGGACATAAGATGAAATTGAAACTCAGTGAAGGAATTTGGTGGGGAGAAGAAAAAGGGGAGAAGAAGGTGAAGTAATATGCTTTCAGATGATTGGGAGACAGAGATAGATAGAATTTGAACAATCTGGAAAAGCAGAAAGTTAACATGGCCATCAGACAGACTGCCTCGTTCAAAACTCAGATGTCACAGTCAATTTGCAACTAACAAGTGCCTGAAGTGCAGATATTCTGTATTGTTGGCTAAGGTGAGTGGCAAGGATTTTAGATGCTAATCAATCACTCAATAAATAATTTGTACTACCAATACTATAAGGGAGAGAAAGTAAAGTTTTATTCTGGAATAAAAGCTTTAAAGCCAAACTTACATCCTTACCCAGATGGAAGGCAGACTCACTTCAAAAAACCCATGAGCAGCCAGGGGGCTTGCATGTAGAATCAATATTGGTAGGGAGGGTGAGATGCGGAAGAGAAAAGCTTTTAATCTTCCCAAGCATTGTACAAGTACTTGGTTAAGACCCACACAGTTCTCTACCATGTTGCATAAAATAGACAATTATTGCCTGAAATGTTTTCAGGAAGATATTACTGCCTAATTGCTTTGTCCTTGAAAGAACTTCTGTTGGGGTCCATGCAACTTCTGATTGAAAGTACTACATAGTGATGGTCCTCTTCAGGAGAGATAGCATCAAAGCATCACTAACTAGGACGAATTGACCTGCTGGGCAGGGTTACTTGGGATTATTCATTTAAATTCTGGGGAATGCCAACTAAATACTAGGATTTTTAGTTTGAGTGTCATAAATATTGAGCATATGCCAATAATGAGATATCATGCCCAATTCCCTCTATTTTTAGGATCTTTTATTTTATCTTTAATTTATGAAATCAAGTACTTCTTAAGATCCCTTCTGGCCAACCATGTCATCCATTGGTAAACAGGAGGATATTTGTCTTACTAATTTTTCTACCAAGAGGTATACATCACCTTATAGTTGCCCAGGTTGTTCAGACAGAAATGAAAAAGAAGGGGTCCTACAACACACAACCCATTTATCATTTTTTAGAACTGAAAGTTCTGTCCTGCCATGAGATTATTCCTACTCATTCTGTTTTTAGCAATAATGTTGTCATGAAGACTCGAAAAAGCATCCATAGTTTGGGATCTATATTGAAATTGTAAGGTTCCTATCTATGGAACAAAAGGTCAGTCTATTAATGTTGCAAATAGCCTTATTATTCTTCAATATTCTCCAAAGGAGATAACACTGGGTAGAACTTGAACAGCAGTAGAATAACTAGGGCTGAAATCTCATTGTACCTTCTGTAAGTTTTACAATTTTTTGAATTGGCCTCAACATGGCTGCTTAACCTGAGGTCTATGAACTTTTTTTAAATTTTGATTACGTTATTTCAATATACTTGGTTTTCTTTATCACCTCATGTATTTATTTTATGCATTTTAAAAAGAAGCATTCCATAGACTTCACAAGACTGCCAATGGAAAAGAAACCCTAGTCTAGAGTTTTAATAGTAAATCTAACAGAATGATTAGTGGAAAATTGGGGGAAGATAAAGAATTAGCCTTTTTTAAAGGTGGGGCATCCCACACTGAGAGATGTGCCTATGGAACTGGGAAGGAGGGAGGTCTAAACCTGTGGTCTCACAGTATAGGGGACTCCCATAATGCAGATAAGGAACTATTTTTTATGTTAATTGTATAGAGTTGCATAGGGCATTAATGGGGCTAACTTCAAATGCAGTTCTTTGACTGAATCCAAATTTCACAGAGAAAATCCAACTTGAATTCAGTCAAAGGGTTGCACTTGAGAAACTAGAGGGTCACATATGGCCTTGAGATGGCAGGTTTCTCACTCCTGGTCTAGACATTAAACTCACAACCTTCTATTGGGATCTATTTTAATCCAACGTGTTTTGGAGAAACTGAATTGTTTACAAATGGAGCTGAAGTTTAATAGTCCTTGGGTGTCTGCCACTAAAGTTTGCCTGTGGTGGTGTCTTAATAGCTTTACCAGGGTATTATTTGATATTCCAGTGATCTGCTGAATCAAAAAATAAAACGGTAAATTCTATTTCCCTCAAAAAGGGACAAAATCATTTTTAGTCAGTCTACTCTGTGTCTGTAAAAAGGAAATCTTTTTTTTTGACAAAATACAACATAAGCAAAGTGCTATTGGTATCTTAGGTTTCAGAAAGTTCATTAAGAAATTAAAGGAATTCTCATTCAAAGATATGAGCAGGCAGTTTTTAAAAGGGGGAAAAATGCATACTATCAATAACCATATGAAACAATGTTCAGTCTAAATCACTGATAACAAGAATAATTCAAATTAAAACAAGATAACAAAATATGAAAATGGTAAATGTTGGAAGGCGCTGTTGAAGATAGAAACACTAAGTGAGGTGGCACAGTGGAAAGAATGCTCAACTGGAGTCAGAAAGACCTGAGTTCAAATCCAGCCTTGAATACTTAAAAGCTGTGTAACCTTGGGCAAGTCACTTAACTTCAGTTTATTTCAGTTTCCCTAGCTGTAAAATGGGGATAATAATGGGACTCTCCTCCCAGAGTTGTTTGTGATGATCCAATAATATAATTATCATAAAGCACTTAGTACAATACCTGGCTTATAGCAAATGCTACATAATTTTAGTTTTTTAAAAAATTATTTTATATTGTTGAGAAACTGTGAATTAGCCCCAAGTTTCTGGAAAACAATTTGGAATTATACTAAAAAGCCAGTAAATGACATATATTCTTTGGCCCTTCAAAAATCACTGCTAGACATATACCCAAGAAGGTTAAAGTCATGCATATACAAAAATTGTTATAACAGCACTTTCTACAACATCAAAGAACTGGAAGGAAAGTAGTTGACCATTGATTGGGGCATGGGTAAGTAATATGAACATAAAGGAACATGATTGCACTGTAAGAAATGAGGAATGTGAAAAATTAAGAAAAGCTTAGGAAGCCTAGTGTGAATTAATACAAGTAAAGAACCAGAACAATTTATATGATAATCACAATGATGTATTTTTTTAAATTGAAGGTAATCAGAATACTGACCACTGCAATGACCAATAGATAAGCATACTTCATGTCCCTCAGCAGATAAGGGAGGAACCACTGGCAAGGAATCCAACAGCTTTTCAGACATGGCTAACTATTGATCTGTTTTGCTTAATTGTACATATCTATTATAAAGGAAGGCTAAGGGGTGAGGGAGTAGGTTGAGCCACTGGGAAATGAGAGATATATTTAGAAGAGCATCAATAAATCATTTTTTAGAAAATAGAAAAGCTCATTGATCTATAAACACCGTATCTCCATAAACTTACAATTCCAATTGTATTTGGAGGCAGACTCAGGGTCCAAGTGTTTTTCAAGAAAATGACCATTTACATTGCAATCCTGGATATCCATTTCTAGGGTTAACAAATGCAAGTAAGATCTGATAAAATGTCGGTCCCTTATTTAAAATTTTAATTTTTAATTTTAATTTAAAAATTGCCATTTAATTTAATTTATAAAATTGTGATGCTAAATGAATTTGGGTGCATATTATGTTTTTGGTTCAAATACTTGGGTTTGGTTTTTTTTTTTACTGAAAAAACTGCCCAAAGGCCATAAAAGGTGATTTCTTCCAACTCTAAGTTTCTATGAAACTGTCTTCCCAATTCAAATTTCCTAAACATAATGCCTTGGCAGAGCCATTGCCAATTCCAACATTCAAGCCCTCTAGAAAATTATATCTGCTAATGGATACTTAAAGAATAGAATGTTCAGAAACTATCAGATTGGTTCCAGAGACCTAAGGGATCTGTGTGTAAATTAATAGCTATTATACTTTCATATACTTGAACCTAGCACAGTGCTTTACACACAATAGCCATTCAACCAATAATTGCCGAGTGAATAGTTGGAGAAGAGGTACATGTACATTAAAGCACACTAAATTGGTCTTATCAGGAAACTGAGCCAGGACTGGGAGAAATGTGTCTTTCTTATATAGACTAGGCTGCCCCTCTGAAAAAAAAATGAAAATTCATTCATTTATTCAGTCAGTCCATTAGTCAATAAATATTTGCTGAATGCCTATTAAATGCATTGTATTCCACTTGGAGCCTCAAAGGATTTAAATATGAGTAAGAGACAATTCCCACTCTCATTAGGTTTATGATTTAGTAAAAGATACAAGATATAGATATAGATACACACATACATAGATACACACATAAGAATATGTGTGTATATACACATCTATGTATGTGTATGTGCATGTTCACATATACACATATGTAATGTGTATTGGAAAACATAATAAGCAAATATACAAAACCTCAGTGATTCTGCCAGGGTAAGGAACACCCTCCATCCTAGGCATTTACATGATCTCCTTGGTTCACAATTTCTTCATATGTAAAATGAGAGAATTGAAGGAGACCTCCAAGATCTCTTCCAGTTTTAAATCTTTGATCTTGTGACCAATACAGATGACAACCAATCTGTAACTGAGTAGATAAATCCTAGGAAGCTGCTTGGGGGCACATGACTTGCATGGGGTCAAAGAGCTATTAGGTTTCAGAGACAGGTCTTCCTGGTCAAAGCCTAGACTCTCTTTATGAATTGTGTTGCCTTCTTCTTGAGTACATAAGTAACTATCATAAAAGGTAGAATTTAATAAGAACTCTTAGGGAGATACAAACTAAATGTGACTGGAATTCAATGGGATGAGAGATTACTTCTAGCTGGGTATATCAGGAAAGGTTTCTTGGAAAAGACAATACAAGCCTTGGGCAACAGTAGCAGATGGAGATGTTGAAATAAGACATTCCAGGGAGAAGAAACAAGAGCATAGCAAAGAGGGAAGAAAAAGCAGGCATATTCAGAAACACATGACTTGGATTCAAGGCAACATTCTAAGTTATATTATGAAAAAGTAGGTTTCTGAATATTTAGAAAGAGAAACAAAGATTGTTAAGAGCCTGCATAATGGCTGTAATCATAATAGCTAGCATTTCTATAGGGCTTTAAGGTTTGCAAAGTACTTTAAAAATATCATCTCATTTTATCCTCATAACCCTGAGAGGTAGATACAATTATCCCTATTTACTTATGAGGAAACTGAGACAAATCGAGATTAAGTGACTTCCCTAGGGTCATGTAGTTAGTAAATGTCAGAGGCTGAATTTGAACTCAGTTGTTCCTGACTCCAAGTCTAGCTTTCCATCCACAATGAAATGTAGCTGCCTCAAGAAAAAGTCATTCCAGACTAACCTTATCTCCCTTTTTAATTGTTACTAGACATGTAGAGCAAATATCTAGTACAGCTATAGCATAATTGAAGGCATTTGACAAAGTCTCTAATGAGAAAAATGCAGCCTAGGTAATAGTATAGGTGGGTGGAATGACTACACCCAAAAACTAGTGATTAATGGCTCAACCTTAATCTGGTTAGAAGTCTCCAGTGAAACACCCCAAGGATCAGCATTTGTCTCTGTTTTATTCAACATTTTTATTAGTAACTTGAATGATAGCACAGATAGCATATTTACCAAATTTTTGAGTAATTAAAAGCTGAGAAATCTAGCTAATATGTTAGGTGACAGAATACAAAAAAAAAATCAACAACACAGAATTTCTTTTTATTAGAGGAGGAAAGGCAAGGCAATTGGTGTTCAGCGACTTGCCCAAGGTCACACACCTAGTAAGTGTGAAGTGTCTGAGGCTGGATTTGAACTCAAGTCCTTCTGACTCCAGAGCTGGTGCTCTATTCACTGTGCCACGTGGCTGCTCCCAGAAGTTCTTCTAATAAGATGAAATGTAGTATCAATCAATCAATAAGCATTTATTAAGGGCATGCCAGGCACTGTGCTAAGTGCTAGGGCTACAAAGAGGCAAAAGGTAGTATCTTCTTCTCTCAAGGAATTTACAGTCTAATAGAGAAACTTACAATCTAATGTTTCTTTTTTAATGATCAACAGCTTATGAAAAAGACATGAAGATCTTAGTGCACAACAAACTCAATATAATTCAACAAAACAACAATATAATTCAACAATAATACAATCTTAAGTTATATTAATAGAGGCAGAAAAAGGAGGTATACTCTGCTGAGGTCATAACAAATCTAGGGAATTATATTTAATTCTATGTGCCACATTTAAGGAAGGATAATGGCAAACTAGAATACATCCAGAAGATGAACAAGTGAGAGAATATAGTGAGAGAACTGAGTCATATCACGTGAAATAGCAGGACTACCTGATCTATCTTTGGCTCTGATCTGATTACTCTCTTGAGAGGGAACTTTAAGCTGAGTTTTTCCTGGATTCCAAGAAATTGGGTTGTTAAGTAGAGACTTTCAATCTCTTCACAGGGCAAGCAGCCCTTTTGGTCAAGAGGGTCATGTGTATCAGATGTGGGGTCTGTATCAGATAATAGGTATGCATTAAGAAGGAGCAAGATATAGCAGAGACAGTACTAGTTTGGACAGCAAGAGAACTGGATCTGAATCCTGTGTCTCTGATATGTCTTCTAAGACCCTGAGAGAGTCATTTAATCTCACAATGCTTCAATTTCCTCATTGGAAAAAATGGGGTTTATAATATTCGATTACATTTCTTAGAAGATTGTTGTAAGGAAAGCATTCTGTAAACCCTGAAGCATTAAACAGATATAATCTGATGTGTTATTACTTAGATCTATGAAGAGCTAACAGAAGAGAAAAAAATACTAGCTTCTCTTGCCTGGAGCGTGGGCTATCCACTTAGCATTTCCCTTCAATTTATGCCTCTAGCTCTTGATGAAAATAAACAAGTAAAATGATATAAAGTTAAAAAAAGATAATATTATACAATCCAAATAGAGTTGAACTTTTACCAGGGGACCAAGCTCAGCTTGGTGTCTAAGTTAGCTTAAAAAGAAGATGAAACTTTAAGGATTTTATAAGTGAGTTGATGTCCTGGAACAACTCAGGAAACTAATGATGAATTTCTTAAGAGTGCACACAGGGCAGATTTCTTCACACATTACCTCTTCATGAAAATTTGGGTTATCGGATAATGATCCAAAGTTGGGGAATTTAGAATAACATTCCTCAATCAGAACCCTTCATATTTTCTCCCAAAGAATGGAAGAGATAAGCCTCATTAATAAGCAAAAGTCTGATGAAACTACTCAGGATCACTCAAATACAAACAGAAAGACCCACCCCTATCCCCATGGCCTCTCTCAATCTTTCTCTTTCTTCTCCAGTCACATCTCCCAGTGATTTCCCTCCTCCAGACTGCTATAGTATTTACTGTCGGTATCTCTTATCAGAGTCCTAACTAGCCATAATTGTTCCTGAGACAACTGGAGAGTAGGTGAGAACAGAGGACACAGTTCTATCACCTGGTAAAACATCAAGAGAAGCAATGTTCTGTACATCTGTTGGAGTTAGGAGAGAAGATGGAGCTGTGGAGCAGGATGCCATAGTGATAGGATGGTGGGAGTGGTAATCTGAGGAAGGTTGTTACTACAGGACTCAAAGAGATGGTAAAGTATGAGTAAAGCAGGTCACCATAGAGGGGTAGCATCCCCTTCCATCCCACCCCCAACAAATATAAGCACCCTTGGAAAAAGCCCCATTTGCCCCATACTAATTTTGTCTTTGTTACTCTTTAAAGGTAGAGACCATTTCATTTTTGCCTTTATTTCTCTAGTCAGTTAGTCAAAAAGTATTTGTTGCTTTTATTCAGTCATTCTTCAGTCATGTCCAGCTCTTCGTGACCCCATTTGGGGCTTTCTTGGCAAAGATACTGGAGAGGCTTGACATTTCCTTCTCCAGCTCATTTTACTGGTAAGGAAACTGAGGTAAATAAGGTTAAGGGACTTGCCCAGAGTCACACAGGTAGGAAGTGTCTGAGACCAGATTTTAAATCATGTCTTCCTGATTCTAGGCCCAGCACTCTATCCATTTAGCCTCATATCTGCCCCCAAAGCATTTATTAAGTGACTACTATGTGCCAGGAACTGAAATAAACACTGGGGACACAAGGAAAAACAAAAGACAGTTCCTACTCTCAAATAGAGGAGACAGACAACAAGTAAACAAATATGTACAAACAAACTATATACAAGAAAATAGGAAATAATTAACAAAAGGAAAGCGCTGGAATTAAGGACAGGAAAGCACAGTGCTTAGCCCACAGTAGATACTTCTTACTTCTCTGCTGATTGCTACTCACTGAAATGCTTATCATCCCTGAATTTATAATTATCTTTTAAAGTATATATTTTATCTTTCCATCCAGATCATATCTCCTTTAGGACATGCCATATGCATGTCTGTATATTCAGCACTTTACCAATAGAAAGATTGATTGGTTGGTTCTACATCTTCCAAATCTATCTCTAGATAGACAACTTGGCAAATAAAATAATTCTTCCTCCTTGTGATTCAGCAGCAAATATTTATAATTTACTAACACACCCACATACAAACACGCACATCATGTTTAACATTGTGTTAGCAGAGTCCACTTTTCAGAATTTTGCCATTAAAATGTCAAAATAATAATCTTATAATTCATGTGCCCAAATAAAAGTATAAAACTTAATGTTAGATTTTTGAAAGATGTCTTTGGCTTCTGTAAAGGCTTAGAATGAATAAACTGAGTGAGCTGAGCCACCACAGAATGATGAGGTAAATGATTATTTTTCTTTTGTGTTAATAGTTAATTATTGAATCAGAACCAAAGTTTTTCCCCTTTCCTACTTCCTCATCCAGAAATCAACCAGTGTGGGAAATCTTTCTCAAAGATTTACCCAGGCCAAAATCTAGTCAGACAGTAAAAGAAATTCTAAGTTTGGACTAATGGGAGGATTCCTGATTATTGTGCTTACTCAGACATGTCTGGGGAAATATGGATCCTCCCTTGTCAGACAGGTGATATGGAATTTGACCAAGACTTGGGTGATCCAAGTCACATACCTCAAGGTCCTCATTGAAATATAGCCCAGTCCCTCATTGTAATATTCATTTTCTCATAAATTGTCAACCAGAGTTGATTGTGACCCTCAGGAACACCAACTCTTCCAAGATTATACAAACTGTGAGCCCACTACCATGAGGATCTATGGCATTCAAGAGAGTCACTAACCTAATTTTATTAATAAACATAATAGCCTTAGTAATAAAATTATCAAATTACCCAGAAACTATGTCTCTTGAGCTTTTTAAATGCCACAATGGCAAGCAGGAGCATTGAGCAAAGTCATCATCCCCAATCTCATTTTCTGAATCATCATTTGTGTCCTGCCCTCTAATTATAAATATCCTCCAAGGTTCTCTTTGGGATTTTTTCTATACTCTTAGTGATCTCATCAGCTCTCACAGATTCAGTCACCATTTCTGTGGAAATGATTCTCAGACATATATATGTGTATGTGTATGCACATACATGTACATATATACATGTATACATATGTATCCAGCCTCAGTCATTTTTCTGAATTACAGTCAATTGAACATTTCAAACTAGATGTCTTATAGACATCTCACACTCAGTATGTTCAAATCACAACCATTTCTTTTCCCACTAAACACACCACTCTTCCTACCTTCCCTTTTTCCATCAAGATCACCACTGTCCTTCTAGTCATCCCATTTTCCAACCTTGGAGTCATCCTTGACTCTGCATTTTTCTTTGCACCATGAGAGGTCAAAGCTTGTAGAGTAAATTTCCACAACCCCCAAAATTACCTTTTATGTACTTTGTATATATTTTGTTTCTATTTCTACATGTACATGACATCTCTCAGAAATTGGTTTGTCCTAAATATAGGAAGGACTTAAGGAAAGTTCATTCAATTAAGTTTTGACTCAATTGTATGTAATACCTAAATTTATGCTGAAGTTCTATGAGTCCATGGAATCTGGGCATCTGAATATTCTCAGAATCAGCACCAGGCTGAGAAATTTGGGGTAAAAGGTCAGTTCCAAGGTTGATACTGGATTTTGAGCTTCCTTGGTGGATTCCCCAGTTTTGTTTAATCCAGGACCCCTAGCTCTCTCCAACATTCACCCAAAATAAACCCAGAGCTATAGCATGGCCCTAAAAAAAACTGGGCAGTTAGGTGGCAAATTGGATACAGTGCCAGGACTGGAATCAGGAAGACTCATCACCCCAATTTCAAATATTTATTAGCTGTGAGACCTGGGCAAGTCACTTAACCCTGTTTGCCTCAGTTTCCTCATATTCAAAATGAGCTGGAGAAAGAAATTGCAAACCTCTTCTGTATCTTTGCCAAGAAAACCCTAAATGGGCTCACAGAGTTGAACACAACTGAAATGAATGAACAACAAAAAATGAATGCCCACCTCAAAGTGACCAATATGTATTTTCTAAGTCAGTGTTTATCAGTCAACAAAAATTCAATTCAACATAATTCAATAGCAAGCATTTATTACAAGGATAAAAAATAAAAAATTCCTGCTTTCAAGAAATTTACATGTATTTATGTATATGTGTGTATACACTTACACATATATGTGTGTGAACAGCAACCCATGCAAAGCATTGATGCAGGGTCAGTTTAGCTGAACAGGGATAGTAAAGGGGAAAATAGGCAATAATACTTGAAAGGTAGGTTAAGGGCAAATTGTAAAGGATTTTTAGTGTCAAACAGAGAGGCATTTGTATTTTTATTTAAGAGGCAGTAGGGAGCCATGGGAGTTTATTGAACAAAGGAGTGACATAATCAAACCTGAGTTTTAAGAATATTACCTTGGTAGAAGTGTGAAGGGTTAATTGGTGAGGAAAGAGACTTGAAGCAGACCAATTAGAATAGTCCAGGCAATGCATGAAAAAGACTGAATTAGTGTGGTGGCCATGTGACTAAGGAGAAGGGGATGGACATAGGTGTAATGCTAATGGGATATAAAATCTTCCTTGCCCATCTGGAACTATGCCCAAAGGGCTATAAATAATATCATACCCTTTGACCCAGTAATACCACTTTTGG
>CM053593.1:310058698-310157237 GCA_028646575.1 Pseudocheirus occidentalis | reverse complement strand
GAAACGTCATGGTCTGAATTTTGACCACGGAAAACCAAGTTAGGCCTCTTGGGAAGTTGGAATTAGTTTTCAAGGGAGACAGAGTGGGGTTACCCTAGCAGCAGTCCCAAGAAGGACAGCTCTGTACCTGTTCTATGAAATGACTCCTCCCAGTTCAAGCCCATTCAGCCTGAAACCGCATGCAGAAACTGAAGGTGGAACAGCTAATTGTCCAGCTGAATTTATTCTTCTGGGAAATAAAAAAGATTTAAATAGCATTGTCCCCACCCTCAAGAACTATATGGTCATAGGGCTCTCCCATTCTCCTTAAGTGGAAACCTCCTTTAATGGTGACATATTCTTTACCTCACTCAATTCTTTTCAGGCCCATTTCTACATGCAAATCAGACCTTTCAGTCTAGAAGACTAGGAAAATAATATTCTTTAAAATAAGAATGTGTTATGAGAAAGGTAGACCAACTCTGAAAACCCACATTTTCAACATTATCTCTTCTGAAATATGAACATCCTGACTGTAAAAAAGATAATCAAAAATATGATAAAAATTCAAAAAAAGAACATTTGATAGTCTATTTAAGGAAATGAGATTAAGTAATAATTAAAGAAATAAGAGCCTATGATTAAAAACCTATCAATCAAATAGAACCAAGCAACCAAACTATATGTTCGTGATATTGAGCCTCAGAGGGCTCTTGCAAGCTACAAAAGATCTCCAGCGGGGCTTCATAGCACCCACCCCTGAATCCCTCCCTTTTCTCTCTCCTGTAACCCTCCTCAAATACTCTATTCTACTCCTCTCTGAAAGGATGTGGGTGAGGGCTCTCAGAAAATTAGAATGTAAAATAACCCTCCCTCCCCAACCCCCATCTGTACCATGTCTACTTTTGAGTATTTGACAAATTCTATTATGTGTGTGTGTTTTAGATTTCAGCAGGCAGAATAAGCTAAACTCCTTCCTATGGGCTCCAAAGATGAAATAAAAAAGCCCAATAGGAAATGAGAGAAAAGATTAACATGACTATGGTGTGTCCAGTTCTAATCTCCTATATAACAGGGCTTTCTTGAGAGTGCAACTGGGCACCCTCTTCTATATTTTGTGTCCAAAATGGGAATTGGGGAAAATGAAAGTCTCATCTTGACCACTTTGTAAAGACATATTTTTCTCCCTTGATTTTGATATGGCCTGATCCCTATTTTCTTCTTCTTATTATTTTTTTTACTATTTTCTCACTGTCCAAACTGAGGCATTTTAAATTCACGTATAGTATATTGACCATTCAGTAGTTTGCAGCTGTCTGCAGAGGGTTAAAGATGAGCAGTACTTTGCCAACAAAGAATTTTCCAAAGACCAGCATCTCTTTAGGACTTCCTTTCTTTCTGTGAAAAATGCAGGAATCTGGCAAATAAATTCCTTCTTTTCCTCCCCCATCCCACCCCCATCGCCATTAATATTTTCAGGAAGAAAGTGCTGCCACCTAAAGGAGGAACAGGAAATTAACAGCTCCAATGACGACAGTCATTTGTCCAATTCTGAGAGAATCAAAGCCTACTCATAGAAAATGGGAGACCTGGAAAGGGCTTAATAGAAAATCTAATTCATCCTGCTCACTTTACAAGAGAAGTGAAGTGATTTGGTGGGAAAATGTCAAAGAAAATGGAAACCAATGCAAGATTGTCCTATTTGTCTTTCACAAAGGGCAAGGAGAAAGCTATGGCCAGGGACCCTCATACCACCCCCCTCAACACCAGTAACAAATCCTGATAAATGAGATTATGATTTTTACATGTCCAGAGACAGTAGGGGTGGTTAGGGTTGCTGAAAAAATGTTATGAGTCAGAGATTGTGAATTTTATGTTCCCATGTCACTCGTAACGGATACACTTCTTGGGTTAGGTTTTGATCTTTCTTTACAGCTATAAATAGACCAATTGTTAGATGTATATGTGTGGTTAGCTTTTTTAAAAACCTTAGTAAAAGAACAGCAAAAGGGGTAATAAAAGTTTCATCAGCTGACTTTTCCATTCCTGTACCCAGTACTCTGCTACCTTTAAAGACAGCAAAAATGTCTATTTGCCATGGTTGTAATTCTACATGAAGACTTGTTTCAAATAAGTTTGCTTTCCTGACAGACTCAAAATGAAAAGTGAAAAAACAGATCACAGGTACTTATCCTTGTGTGTATGAAAAATAATATTTGCGGTATTATCTTCCTGGTCTCGTGAGGGGGAAAACATTGGTGTCAGGGGCCAGGAGTTGAAATCACAAATGTGATATTACCTAGTCTTGGGACTTTACACAATTCCTTTTATCCATCTGACCTTCTGTTTGCACACATATGCAATGGAGATGATGATGCTAGCACTACCTACCTCAAAGGACGGTTTGGGGACAAGTCCTGGGAAATCTGTGAGCAATGTACGTATGTGGGCATGTATTGCTGTATCCTTATTTAAACCAAAATGACTGTATCTTAATCTTTGTTGGTAATCACTCTAAGGGATGGAAGTGTGGTCCAAAATCGAGGATGTTAGCAAAATAAAAGCACTTAAATTTAACCAACAACTGTATGAAAATAGCCACGTAAACAGACACGTACTAAACATTTCAAGAGATCATAGGCTGAGAGCTGAAAGAAACCTGAAGGAGAACTATCTTCTAATTCAAGCTCTCTCATTTTCTGTGAGTAAACTGGGACCCAAAAAAGAGAAATAACTTGTATAAAATAACGCAAGTAGTTAAACTATGAGCCTAAGTTTTCTTAGTGCAAATCCTGCATTTTTATTCTATACCACAGGCATTAAACTTCTGCTTTCCCCCATCATTTTCCACTGTTTTCCATCCCCTTTTGACCTTCTTCAAGTCAGTCAATCTAAAAGAATTTATCAAGAGATAATTAATCCAGGTGTGGTAATTCTCACCTATAAGCCCTTCTGCTAGGGAAGATGAGGCTGATCTTTCCATCCACTTAAGGAATGTTAAGCTGCAGTAGGGCTAAAGTTGATTGGGAGTCCAGCGCCAATATGTTAAGTGCCTGGGAGCGAAGGGCCACCAGGGTGCTGGAGGAAAGACAAATTGGCCCACGTTGGAAAAACAGAGCAGGTCAAAGGTTCTTGGATCAATCAGTACAGGGATAAAGCCCTGAGAGGCTGCTGCACTTACTGCTGACATGACATAGGGACTAGTCTCCAAAAAAAGAGAGACTTGTGTGCCAGGAACTGTCCTAAGTACTGGGGACACAAAAGAAAAAGTGAAACACTTTCTTATCCTCAAAAGACTTACATTCTAAAGCGAAAGATAACCTGTACATATATAAGCATATGAGTAATATGCACAAGGAAGTTTGAGAAGGGAGTGGACTGAGAGGCAGAAGTAGGGAAAGCATTATAGACTTGAAGGACAGCCAATGAAAAGGCACATCAATAATAGATGAGGCATTCGTTGTACTGAAGACGTATGCCAGTATGACTGAATCACAGAGTATGTTGAGAAGATCAATGTGCAAGAAGACTGGAAAAGTTGAAAGGGGCCAGATTTTAAAGATTTAGATATCAAACAGAGGAGTTTATATTTTATTCTAAAGGGAATAAGGAGGTATTAGTGTTTATTGAGTAAAAGAGTACCATGGTCAGATCTGTACTTCTTTGACAGTAGTATGAAGGATAAGGAAGGAATGAAAGAAGAAGAATCAAGAAGATTATTAAAGTCTCAGTGAGATGTGATGATGACCTGAACCAGGGTGGTGTTAGAATGAATGGAGAAAGGGCACTTATATAAGAAATGCTATAGAGGTAGAAATGAAAAAAATTGGCAATTCTTTGGATATCCAGAATGAGAGTAAGGAGTGAAAGACACCTAGTTGCAAGATTGAATGACTAGAAGGTTAGTGGTGTCAATAATAATAGGGAAACTTGGAAGAGGGATGGGATAAAAGGTCATGTTGTATTTTGGACATATTGAATTTGTGATATCAAGGGATATCCAATTTAAAATGTTCAATATGCAGTCTGTAATATGAGACTGGATTTCAGGAGAGCTATTAGGACTAGACATATAGAGAAATCTTGGAGTAATCTGCATAGAGACAGTGAATAAACCAATGAGAGCTGATGAAACCTGGGAGAAAAGTGAGCCCAGGATAGAGCCTTGGGAAGCACCTTTACTCAGCATGATATGGATGATGAATTAGACAGAGAAAAATTTGTCAAACAGGGGAGGAGACTCAAAAGAGGGCAGTGTCACAAAGACCTACAAAGGAAAGAGCAGGAAAAAATGATCAACAATGTCAAGTGACGTAGAAAGGTCAAGAAGGAGGAGGACTGAGGGAAAAATTAAATTTGATAATTAAGCAATCACTGGTAGAATTGGAAGAGCAGTTTTGGTAGAGTTATAAGGGTGGAAGCCAAATTGTAGGGAATTAAGAAGCAAGTAAGAGGAGAGGAGGTGAAGGCAAGGAGTTTAGATAGAATTTCTAGAAGAGTGTGACTGATAAAGAGAGGAGAAAAATTGGGCAATAGTTATCAGGAATGGTGATATCTAGTGGATTCTTTTCAACAATGAGATAAATGTTCATATTTTTTAGGTAGCTGAAAAGGAACAATTAGATAGGGAAAGACTGAAAATTAGGGAGTTGGGAGCATGATAGTGGGAGCAAATTTGGGAAGAACATGGAAGTGAATAGAGAAGGGAAGGAGGCAATTAGCATTTGAATAGTGCCAGGCACTGTTTTAAGTGCTTTTTACAAGTGTTTTCTCATTTAATCCTCACAACAACTCTGTAAAATAGGTGCTGGCAATATCTCTACTTTACAGTTGAAGAAACCCAGGCAAATAAAGGCTAAGTAACTTGCCAAGAGTCCTATATTTAGTAAGTATTTGCGGTCAGATTTGAACTCAGGTCTGTCCAGCTCCAGGTCTAGGTCTCTATCCTCGATGACACCAGCTGGTTCTATGAGCTGTAACAAAGGAACTCACAGAGGTGTTAGTCTTAGAAAGGGGAAGATTAATCTATCAGATATAGGGAGTAAGGAGAGAAAAAGGTAGAAGATGCTGTCAAAGGGCTGCCCAAGCAGGAACTGTGAGATGAGGGAGAGAGGAAAAGAGGGAGGTTATGGTGAATGAGCTCATTTTTATTTTGGTTAAGAAAGACTTAAGTACCCAAGCTGACCGGGGAAAAGTGCTATGGGAGTACTGAGGCTTGAGAAGAAAAAGACATAATTTGGAATAGTCATTCTGGAGAATGGGATACAGAAACAATTAGAGATGAGATTAACATCCAATTGAGATTAGATAAAAATTTACTAGTTCACACATTCAGTACAGTTGCATGATTTCTTCCAGTTCTATTTCATAGAACATGAGTAGAGAGGATGGAGACAGATGGTGAGAATAATGTAGAACTGGAGCTTGGCAAAGCCATAAGCAATGATAAACCATTAAAACCTTGGTTAACCAAATGTGTGAATGCCATAGACTTTATCAAGCCTATCCCATCCCATTCAGTGGATGTCACTTATTATGAAGTAATCTTTCTCTTTCACAGTGATAGCCTCTCTTCTCACTTACCCAAATCAGGAAGTGCTCTACACCCATGCTCATCTTCAATTACCCTCTTCAATTTTTCAAATACAGTGCTCTGAACCTTTACTAGGTACTTGTGATAATGAATGAATTACTAGGACTCTAATAATCTACTTCCATAAGGCCACTTGCCCGCCTGATAGACCCATGACCATTATTATCATGTAAGGTCAATTTTGTACTCAATCTGTAAGACATAGATTGTAGGAGCCAAAGTGTAAATATTTTCAAAGATTAAACAAAGCACTTTTCGTAGCCCACAACCAGAAACAAAATAGATGTCTATTGATTGAGGAATGGCTAAACAAATTGTGGTACATGAATGTAATGAACCATTATTAGGGAAAGCTAGGTAGTACACTAGATAAACTGCCAGGCCTGGAATCAGGAACACCTGACTTTAAACCTAAGCTTAGATAATAACTGGCTGGTTGACCCCAGACAAGTTACCTTACCTCAGTTTCCTCATCTACAAAATGAAAATAATAACAACAACTCCCTCCCGTGGTTGTTGAAGATCAAAAGAGATAATAATTTAAAGTGCTTAGCATACTGCCTCACACATAGTAAGTGCTACATAAAGGTAGCTACCATTGGCTATTTCTTTAGCTACTTTTAGCTATTATTATTGGCATGGTTATTAAAAATTTAGCTATTGTTGTTATAATTATTAGTAGTAGTATTATGCTGAAAGAAATGACAAATATGAGGAATTCAGAGCAATATGAGAAGACTCACATAAACTGACACAGAATAAAGTAAGTAAAATCAAGAAAATGATATTTGCCGTGACTACCACAATTTAAATGGAAAGAACAACAAAATAAAACTGAATGTCATATAATTATAATGACCCGGCTTTTATACCTTTGTTACAAGAGAAGGTTCCCCGAATAGAGGTAGGAAGAAGGGGGATACTCAGATGTGAATGTGATATAAAATCAAGACAGCAGCGTAAGAAAATATTAAATGCTGATCCCCATGCTTGTGTTTGTGATCAGTTCTGACAGTGACAACAGAATCACCACCTCCTGCAAATGCAAGGAAGAAACAATGGTTTCACAGAATCTTAGAAGTGGAAGAATGCTTGAGCTTCATTTAATCCGATCTCTTCCTGAAGCATAGATAATAATAGAAGCAACATTAGGAGAGGTAATTTAAGAAATGATCTAATCCAATTTCATCATTTCATTTCAGCCCTGGAACTCACATTTTGTAAGTACCTTCTGCCCCTGGTACTCCTCTCTTTGACTGGATCACTTCTCCCAGAACCTCGATTTAAAAGGGGCATCTATGACACCCATCTCTTCCTTTCCCATTAAACTACATTTCTCTTATCATTCTCCAACTTTCTCTTCCATCTTTTCAGCACTTTTGAATGTGTTCTTCCTTCCCCCACCATTCCCCACCCTCCACCCCGCCACCAAAATGTTTGCTCGTTCAGGGTAGGGACTATCTTTCTTTGGCACTCAGAGAGGGTAATTGACTTACCTGAGGTCAGAGCTAGGATGTAATCTATGATTTTCTGACCTCAAATCCAATGTTCTTTTCAAGATATCATGCTGCCTCAAACATTCATCCCCTACACAGTTTCAAGTCCAGCACTGGCATTAACTTCAAATGGGAAAAAGAGAAGGGAATATTTATTTGGTTAGGGAGAGGAGCTGTTTGAATTTAGACTCCATCGTATTTCATGTACATACCTTTGGCAAATCTCTTCAATTTCACAAAATACCATTTTGTCAACCATAAAATGAAGGAAATTAAATTTGTGCTCCTAGCTTCATAGGTAACCCAAAGAAAACCCTCTTCAGACCTTCAAATGCTGTAGAAATATGAACTTCAGTGAACCAGTGCTAACCAATCCACAGTGTCACTGGCCTGTCATCTGTCAGCCTCTCAGTAGCAAAGGAAAGCCATGGAAGGGAGAAGCTATCAGAGTAGAAACTTTGGTTTCCATTGGTCTCTTTGACAGGCTCTTGCCCATTATATCAGTTCTGTATATGGCAGAACAAAGACTGGTTTCCAAATGGAGCTGTGCTTGTGAAGACAGAGACACATCTCCTTCCCAAAATGTTGTCTCTGACTCCTATAGCCTCTAGCATTTGGCCAGTCACCACTAACCTTTGAAGCATAACACCTCAATTTCATTTTCTGGCTTCAACTGGTGTTTTCCTCCAGAGTCCTCTGTGTGACTCAAGATTGTTGTTCTTTCATTTCTTTTCAACAAGCCATTCATTAAACGCCTACTATATACCCAGCAGTGTGCCAAGTGCTGTGCTAGGTACGGAGACAAATACAAAAGGACTATGAGACCTGGTTCCTGCCATCCAAGTGGCAAAGAGTTTTACTGTCTTACTGCTGAAGGATGTGCACTGTCATCGTACTGAGTAAAACTAGAGTTTTGCAAGTGGAGTCACAAATGAAAAGAAGAATATGCTATTAAAGTTTGAAATTCCAGGTAACACCCAAACTCTGAGAAGCAAGAGAAGTCTGCCCACACCATTAATCAACAAATCAAGTAATATTTCAGCTGGAATTATTTATCACTGAACCTGCTAAGCCTGAGGTACTTTTCATCTGTACCAAGTTATATCTAATCAAGTCTGACTGAAACAGCAGTTCACTGTTAATAATTACTGGAATAATAGACTAGACTCTAATTAATGGACAGTCATCATGTGCTAATTATCTTTGCACTTGTTTTGTCTGTTTTCCCCCCAGACCTATGATTTTGCTATTGTGAAATCCCAGTATGGAAACTCTCCTCATTGATACAAATAGGCACCTTGGTTGCAACTCCTAGGTTTAGAAAATTAGTCAGAGTGCTAAGAGGTTAAATCCCTATAGAGGAAACTAGGTGTTGTGGTGTTCAGAAACCTGGAACTGGACTCAGAAAGACCTGAGTTTAAATCTTCCCTTAGACACCTACTAGTTGCATGACCCTGGGCAAGTCACTCAACCTCTCAAAAGTAGAAGTTTGGAATACTCCTCCTTTGTTAAAAAAGGGAGATGATAATATAGTACCTACCTCCCAGGATTGTGAGGATAAAATAATACTTGCAAAGCACTTTGCAAACCTTCAAGGGCTATATAAATGGTAGGTATTATTATTCTATGCACTGTACTATGCGCTTTTCACCTTAGTATTTAATGTCCACTTAATAAGTGGGGATTTTTAGTAACTGAGAAAACTAGTGAATGCTTTAAGGGGATTTTTGCACAGGTCTACACATTTATGAAGAAAGAAATATATTTTTGTGAGGAATAGATCCATAAAAGTAAGAGTAGGGAGCAGTGTCTTCAACATAAGTTGGAGATCTTTTATCTGAGGATCCAAGAATATCCATCTTACAAGTTTTAAAATACAAATTGGTTCACCATGTTTTGTAACATAATTCTACTTTTGTTTCCATTACTTTTTTGACATGTTGGAACAGTCTCAATATCTGTCCATGAGCTCAAGTTACCATCTTGTTTCTTTTGGATATAACCAATGCTCATATTTATGACCATAGATTAAGAGCTGGAAAGGTCGCTAAAGGTCATATAGTCCCGTCCTCCTCACCCCTTCTACAAATGAGGAAACTGGAGTTCACAGAGATAGCGATAGAGATATTTGTGCAAGATCACATAGGTAGTAACTGTCAGAGTCATGTATTTTAACTCAGGTCCTCTGACTGCAAATCCAATATCCTATCTACATACTCATACAGAGTAATGTAGCCCTTCAAATACATACATACATCTATATCTATCTATCTATCTATCATATATCTATATCTATATCTATAAATAGGTATAAATATCTATGAAATATCTATAAATATAAATAAATATAATATATTTATATATACATATCTATAAATATATAGATATACATATATAGATATACACATATAGTCATATACTGGTAGAGTTACCTATAGAGACTACTTTGAAAATGTCTCCTTGACTGATGATGAAGCATCCTTCTTGACTCTTGGAAAAAAAAATGATGGACTAGGCACACAGAATGAAACATGCATTTTCAGACTGGTCATATGTGTATTTGTTTTGCTTGATTATACTTGTTAAAAGAGGAAGCTTTTTTAGGGAGTGTGGAAGAGGAAGCTAGTGACAGTGATGCAAATAAAAGAAGAAAGGAAAGAAAAGATATTAATGATACATTTTTAATGAACAGAAGGAAGTTCAGAGAGATATAGAAAGCCACAACAGTTTTGAAACTAACATTTGGATTTCTTTTATATTTAAAAAGTCACATGTAATATAAATCCATTTTTTGAATTGTATTCCTGTTTCTTCTTTTGTATATGGATATGATCATGTTAGTCAAAAATTAAAATCCTGGGGAAAAAAAACAAAGATTGGCTTCTATGTGGGAGGGGTAATGAAAGTAATATATCAGAAAGAAAAGAACATCTATAAAACATTACCTAATCAAATTTAATATACTCTTTTAAAAACTGCACATATCAGATTTTTTCTTCTTTGTATATTGAAATGTTTATTGATGATTTCATTAAAAAAGGAAAATTTTTAAATCTTATTCACAGATTAATGTTTATGTGCAGAGAAAGGAAATAACTTGAACACAATATCCTTTTTTGTTGGTCCATGAAATTTATCATCAAGCACATATCTATGTAATACAGAATTGTACAGATGTATTTCCTTTAAAGAAAACATTCTATGTCATGGTCTTCCAGAGAATGACAAAGGGTAGCCTCCAGAGCTCATCTATGTGGAAGAAAATTCTATACTCTGTATGTTAGGCACAAGGCTACCTGAAACAATTTTTATTGATTTAAGTTGCTTTAATCTAAGCATTTCTGCTTAGAGAAAGAATGAAACATGGTCAGTTACCCCATGACTCCAAAATCTCTCTCTCCCAAGCCATTTCAAAGTTACAGTTAAAGCATTCTCAGACAATTCTACCATGATATAAATGGTAGACAGACAGAATTCTACCATGATATAAAACATAGTCTCAGTTCTCAGAGTAAATCTCAGCTAAAATTTTGCTTCATCAAACAAAACAATAGTCACTTAACTTTCAGCCCACCCTGGGAGAATCATTTTCTTACCATCATTCAATCTCTCCTTGACCACTCCCTTTAAAGATTCTCTTTTCCAGATCATAGAGTGAAATCAAGAGATACTTCCATGAACTGATGGAATCAAAGAGACTTCTTCCCTATGTTAGGTGTATCATCATCCAAATCTGGTCAAAAGTACTGCTTGGAGATGAATCAGTCAAGGGTTTCTTGCCCTAATTACTTGAGGGATGAATCTTCCCTAGGCTGAGCTGGAAAGAGGGTGGTAATAAGGATATAGTTTTGAAAGTGATAGTTAAAACTTACAGGATTTCTCTTTCAAATTAGTCCAAAGGCTTCAGACTAGGATAATTTTTAAATTCTTTCTTAATAATTCTGAAAGAGGTATCAAGTGAGACTTTATTCTCCTTCCACAATTATCTATAAGTCATTTAACCAACCAACTGAATACTTACTATATTTACTGTAAACAAAATGCTAGTATTCCTGGGGCAGAGCTCTGAAAGGGGTAGCATAGTATACATGGAGGGCTAAAAGCAGGAAACGCATCATGCTCAAGGAACAGCCAACAGAGGAGTCAGCCTTGAATGTCAAATACAAACAGGGAAGTAATAGGAGATGGAAAAAAAGAATTGAGGCAAGATCACAACTGACCATGTACCTGTTACCGGAATCTGAAGATCTTCCCTGACCCTGGGCCCTTTGATAGGCTTAAGTGGCTCTGAGAACCTTCCCTGATTTGAAAGTCTACTCTGCCCCCTAATAGGTTGAATGTGGTCACATGGAACCTGTGGCAGAAGACTTGTTCTTCAGGAATGCCCATGCCTTATTACTTTGTGATTGGTCAATGGGTCAAGAGGGCTGTGACATTCTCTGATCCAGGAAAAGGCTATATACCCTGTTGTGAGCTTTTGCTTTGGGGCTCACTTTGGAATGAGTTGTGTGATTTGGCCAGATGAGACTCTAGGAAGCTGTTGTGCCTCCCTACCCACTCCCAACCCCGCCCCCCCCTTTGAAAACCCAAATGTTGATGCTTCCCTCTCTGGTAACTGACTAGGTATGGATGTAATGGTCAGATGGCTGGAAGTCTGTCTCCTGATACGTTTCTTTATCTGCTTGTAACTTTTGTTTGTACCATCTGAAGTTCAGAGTGCTGATTTTTTTCCCCTGAACTAGGTAAATGGTATGTTTGGTTGATTAAAGTAAGATTATTAGCCCTTTTTGAGTTGCTTTCCTTTAGAAAAGCAGATCTAAGAACCTGTGCTAGCAGCAACCCTGGGTATGCTTGGGAGCTTACTGATACAGTGCCTTTATGAAAAATCCACAGTAGCTCTCTTACTGAGTCATGATCCAACTGGGCAGTTAGGTGGTACAGTGGATAGAGCACTAGGCCTAGAATCAGGAAGACTTGAGTTCCATACCAGTCTCAGACATTTACTAGCTATATGGCCCTGGACAAGTCACTTAACCCTGTCTGTCTTTACAGATTCTCATCTGTAAAACGAGCTGGAGAAGGATATAGCAAGCTGCTCTAGTATCTTTGCCAAGAAAACATCAAATGGGATCACAAAGAGTTGGACATGACTGAACACACACACACACACACACACACACACACACACACACACAATGATCCAACTATTTTGCTTGGCACTCAAGACTCTTCATGCTCTGGAAGCAGCTTACCTTTCCAGACTTATCTCATTATTTCCCTTCCTCCTGACTCTATTTTCTAGCTAAGTTAGCCAACTTGCTGTCCCTTGACCATGCGCTTATCCCTTCCCCCTGGGCATAATATAGTGGATAACACATTACATGTCACAAATCCTACCTCCAACATTTGCTAGTTGTATGACCAAGGTTAGGTTACAAACTCTTTGATCCCCTATTTCCTCATCTGCAGAATGGAAATGATAATACCCTTAGCACCTGCCACATAGCATTGCTGTGAGACTCACATGAATATATAAAGAAAGTGCTTTTCAAACCATAAAGTGATATATATTAGTTTTTTTCCCCCACTCATCCCTATTCCTGGAATATCATCATTCTTCATCTTCATTTGTTAAAGTCCTACCCAGTCTTTAAAGACCAAATCAAATGCCATCTCCTCTACTAATTTATCCCCACACTCCACTGATTGGTAATATTTTTCCCCTTGTAATTTCATATGGCCTTTAAAAAAATTTTAATTCACTTAACAAATGATACTATATAGAAGAGTTACTTGTGTATATATCTCAGCCATCCCCTTAAATCTAAGTTCCATAAGGACAACAGCCATATCTCATCTGAATTTTTTGTATCTTCCCTAAAACTTATATATAATAGTAACCTAATAAATGATAAGTGACTATACAAGAATTCTTATCATTTACTCTAAAATAGTCATCAAGCACATCTGCAATTCTATCCTCTGCCGCTCAGCATCATGTGGAAACATTCATTGGTTCAACTAATTTCCATTGCTTTTTCACAGTATGTAAAGACATAACCTGCATGACATACATGTGAGAGGAACAAGTCATTTTCAGATTATAAACATTTTCTAAAGGAAAAAATTATAGACATGTGGGTTTTTTATATATTTGAGTCAAAAACATAGCAAGAAATTGACCTCTTTCCTTGAAGAAAGAGTACTAGTAAGTAACAAACTAATATTTTGGAATACTGTTGTCCTTCCAGTTTTGGAAAGAGAATCTTCAATGATTTACCCATCATCAATGTCTTAAACACTAGTGGAAGCCTAAATATCTTATAACAAATGAAGAGCACTTTTAGACCCACTCATTAGATTGTGAGCTCCTTGAGGACAGGGATTGTCTCTTGCCTCTTTTCTGTACCCTCACCACTTAGCATAGTGTCTAGCAACATAATGGGTGTTTGGTAAATGTTATTGACTACAAAAAATTCATTGTCTACAACTTTTAGAAGAAGGCGCAAATATAATCATTTTTTGAATGGATCAAATCTTTTGGCACAGACGACTGTAATGGTAACCTTGATGCTTGTAATGAATATTTACAAAATTCATTCTTCCTGCAATCCTATTTCTGTCCAGTTTTCAGACCTTTTCAGGACTTGCCAAATTCTAGACAATGACCACCAGGGGGTGTACTAATCCCCTTCAGGACATTCCGAAGGCCCTCGTCTTGCTATTAACATTAACATAGATTATACTTTCCTTAATATTTAAATATGACTGAAAATTTCCATTACAAACACAAGTTTCTCTATTCTAGCGGAGTTATGGCTTTTCTCCTCTAGAATGCATTTGCTTTTCTTTATGATTTTAGATAAATCAGGATTTACTGAGGTCTTTTTTTTTTTAGTGTAGTCTAATTATTCCAACTTTTATTGTACTTGATATTTCCTTCTGTGACCAGAACACACAGAAAAACAAATCATTTCAGGAATATTTCAGGAAGCAGATTGTTCTTATTGTTTCTTGTAACAGAACAAGAAGCCTGAAAACCAAAATCAAAAGGAAGGTCTCTGAAACAGATGCATAAGATCAAATAAAGAGACCAATGTATTATGAGCTTCATTGATAAAAAGGAGCCCCAGAGACCTCTATAATAACAAAAGCATTTTGTCACTTAGCTATTCTTTGGCTGTATCACACACACACACACACACACACACACACGCACACACACACACACACACCTAAAGAAACTAAACTAAAAGCAAAAACCAACTCCCTAAACCATCCAAAGCACAAAGAAACTCTCCCAAATATTGTGCTAGGTGTTTTTTTGTTTTGTTTTGTTTTGTTTTTACCACTAAAACATCCTAATGATCTAAGGTACCAAACTACAAAGAAACTACACAAGATAAACACAAAGATTTCAAATTTCCTGGAGACATTAGAGGTTTCATGAAAATGAATCTTAATACCATTTCAGATTACATTAAAGAAAGATACACCATTCCTCAACCAGTACCTAGAAAGAAAAGAGATGTATAAAGGTACACATGAGTAGGTTCCTAGAGGTCAGATCCCCAACTTGTTACAGGAAATTGGCAAAGTCATTATTGGCTTTGAATATTTATAAAGTACTGCCTGCTTTCATAGTCTGAACACACTGACACATAAAAATATGGTATGGCTCACTCTATGCTATGTATCTTGCTTATCTGTGCTGTGTATCTTATTTATCTAGTGTTTTGGGGTTCACAAATCACTTTCTGTATGACAACTTTGTGGGGGAAGGTAGTGAAACAATTATTTCCATTTTATAGAAGAGGAAATCAAGGTTTGAAGAAGAAAAGTCATTTACCTGTGCTAACAGCTAGTAAATGTCACGGTTGGGAATTGAACCCAGGACTCCTCAATTCATTTCCAATTCTTTCTGTACAAATCATACAAGGAGACAACTATAAGATAGCTCGATGAGTAAAGGGGGCAATGGAAAACCATCACCTCTAACATAAAATGTCTACTAACTGGATCCATGGAGGGATCCATGTTTTATGGAGAAAATTACTTGAGGGGTAGATTTAATGCCAGGGAGACAGGGTTCTAGTCTCACTATACCATGACTCGAATAGTGATCATGATCAGTCTCCTTAGGATTCCCCAGACTTTGCTTTCACCATTTGGGAAACAAGGGAGAACAGATGAAAAAGAGAACAAGAGACAAGAGAGATGGAAACTTTTTAATATGTCCTTAAAAGCCTCTTTATAGAGATGAGTAATACAAGACTGGGGCCAGCAAACATATTCAACCTTTCCACATTTTTGCTAAGCAGTTATAAAACTAGGAGTATCCTAAGGTCACTGTTAAAGGAATACTGCCTCCTTTTGCTTTTAAATGAAAGGAAAAAAAGGAGAAAAGTTAAAATAGCCTCATCCCTAGTAAAATCCATGCTCTGTACTGCTTGATGACTATATTGTAGAAAGTGTTGAATCTGGCTCAAGAGATAGCATGGATCAGTGGAAAAAGTGGTAGATTTGAAGTGAGGAGGCCTGGGTTTGAATTTCAATTCTAAATTGTTTTCTATGTGGTCTGGGCCAATTAACTTCTCTGGACCTTTGCTACTTCATCTGTGAAAGGTAAGGGTGGGTATCTAAGGTTTGCCACAACTTTAAATCTATGGTGTTAATGGGAGATCCACAAATTCTGCTCTCCAATCCTAGCTCAAATGCCAACCAAGTCAATTTACCTTTCTTCTTTTTTCACTCAAAACTGAGTGGGATACTGGGAGATTCTGTCTAAGCCATTCCCTGCATAGGCAGAGCACCTTTTTTCCAATGAGGTCAACATAGACTAAATGCTTCCATAATTGGGTTGTTGACCTGACTGAAATAAGCCAATGATTTCAATCCATTTTATAGTGTCTGGATATATGCAATCATTAATTGTCCTTTGGGTGACTAAAAAAAACTGAACCTTACTTATTGGTCCTTCTGGGGCAGGTTAGGGGTCTGTTTTGTCAGTTCACAAAGAGCCCTCAAATTAAATTTTAACGTTTCTCATTATATGAACTGATACAGAGTAAAGTAAGAGCAGAAGAACGATTTATACTATGACATCAATATTATACAAACAAGTAATTCTGAATTTTTTATAAACTGATTAGCAATGAAATGAGCAGAACCAGCAGAACAATTTATACAATAACAAAAATTCTATAAAGATAAACAATTTTGAAAGCTTTAAGGTCTATGATCAATATAATGATTATCCATGATTTTAGAGGACCAGTAATGAAGGAAGTGATAGATTTAGGGTGCAGAGTAAGACGTATGTGTTTTTGTATATAACCAATGAAGGATTTTGGTTTTTTTGACTATGCACATCTATTAAAAAGAATTTGTCTTTTCTCTCTTTTTTTCAGTGAAGCAAGAGGATGAAGAAAGCAAAAATAAAGGTATTATCTTTACATTCAAAAAGGCACTAAAAAATTAGAAAGGAAGGGGCTCCCAATGCAGAATGTTATGAGTACTGTTAGAAACAGTTTCTACGTTATTAGTTTTTGCTTACTTGTTTTACTTTGTTATAAGAGACTTCTTGCTTAGTGGGGGTAATCTAGAAATGTTTGTAATGTAAAAGCAAAACATAATGTATAAAAACAAAATATTGGGTCACAGTCAGATTTTCTTCCACCTGACAGCAATTGTCTCCCTATTTTTACAGATCCGGTAAGGTACAGTTATTTAGTTGTATTGGTTCAAAATGAACTATTTGTTCTTCTTCCAAAGCCTTTGTGAAAAACAGAAAAGGATAACCCTGTTTACCTTCCAGATTTATGTTTTCATTTTCCAGGTTCTCTCTCCTGAAGGCTAATCGTAAAGATGGGGTTCGATCTGCATGAGTAAGCCAAAGGTCTCTTCCCTCCGCCCAGTCTTCCACTACTCCATCATCACCAACACAGCTTTCTCCCTCCTCTAACTGAGATATCATAATCCATTTTGATCTCAGGGATTGTAAAAAAAAAATCTAGCCATTCCCCCAGCAACAGACTGATGTCACTGACAGAAAATAATGAATTGTAAGAATCTGCAAGTGGAAGAAAAGAAAAAGCTCAGTTTAAAAGGGTAAGGTTTTAGTTGATAAATAAATCTTTCCATTATTTCTCATGTACAGAATTTTAAACCATAACTTGAGAATGTCATATGATAATATTTGCAATGGCTCAGCAAATTTTGCCCTCTGCAATTCCATTCTTTCAACTAATAGATGCCAACCCTGTACTGACATACACCCACACAAATTAAAATATTCATCCACATTCTGGAGAGCAATCTAGAATCATGCCCAAAGGGCTATAAAAAAGTGTTTACCCTTTGACCAAGCAATATCACTTCTAGGGTTATATCCCAAAGAGATCATAGAGGTGGGAAAAGGACCCATATGCACAAAGATATTTATAGCATCTCTTTTTGTGGTGGCAAAGAACTGGAAATCAAGGGGATGCACATCAATTGGGGAATGGCTAAACAAGTATGGTATATGAATGTAATGGATTATTGTGCTACAAGAAACTGGGAGCAGACAGACTTCATAATAACCTGGAGAAACTTACACAAACTGATGCTGAGTGAGAAGAGCAGAACCCGGAGAACTTTGTACACAATTATAGACACATGGTATGTGTGATGACTAACTTTGATGGACTGGGCTCCTTTCAGCAATACAAGGTTATAAGACAACTCCAAAAGACTCATGATGGAAAGAGATAACCACATCCAGAGAAAGAACTAGAGTTTGAATGCAGACTGAAGCAAACAACTCACTCTCTTTTTTTGTTTGTTGTTTTTCATAGTTCACTCCATTGATTACAACTTGACTAATGTTTAATGTGAATGTATTTATAGATCCTATATTTGATTGCATGCCACCATGGGAGAGAGGACAGGAGAGGAAGGTGGATAAAATTTGAAACTCAAGGGTTTGTGGAACTGAATGTTATAAACTGTGTAAATAAATAAATTTTTAAAACTAAAGTCCTTTCCAACTTGAAAAAAGAAAAAAAAAGTAAAAACATTTAGAAAGTTTTCCAAATCACAAACTCATTTCTTAAGCCTGACTTTACTCTTCTGTAAAAAGGGCCTAATAGTCCTTACACCATCAACCTCATAGATTACTGTAGAGAAAATTCTTTAAGAACTATAGAAGTCTATGTTTCTGACCTTAAAAGTTATTTTTCTATGGTTAATAACAACAAAACATCATTTACCTGTACAGACACATTCTAACTCTCTAAAACTGGCAACACAAATCATAGCAACAAAGATTTACAAGGGGTTGATTTTTTTTGGTTTGGTTTGGTTTGGTTTGGTTTTGCCTATGCTTGGCAAAGAGGTTGTTGTGTTTGTCCTCTATTTCTCGAAGAGGACCATGACATCAGAGAGATGATGACATGACTTGCAGTTGACTTTGATTTGAGTGAGGGAGAGCCGTGCAAGGTCACCAGCCTCACTTTCTCCTCCAGAGTCATCTGGGTCCAGTTGTCAGATATTCATCAAGACAACCGGAGATGGCCCAGGATATAATGGGAGACCTTGGCCATTTTAGGCCAAGTCTTTCCAGGTTCTTCCTTTGAGTGAAGTGATACCCATTCAGTGAAAAAGCCTTTTTAAGAAGTGCATCAAGGGGTGACCCCCTTTAATTAAAAAAAATCAAACTGGAAGGGAAGATCCTCAGGGCTGCTGGCCAAAAAGAGACATAGTTGCTATTTACATTCACTCAGGACCAGGAGGGTCCAAAAAACAGCCAATAAGTGGTGCTTGGGCAGGGACCTATTTTTGTCCAATCTAGGATCTCCAGAGTGAAATGGGTTTAAAATTTGGTCTTTGAGCTGCAAAGGTAAAGAGACAGGAGGTGGAATGCTATGCTCTGGAACACAGAGTGCATAATGGGCAGGGTGGGATGGAATAATTACTCCAGCTAGATTAAAAAGGGCCTTAAATGTTTTTTTAAAAAAAGAGTTTATATTTTATCCAAAGGGCCATGCAGAGCCAGTGAAACTTCTTGAGGACAGGAGGGACATGGTCAGATGTGTGCTTTCAAAATATCAATGGATAATAACATTATAGAGAGAAGAGATTAGGTGCAGGGAGACAATATGAAGCTCTTGTAACAGTACATGAGGGAGGAAATGAGATCCTGATACCTAAAAAACACAAATTTTCAATGTAGCAAAAGAACGGAAAGAAAAGAGGTGTTCACTGGATGGGAAAAGGATAAAAAAACATTAGTATAGTAATGTAATGGTATATTATTGTGCAGAAAGAAACTACAAACATGAGGAAACATGGGAAGATTTATATGAACTGATGTTCTCGGAAATAAACACCAAAACACAATGACTGTAGCAAGATATAAATTAAAGCAGAGACATAATAGTAACTGACAAAACAGTAATGGACTTGAAGAACTGACAATGAAATATACCTCCCTCCCCTCAGCAGACCCGGCGGAGGACTAAGAGGACAGAATGTGGCATATGTAGGCAGACATTATCACAGTTTTGACTCCGTCTATTTGTCTTTGTTATAAGCAATATTTCAATTCTGTTGGGTGTAGGAGAAGTGGTGGAGTATAAACAGAAATTATTTTGATGTATAAACAAAAAATAATAGAAAAGAAGCTTCCTGTCACTCTTCCTATCTGTCCATCATTATCATCTTCAATATGTGAAGATGTAAATAAAAAAGTACCTTATTTTCCACTTCTGGTTCAATCAGACACTACACCTCATTTTTTCCCTAAAAGTGGAAATCCTTTCCACTGCAATGAAAGAGACCAAGCCATTAGTCTATTAGTCTCATTAAAACACCAAACAACTGGCAAAATGGCTGACTCAACAGATGGCCTGTTCCTATAATTTACTTCAGAAGAGGAAAAAGGAAAATATAAGAAATAAATAACACCCTAACCAGACTCCTCCTACATACTTTTAAAAAGCAAACAAATTTATTTGTAAAAACAAACAATTCAGAGAACCAACATATTTGAGGGAAACACTAACAAAAACAATTGAAAACATTGAACTGTATTTTTGAAAAGAACATTTTGATTGCATGTCAGTTTTCATTGTGATGAGTGAAACATGTTAAAGAGGGGGTTGGATAGGCAAGTTAATGTTCCATTTCTACAATTATTGCTATTTTTACCTTCTTTCATGGACAGAGCTTAGCACAAACAGAGAAACACGAACAAAATGTGTCAGAAAAGTTACTGGAGCCAGTCTTTGTTTTCTTATAATCCATACTCCAGAAAATGAAATTCACAATTTAGGAGGGAGGGGTGAGAATGCAGGACCTGCAGGTTTGTTGCTGGTTTTTTAAATCTCCATTGATTTGGCAATTCTTCCAAATGTTCTTAACCAGCAATAACAACAAACCCAGGAATGCTTACTTTTTGCCAATACTAATTTTTCTTTGTTCCCTAGAGCAAATTTTGTGTAAGGCTTTTTTTTTAAAGCTACAACAAGGTTCAACCTCAGAAAAAAAAAGGTTGAATTCTTAGTAACTGCAGGTGCATGGCACTTACTGCTAATTGGACATCATTGCTTTTAGCAAATCTGGTAGCTGCTAAAAGCTTGCTTTTGCAGTAAAACTGCCTTGCCAGTATAACAGGGTTCACATATCACTTTTCTTCTGCTAAGGCAACATTTCAGAAAAATTTGCCTACCAAAAATAAGGAGGCAACTCCTTTCCCTTCAATGCATATAGGTAGTAGCCCTCTTAAAGCATTTTCTTCCTGTGAACAAGAGCAGACTATGACTTCTTAGTACAAATAAGTATTTCATTTACATAGTATTCAAATGAAATAACTATTTCATGAAAAATAGCCAGGTTTTGTTTCCAGGTCTGTGACATTTATATCAGGTTACATAATGAAACTTTATTAGCACATTCTTTATCTTGCTTTCCCATCTGTCATATCAATTGGTTGATTCAGATTTTGTAAAACATTCTAAATTAAGTTTTTTTTATAAGGAAAACCAACTTAAACTAGATTTTTTTCTGCATCATCATTTGTTTTTACATAGGGTCTTGGTTCTGGGATATCTCAAAATACTTTATTGAAGTTGAGTCACAGTCTTTCAAATGAGTAAGCTGCTCACCAGATTTGTGCATTAACTCTTTCAGACCACCAGGACATTGGTTTGGTTTTCCTTTAAAATTTCAACCACAGAGTCATAGAATGTTGGAGATAGAAGAAATTTTAAAAGTTGTTCTGATTGTGTAGTTTCCAAAGTGAGGACACTCCCATGGACGTGAAATCAAGTAATCATAGGGCAGAAAGATGGGTCTTATCACACCTTCCCCATGATAGCATGCCATGGAGTTTGACTGTGCCATAATGCCATCTATCCCATGCCCAGTATTCCTCCTATACTCCGCGTTCCACCTATTATCTCCACTGTTCAAGTGTAAGCCCAGCATCAGTCCTTCAGAGCAATCCTAACCACTACTAAGTGCCCAATGTAGTTGCTGTGTAGGTGTCATGGGGAAAATTCAGCATTGCCATTCCCAATCATACCTGCTCCTTAACCCCTTAATTGCTTTGTGACTACCCTTTGGAGTACTCAGGAGCAATGACCTGTGAGTAAGAACACTACTCTTCTCCTCTTCTTTTGTATGAAATGGGGTGAATTTCAAAGGATAAGCTGGCATATATGGACTGTGATCTACATCTTACATCCCAAATGTCATCTTTCATCTCACACTCACCCCTACATATAATATTCCTATTTCTGCCAAGGACACAGCCATCTTTCCAGCTATTTGAGTTTATCATTTCAATGTTATCTTCTGTTTCTCAATACAACTCATCTCACATATGCAATGTTACCAAATCTTGTGCTTCCACCTCAGCGGAGCCTCTTATTTCTGTTCCCTTCTGTCCCTCACACAAATACCACTTTAAATCAGAGTTTCATCACCTTTCAATAGCCCCCTAATTGGTCCCCCTCTCTCATCCATCCTCCACACATATGCCAAAGTAACTTTCCTAAAGCACATGTCACTCCCCTATTCAGTAAACTTTGATGATTCCCTAATGCCTCTAAGATCAAATATGAATCCATCTTTACCTCATTGTAGTTTCATTTCTATTTTGTGTAAGTTTTCTAATGTATATAAATATTAAGGCAATGTTGGTTTTTGTTGTTGTTGAGATGTTTTCATTTGTGTCTGACTTTTCACAACCCTACTCAGGGTTTTCTTGGCAAAGGTGCTGGAGTTATCTGCTATTTTATTCTCCAGCTCAGTTTTTTAGTTGAGGCAAAAGAGGGAAATAGTGTTAAGGAACTTGTTGAAGGTCACACAGTTAAAAGTCTGAGGCCAGATTTGAAATTAGGAAGATGAGTTTTTCTGACTCCAGTCTCAACATTCTATCCACTGTGCCACCTAACTGCCCAATTAATACAGTAGTACATGTATATTACTTATCAGTAAGTAAACATACATGTATTGGGGGTACATGCTAAAAAAAACTTTTTTACTGATAAGAGTGAATAATCAAAAATGTTTAAGAAACATTAGTCTAAAGAAATGTTAATCTAGCTCATCACCCTCAGTTCTCAATTGAGGAAACATAAGTCCAAAGAGATTCAATGACTTGTCCAAGGTGACAGATATATACTGGAATAAATGACAAAACTGGGAATCAGACCCAAGCCTTCTGTTTGCCTGTAATCCCAAACCTTATCCATCATACCATGCTACCTCCTGTTTTTAAGTTTCAAATCAAGGCAGTTAGTCAAGTCTTGATTTTTTCCAAATCCAGTTATGCAATTTGTCCACTAGCAATGTTTTAGGCTTCTTCTACTGTTTAACCATTTTCACTGTTCACTAGTACCTCTGACAGAAGATAAGCAGAAGGGTAAAAGAGGTGACATTTGGGTCAGTCAATTTAGTTCTTTAAAGGTATCTCTAATAAAAGTTGTGTTGAGAGAAAAGGTTGAAATTACAGGCTAAAATGAGGTCCCTGGGTTATTCACTCCATTTATATCCATTCCTTGCTACCATGAACAGTCTATAGGAAGATTTCTGGAAAGCTCTCTAACAACTGTAAAATAGTCAGTAGGACAAATGGTTCTCCAGAAAATAAAATCTAAATTATGGAGTCAAGAATGTGGTCCAAATGAGTATGAAGAATTTGAAGAAATCTCTGGGAAATATTTCTCTAGTAAAAGAAACCTTTTGTTTTTGATGTTTTGAATTTTTTTAACTAAATGTTCACTTCCTACAATCCACCTGTCTAGTCGATAATTCATTCATTGAAGACATACACTTACCAAGAATATATTTGGATGTACTCACTTAACTTCCTAATATTCCCTTTGCATTCAGGTTTTAAGGATATCTTTATACACAATGCCCTAAGTACCTACCTAATATCACAGATTACGTGGAATATTGAATCATCAGGAAGAAAAAATAACCATTTATTTGACTAATCCAATCATGATCACAGCCATTAAATAACAACCATGCCAATTTTTTAATAGATGGCAGTATTGACTTCCTTTTGAATAACAAGGATACATGGTCCAAGTATTTATAGCTATTGTAATCTTGGTCATTACTTAACCTCCCAGTTTCAACAACTGTTTGAAAAAACAATGATCCTACAAAATTTCTTCTATAATATAAACATAGTTTTGACACCTAAACTAGGCAGAGAAAAAACAAATAAGGAAAGCTATAGTTCAATTTTTCTAATGAATAAAAATGCAAAAAATATTTTTAAATAAAATATAAACAAAGAGGTGATAGTAACAGAAAAGATCATACATGTGATCAGGTTGGAATGATACCAAGAATGCAAAATAAGTTCAATAAGTAAAAAACTATAAATTTAATTGACAGTGATAACAATAGCAATAAAAATCAGATATAAACAATATATATACAAATATAAACAAATATATAATATTTATTATAATATAAATATAATATTTATATACAATATATAAACAAATGCAGAAAATACTTTGGACAAAATGTAAAACCCATTATTATCTTTTAAACTATAAGGTGAAGGAATAAATGAACTTTTCCTAGTGTAATAAATAACATCAATCTAAAACTAATTGCTGGTGTTATATTTAATAGGAATGAACTAGAGGCTTTTCCAAAAATTTGGGTTAAAGCAAAAAAGTACAATATCCATTTATTATTTTACCTATTACTACAAATGCTAACTTTAGAGAAACAAGAAAATGAAATTGAGGTAATAAGCACAGGAAAAAGTTGTTTTTAAGTTACTTTCTGAAGATATGATTTTTAAACTAACTTAAAGAAGACTAGAAATTGAAATGGCAATTAATTTAAGCAAATAACAACTACAGTAAAATAATAGAACACAAAAATCCACATAAAATTCAACCTTTTTGTGTATTGCCATCAACAACCAACAGGAAAAATAGAGTAATTATATTCAAAATAACTATAGAATGTATAAAATATTTAGGAATCTACCTACCAAAGCACACACAAGAACTATATGAACACAACTACAAAATCCTCTTCATAGAAATAAAGACTGACTTGAATAAGTTGAGAGATATTAACTGCACATGGTTGAACCATTCCAAGATAATAAAAATGACAACACTGACTTCATTGACTTAATAAATGTCATAACAATGTATTCTTATTCTACTTAGTGAGAGAAGATCAACAACAAAATTCATCTGGAGAAACAAGTGGTTAATAATCTCAAGGGGCATGATGTAAAAAAGAAATGGGGCTCATAATATCAAGTTTTAAACCACGCTACAAAGTATTAATCATGAAAAATCATCTGGCAACGGTTGAAAAAAGAATCAGTGAGACAAATCAGATATGCAACATATAGAAACATACAAACATAGTCGCATAATATTCAACAACCTCAAAGGCCCCAACTGCTAAAGAAAGGACCCACTATTTGACCAAAAAAATGAGTTGAGAAAACTGGAAACCAGCCTGGAAAAAATTAGGTTTAGAAATTAGGTTCACACTGTATATTTTTTTTAAAGGCTCTAAATGAATATACAATGTAAGTTTTAAAAGTTATAACATAGACAAATTAAAGGAAGAAAGCAGGAAATACCTTTTTTAACTATGAATAGAATAATTCATGACCAAACAAGTAATGGAATCACAAAAGATAAAATGAATGGTTTGATTACATAAACTTTAAAAGTTTTTGTACAAACAAAACTAACGCAGTTAAAATTCTAAGGGAAGTAGCTAACTGGGAAATTTTTAACAGCAAATTTCTCTGATAAAGTTCTAATATCTAAGATATATAGGGAACTGTTTCAAATGTATAAAAACAAGAACCCTTTCCCAATAGAGATATTATCCAAGGACATGGCCACAAAAATTCTCAAAGAAGTATGATGCTGCAGGAGATATAAGAAAACAATTATGTTAACACATTGATGTCAGAACTGTGAAATCAGTCCAATGATTCTGAAAAGTAATTTGGAATCACGCCCCCACCCCCAAAAAAACCACTAAACTGGGCATACTTCTTGACCTAGCAATAATTTTACTATACCTATATTTCAAGGAAATCAAAGAGTCAAGTAAAGGATCCCAATATATAAGTATGTTTATAGCAGCTCTTTTTTGTATAGTAAAGAACTGGAAACTAAGGGAGTGACTATTAATTGAAAGATGACTGAACACATTATGGTATATGAATGTATTAAAGTACTATGCTGTAACTGAATCTTGTAAACTAAAAGTAAATAAACAAATCAATTTAATTTTAAAAATGATGAAATGGACAATTTCATAGAAACCTGGGAAGTTTTAAATAAAGTGATACAGAAAAACATGAACAGAACCTGAAAATTTTTTGTGCAGTAACAATATTGTAAAAAAAAAATTGGGGAAGGGGGAGAATTAAGCACTCTGTTCATTGCAACAGACAACCATGATTGCAGAGTGCTTATGAAAAATATGCTACTTACCTCCTGACAGAGACATGACTCAAGGTACAAAATGAGAACACATTTTCAGATATGAAAAATATGGGGATATGGTTTACTTTACAATGCATATTTGTTACAAAGGGTTTTTTCCCCCATGAGGAAGGAAGGAGTTGGAAGAAAGAGTGTCAATAGATACCAGGTTGACCTCCCAGAAGTAGTTTATTGTAACAAGTGGCCAGAAAGAAACAATTCAGATATCATGGAACCACAGTGAGGATCACACAGGCTCTGACAGGTTCAATGTTGAAAGATCAAAGGAACTGGAATATGATTTTTTGCAAGGCAAAAGAGCTTGGGTTACAACCAAGGATCACCTAGCCAGCAAAACTGAGCATAATCTACCAGGCAAGGAGATGGACATTCATTGACATAACAGAATTCCAGACTTTCTTGATGAAAAAGCCAGAACTCAATGGAAAATTCAACCTCCAATTACAAGACTCAAGAGAGACATAGGAAGGGAAAAACACACACACACACATACACATAACTTGTTATTTAATAAGGGCAAACTATTTATATCCCATCCCTATATGGGAAGATGATACCTGTTAATATCATGAATTCTATACCTATGGCAACATCTAAAAGATATAGATAAATAGAGGGTGTGTGTATAAATTACACAAAATGATAATTTAAAAACCTTATTAAGGGCTGCAAAGGGACTGCAATGGAAGACTAGGAGAGAATGAAGCAGAAAGGGATAAATTATGCCACACAAAGAGGCATAAAAACATTAAGTAGAGGGAAAGAAGGGAGGGAGATGTGCATTATATTAGCTTTTCCCTCATTGGTTCTGGTGCAAGGAGTGAAATAGACAGTCAGTTAAGTATAAGACTCTATTGAGAAGAGACGTAAAATTTATCATAGTAGAGGGAAAGAGGGGAGGGAGAGGAGCACTGTATGAGATCTATTCTCATCAGTCTTGGTTCGAGGAAGAAATAACATACTATATCAAGTATAAAAATCTATCATATCCTACAGGCAGTAGGAAGGGGAAGGGCCACAAAAAAGGGGAGGGGTTTAGAAGGGAGGGAAGAAGGAGTAAGAGGGAAGGTAGAAAAATGGAGGGGGGAGGATAAGAAGGGAATACTGAGGGAGGAAGTGGTCAAAAGGAAAACTCTTAAGAAGGAGAAGGGAGAAGGGATAAATAAAAGCATAAACAGGGAAGGAAATAGGATGGAGGGAAAGACACAGATAGTAATCATAACTGTGAATGTGAACGGGATGAACTCTCCCATAAAATGGAGGTGGGTATCAGAATGGATTAAAAACCATAATCCTACAATATGCTGTTAACAAGAAACACATCTGATACAAGGGTATACACACAGGGTAAAGGTAAAAGTCTGGAGTAAAATATATCATGCCTCAGCTAAAGTAAAAAAAAAAGCAGGGGTAGCAATCTCAGACAAAGCAAAAGCAAAAATAGATCTAATTAAGAGAGATAAGGGAGGAAACTATAACCTGCTAAAAGGCACCATCGAAAATGAAGCAATATCATTACTAAACATTTATGCACCAAGCTGTACAGCATCCAGATTTCTAAAGGAGAAAATAAGAAAGTTAGAGGAAGAAATAGATAGCAAAACTACACTAGTGGGGGACTGCAATCTCCCCCTCTCTGAGCTTGATAAATCTAACCTTGAAATAAACAAGAAAGAAGTTAAGGAGGTAAATAGAATCTTAGAGAAGATAGATGTGGTAGACCTCTAGAGAAAACTGAATGGGGATTAAAAGGAATATACCTTCCTCTCAGCAGTAAATGGCACTTATACAAAAATTGACCAGGTACTAAGGCATAAAAACCTCACAATTCAGTGCAGAAAGGCAGAAATATTAAATGCATTCTTCTCAGATCATGATACAATAAAAATTAAAGGTAATAAAGGGCCATGGAAGGACAGACTAAAAACTAATCAGAAACTAAATAACTTAATTCAAAAGAATGAGTGGGTCAAACAAGAAATTATAGAAACTATCAGTAACTTCATTCAAGAGAATGATAATAATGAGACAACATACCAAAACTTGTGGGATACAGCAAAAGCAGTTCTTAGGGCAAGTTTTATATCTCTGCATACATAAATAAAATGGAGAAAATGGAGGTCAATAAATTGGGCATGCAATTGAAAAAGCTAGAAAAAGAACAAATTGAAAATCCCCAGTCAAACACTAAATTAGAAATAATGAAAACCAAAGGAGAGATTAATAAAATTGAAAGTAAGAAAACTATTGAATTAATAAATGAAACTAAGAGCTGGTATTATGAAAAAAACAATATAATTGATAGACTTTTAGCCAATATGATAAAAAAAGAAAGAAGAAAACCAAATTATTAATATCAAAAATGAAAAGGGCGAATCTACCTCCAATGAAGAGGAAATTAAAACAATAATTAGGAATTATTTTGCCTAGTTGTATGCACACAAATTTGACAATCTTAGTGAAACGGATGAATATTTACAAAAATACAAGTTGCCCAGACTAACCGATGAGGTGATAAACTACTTAAATAACCCCAACTCAGAAAAATAAACTGAACAAGCCATCAATGAAGCCCCTAGAAAAAATATCCAGGGCAAGATAGCTTTAATAGTGAATTCTACCAAACATTTAAAGAACAATTGACTCCAATACTATACAAACTATTCAGGAAAATTGGAGAAGAAGAAGTCCTACCAAATTCTTTTTATGACACAAATATTGTACTGATGCCTAATTGGGAAGAGACAAAACAGAGAAAGAAAATTACAGACCAATTTCTCTAATGAATATAGATGCAAAAATTCTCAATAAAATATTAGCAAAAATACTACAGCAAATCATCATGAGAATAATACACTTTGATCAGGTAGGATTTACTCCAGGAATGCAAGGGTGGTTCAATATCAGGAAAACTATCAGTATAATTGATCATATCAATAACAAAACTAACAGAAACCATATGATTATCTCAATAGATGCAGAAAAGGCTTTTGCCAAGATACAATATCCATTCCTATTAAAAACACTAGTAAGTATAGGAATAAATGGAGTCTTTCTTAAAGTAATAAGTATCATCTCCCTAAAACCATCAGCAAGTATTATTTGTAATGGGGATAAACTAGAAGCATTTCCAATAATATCAGGGGTGAAACAAGGATGTCTGCTATCACCCCTCTTATTCAATTTGGTACTAGAAATGTTATCAGTAGCAATAAGAGAAGAAAAAGAAATTGAAGGAAAGAAGCTTATTGTAGATTTTTAGTACACAAAAAAGAGCAGAAAAAAGGCCCAAACAAAAAAAAAAACAAGGCAAATTGTACAGCTTTGAACTTCATATGTTGCATTTATAATATACTTAAAAGGAAAAACAAATTGTACATGATACAAATTCACAATTCTCTGTATAATTCTCTTGATTGTGAAAGGAAGGAGGTGCACATTATTTTCTTTTATTTTGTAGAGATATGCTTTATTTTATTTGTTTGGTCTTTATATTCCTATTGCATTGCATGAGACTTACATCTAAACAGGCTTAGGCTCATATGTTAAGACCATGAAGGAACCTCAGTATCCACTCTCTCCAACTTCCTCATTTTATTAAAAAAAAAACTGGGACCCAAAGAGATTAGGAAAAATTACTCAAGTAGAAAGTGTCAGAGCCAGCATTTGAAGCCAGAACCTCTCTCTGACTAAATCTCGTGCATTTTTTCTTCCAGAAACTATTTATTTATTTTTAGTTTCCAGCAATCATTTCCACAAGATTTTGAGTTACGAATTTTCCCCATCTCTCCTCTACCACCCACCTCAAGATGGCAATCATATTAAATATCCCTTCCTCCAGTCTGCTCTCTCTTATATCTTCTCCTATACCCCACCCCCTTTTCCCATTCCCCCTTACTTTCTTGTAGGGCAAGATGGATTTCTATGCCCCAATGCCTGTATATATTATTTCCCAGTTGCATGTAAAAACAAATTTTTAACATTTGTTTTTAAAACTTTGAGTTCCAGATTCTTTCCCTTCTTCCACAGTAGTTATATATTCCCTCCACCCTAACCTGCTCCCCACTTATTCTATTTTCTACTTTGATCCTGTCCCTTTTCAAAAGTGTTTGTTTCTAACTACCCTCTCTCCCCTAATCTGCCCTCCCTTCTATCATCCCCCTTCTTATCCATTTTCCCCCTACTTTCCTGTAGAATAAGATACCCAATTGAGTGTGTATGTTATTTCCTCCTTAAGCCAAATCCAATGAAAGTAAGGTTGACTCATTCCCTTTCATCTCCTTGCTCTTTGCCTCCATTGTAACAGCTTTCTCTTGCCTGTTTTATGTGAGATAATTTGCCCTATTCTATCTCTCCCTTTCTCCTACTCCCAATATATTCTTCTCTCACCTCCTACTTTTATTTTTTAGATGTCATCCTTTCATATCCAACTCGCCCTGTGCCCTCTGTCTAGGTATATGTACATACACACACACACACATGCACCCACCTATATATACATGTATGTATACATATATGTGTATGTACATAAACACGTATCCCCTTCAACTATCCTAATACTGAGAAAAGTCTCATGAGTTACAAATATCATCTTTACATATAGAAATGGAAACAATTCAACTTTAATAAATTCCTTATGATTTTTCTTTCCTGTTTACCTTCTCATGCTTCTCTTGCTTCTTGTATTTGAAAGTCAAATTTTCTGTTCAACTCTGGTCTTTTCATGAAGAATGCTTGAAAGTCTACTATTTAATCGAATATCCATATTTTCCCCTGAAGTATTATTCTTAGTTTTCCTGGGTAGGTGATTCTTGGTTTTAATCCTAGCTCCTTTGGCCTCCAAAATATATTCCAGACCCTTTAATCCCTTAATTTAGAAGCTGCTAGATCCTGTGTTACCCTGATTGTGTTTCCACAATACTCAAATTATTTCTTCCTGATAGCTTGTAATATTTTCTACGTGATCTGAGAACTCTGGAGTTTGGTTATAATATTTCTAGGACTTTTCTTTTGGGGATCTTTTTCAAGAGGCAATTGGCGAATTCTTTTGATTTCTATTTTGTCCTCTGGTTCTATAATATCAGGGTAGTTTTCCTTGAAAATTTCTTGAAAGATAATGTCTAGGCTCTTTTTTCATCATGGCTTTTAAGTAGTCCAATAATTTTTAAATTATCTCTCCTGGATCTATTTTCCAGGTCAGTGGTTTTTTAATGAGATATTTCACATTGCCTTCTATTTTTTAATTCTTTTGGATCTGTTTTTTATAATATCTCATAAAGTCATTAGCTTCCACTTGCTCCAATATACTTTTGAAGGAATTATTTTCTTCAGTGAGTTTTTGAACTTCCTTTTCCATCTGGCCAATTTAACTTTTTAAGGTATTCTCCTCATTGGCTTGTTGGACCTCTTTTGCCACTTGAGTCAGTCTATTTTAAGGTGTTATTTTCTTCAGTATTTTTTAGGTATCCTTTAGCAAACTGTTGATTCATTTTTCATGATTTCCTTCCATCACTTATTTCTCTTCTCAATTTTTCCTCTGCTTCTCATTTGATTTTCATAATACTTCTTGAGCTCCTCCATGGCCCGTGACTAGTTCATATTTTTCTTGGGGGAGTTTTGACTTTGTTGTCTTCTTTGGGTTCTATGTTTTGATCTTCTTTGTCACCAAAGAATGATTCTATAGTCTGATTTCTCTTCCTCTATTTGCTCATTTTTCCCAGCCAATTATCTGACTTTTTAGCTCTTTACCACAATAGAACTCTGCTTTCAGAGTGAAGAATGCTGTGTCCCAAATTTCTAGGGTTTTGCACAGCTGTTGTCAGAGTTTCTTCTGGGCACCTGCCTCAGAACTGTGAGACGACGCCCTCTCCACAGTTGCCACAAGCTCTGCCAGACCAGCACTCTTCACCCCAGGAGAGCCACTCAAGACCATGATCAAGATCCAAACAGAGCAAGGCAAGAGAATCCTGTCTCAGTGCCAGCAAAGAGATTCCTGCAATTGTTTTTATTCAGCTACTTGGTACCCCCACCATGTGTGGGCCGGGAGCTCTGGAAGCAGCTACCACTGCAACTTCTGCCACCTCTGCCACCCCAGGGACAGGGGCCAGAACACACTCTTCTCTCACCCAGGTACAACAGAGTTTCCACACTGACCTTTTACTTTCTCTTTAGTGTTTTTGATTTGAGAAGTCTGGAAACTACCACAACTGCCAGTGATTCTGTCCCCTGAGGTCTGCTCTGGCCAGTCTGTGCTGCTGGTCTGTACTTGCATAGCTCATGTGGAAGTATGATCTGCTCCCAGTCCAGTGCAATAGACCCTTCCTATTGGCCTGCCAGACTGCCTTCAGCGGGAGGTTTGTTTCACTCTGACATTTTGTGGATTCTATAGCTCTAAAATCTATTGAGACAATTTTTTATAGATGTTTGAGGTAATTGGGGGATGAGCTCAAGGAAGTTCCTGCTTTTACTCCATCATCTTGGTTCTGCCCCCCCATCTCCTAGAAGGTGCATTTTCTTCCTTCTTCTCCAGAGTCAAGCTTAGTCATTATAATCCTTACATAGAATTCAGTTTCATTTTTTTCCTTTCTAATTATATTGTTGTAATCCTTATTTCTTGTATTTTTCTGGTCCTGCTTGCTTCACTCTGCACCAGTATATATCAATTTTCCTATGTTTCTCTCAATTTCTCATATTAACTTTCTTATATCACAATAATATTCCATTATATTCATTTGTCAGTTATTAACTTAATGATAGGCACCCACTCTTTCAATTTCCATTTGCTGTTCCAAATGGACTGCTACATATGGCTTCATTTTTTCATCTATTTGAATGATTCTTTTTGTTCTGAAGTAAACAACATTTTAGATCCATATAGACACAAACGTTACCTCAACAACAACATGGGATTGGACTCATCCTGTTTATAAAGTCAATTAGTCATTTTCTGACCCATTTCACTTTTTTTGCTTTCTTATTTTTGGAGAGGGGAAGGCATGGCAATTGGGGTTAAGTGACTTGCCCAAGGTCATATGGCCAGTAAGTGTTAAGTGTCTGAGGAAAGATTCGAAATCAGGTCCATCCAACTCCAGGGCCAGTGCTCTATTCACTGCACCACCCAGCTGCCCCCTACCCATTTTTCTTAACCTCAAGCATTCTACCATAAAAAATTAAAAGAAAATATTGAATCAGAGTAGAATACATGTTGTAGGACAAGACTTTCTGGGGTCTTGGCAGACTAGCTCCCCAGTTCTACAAGGTCATTAGGCAGATATGCAAGGAAAGTATAATCCTGTTGGGTGGATGTTCTCACTGGTTTCGTGAATACCTAAAGAAAGTACTGAAAGGTAATTTACAAGTCTTGATTGGGACTCCCGGTTTGTTGTGCATCTGGAGGTGGTTCTAGGATAAAGATCTTAATGAGTGATTAGCCTTGAGCTGGGGGAGGGGAAAGGCGAAACCCAAGTCACGTATTCATCCCTGCAATAAGGAATATAAGCTCTATGATTTTATTGTATTGTTGGCTCTGTATGAAATGGTTCTGTAATAAACAGACTATGGAATACATCCCCATCTCTCTCCCTCTTTCTTATTCAGCTCTCTCTGTCTCTCCCTCTCTCTCTCTGTCCCTTTATTTCACTCAGCTGGTAGCTGGGCCCAGACTGTGCTAGCCACAGCAAATACATTCCATGAGCTATATGATGGCATATAGAAATAAAAATTAATAAAAGCATGCCTACATTAAGGAAAGAAAGCATCAGCCCAACTAAGTCAATTAGCTAGGTGGTGCAGTAGATACAACACTGGACTTGGAGTCCAGAAAACCCAAGTTCAAATCCAGCCTCCAACATTTGCTAGCTGTGTGCTTCCTAGATGAATCAATCAACCCTTGTCTGCCTGAGTTTCCCCATCTGTAAATATTGAGATAATAGTAGCACTTATTTCATTGGGTTGTTGTGAAGATCAAATGAGATAATACTTGTAATAGCACTTTGTAAACCTTCAAGCACTATATAAAGGCCAGTTATTATTATGACTAGAAGGTTGATCATGGGTTGCTCAATATTTTCAGTCAAAGCAATGCATAAATACATAATAATGGAGTAACCACTCTAATGAATCAGAGAAACTTCAGTCTTAATTACATAGCTTCATCTGTCCTAACTCACAGAAATCTGCTGCCTATGCAGATTTCAAATGCAAAGATGTCAAACCCAAAAACTCAACTCTAGGTCTGTTTTGTTAATAAAGCCTTGGGCCTTGGCTGTGGGTGTTAGCAGATGGTACTATTGACTAAAATTCAAACACACTTGTGAAATGAACACCTAATCTCAAGTATCACTTAAGGGTTTCTAATTCTCTTGGTATGGCATAAACAAGGTGCTTAGATGTTGATAAAGTCCATCTAGTGTATGGCATAGAAGTCAGAAAGGAGAAGAAATAAAGCAAGCAAGCCCCTGAAAGGCCAGAGAGAAAAAAGGGGCAGATGCAGAGCTGCATTTTGCAGATGGGTTTCCCAGGAAAGTGAAAACAACAGCAAACTACAGTGCAACCACAACAGTGTGCTGAAAGGGGAAGTGAGTAGTTGGATACCAAGACCAGGACAGGAAAGCAATACTGGGAAAACCTTGATGAGCTCAACTGACTTGGAAACAACTGTACCCTGAGGGAGGTACTCAGTTATAACTGATACTCATAGTATGCCACCAGACCTAAATGGATTTATTGTAAGATCATGTGGATTTGGAGTGCCCAGTAAAACTTTTATATAATTTCCTTTTTTTCTTTCCTTTATCATAAAGCTGCCTCTAATATATCATGAGCAGAATACTTGCAAAGGTAGACTTTGACTTCATTTCATGAATTTTATTTTTGGGGATTCTATTTGGCATTTTGAGACAAAAAAACAGAGAAATAACTCTGGAAGATGACCTGGACCATTTATGCCATCAGGGAACCATGCTATTAAAGAGAAGTCATGACTTACACAGTAGAAGTGGAGAAAGCCCAGGACTTGGGAAGTTTGGAGTTTAGGACCTAGATTCACCAAGTGTTACTTTCTACATGAAGTTTTTCATGGTCTCCTAGTACTGGTGAATCTCTTCTCTACTACCATCTCCACACAAAACCTACTCCCACACAAATTACCTTATATTTATTCTTTACATATCACATATCCTGATATGTGTACATATCTCCCTTATGGAGTGTGAGCTCTTTGAAGGCACTGTGTTGTTCTTAACCAGATCAGCACTTAAATCTGCATTTAATAAATGCATGTTGATAGATTGCCCAAGGTTCCATCACTAGTTAATGACACTACCAGAGTTTGAGCCCAAACTTCTTGGTTCTTAGTTTAGTGCTCTTCACTACACGATGTTTTATTACTGTTTTTTCATCATCCCGATGTATTTCTTTTAAAGGTCCAACAATATTTAAATAAAATTAGTGAAAACAAAATCAAGCACAAAGAGTGGGACATTTTACCACCAAGGGGAAAAAGTTACCCCAAAACTGGGTAACTTGTTTGGTATTGAATTAAGGAGAAGTGAGCAAAATGGGACTACTGCATAGCTTGCTCACAGGTGGCTGATAGTGGAGAGACCTTCAGTGAATGTTTACTTCAAAATTAGCTGGAGAATGCCTGTTGAAAAATGTGGCTGTGGTCCAAAACCCCAGTGCCAGAATAAGCCAAAATAAATCAGGATTTTAAAAAGCATAAAGACAAATGAAGGACACAGAAAGTAAGATGTTCTGCAACTTTTGAACAAAAGTTAATGGTGACAAGAGATGAGCTTAAAAGTAACAGAATAAAAGAGCTTCCTTGATTTGTGCCTTGATTCAATCCTGCACAACAACAAGAAAACAACACTACTTAATTCTTTTTAGCACTTGAAGCACGAATAAGTGGATAATCACCCTCAACAACTCCTACCAAGAGATACTTGGATTCTATATGAACTAATACTAAGATTTATTGATGTGAATGAGAATGAGAATAACTAATGTTTTAATGCCACTTTACATTAATTGCCAATTTGATCCTCACATAAACCCTTTAAGTAAGGTCCTGGATTATCCTTGTACTCATTTTATAACTGAGGAAACTATGACAGAATTTAAGTACTTGCCTATGATCACTCAACTGGTAGATGTCAGAGATGAGATTCAAGGCCAGAACTCCATTCCAATATCAGTACTCTTTCTGGCTTACCATGTTTATATAAAGGTGCAAGAAGGTAGCTCCAAGATGGAGGAATAATCAAGGTTCAAAAGTCAGGTCCAACATTATCCATTATACTACCCCACCTCTCTAAATAATTAGAATTATACCTAGGATTTATATAATGCTTTAAGGCTAACAAGGCACTCTACAAATATTACCTCATTTTATCCTTGCAACAACCCAAAGAGGCAGGTGCTCTTCTTCTCCCCAATTTACAAATAAGGACACTCAGACTAAAACAAGTTAAATGACTTGTGCAGGGTTCACACAGCAAGTATTTGAGGTCAGATTTGAACTCATCTGCCTGATGATAAAGGAGATTTAGGGGTTAACTAACTTGAGTATCAATAAAATAAAATCTACCAGTGAAGGAAACTGAGATACTATAAGTAAAGGCAAAATTCAAAAGGCAATTTGTGACGCAGAACATGTTAAGAGAATAAGGTAAAAGATTTAATGCTCCACTTATATTTATGATATATTTCAATGCTTTCAAGAATTTTCTGAATATTCAGGGGCCTTCTTGACTCAAAATCTTGAATATTCAAATAAATCTGTGATCTCACTGATATTAAATTTCCCTCCAATGATGCAGATTGCAATTCATTAATGCAAATCTTATCCTTTCTCTTCATTAAGTTCAACACAAGGTCAGTCAGTAAAAAAGAATTTATTCAAACTTCTGGATCATATGACAAACAAGATGAAGAACTAGCCATTTTCTTTGATCCCTTCAACCTGCCAAATCTCTCCAAAACCAAAATTATGCACTCAAGAAAAGGTTACTTCATCCATTTCTATGGTCTTGGACAATAAGAAAACAAACAATTAAAGAAAAAACATGGATTCACACATATTCTAAGCTCACAGCAGCATCCCTTCTCCCACCACTCACCAGCTACCAATAGCAAAATTGTAATAGCTAGCACTTAGAACAGTGCCTGGCACATAGTAGACACTTAATAAATGTTTAATAATTGATTGATTAATTGATTGATGGGTTGATTGATTGATTGATGGCCAACCAAGGATCCATCCCATAGGTATACAACAAAACCCAACTCATACACTTCCTCTCACCACCTTTCCAGTGCCAAAGAGATCTAGGGTCCAGGCTATGGAAATTTGCTGGGGCCTTGGTGAACCCAAACTTGCTCTGGGTTGCAAGTGATCTCAGCAAGAGAGTTGAAAAACTGAAGGAATGGTGCAGAACACACGTCTGAACTCAAAATAGAACTCAGTCACACATCTCAGGCCATTTTCCTCCTATAACCTTGGAGATCAAAACTTCAAATAATATAAATCATCCCCAGATGTAATGGTGCTGATGACAGTGCTCTGAATTCCTAGTCCAGAATGCTATGGATCAAATGGAATGAGACAGGAAACCATGTGTAGAGACTGTGAGATATACCACTAAGCCTGAGGAGGAAACCCCAGGATCCACTGGCTTCATTTCTTTCCCCTCCAAAGTCACCTGAGGCAAAGATCTAGGTTAGAAAACTGTGAATTACCCCTAATGTGATGAAGCTGAGACACTTTGAGATCCTGCACCCAGGGAAATCACCATCAGATGACAGAGAATCAGAAAGTGAGCAATATGGGAAAATAAGGTGGGGAGGCTGAAATTACCAAAGATTTCAGGGCAAAGAAAACTCAAAGACTTGAAAATAAGCAGAAATTAATAGGAAAAATATTTGGAAAAAAAAGGAAATATAGCCTCCAGACCTAGGAAATGAGTTCAGGCATCTATGAATAAATACTGCTAAACAAAGGAAAATGACAGTATCTGATGAGACAGAGGACCCTGTGGAATATGTGGAGAACATAGGACCATATCATGCTGTTCCTGGGAGACTGTAAAAGGAAATGACAATTATAAAAGCAGAATTAATTATCTGCCCAGCAAAAATAATTGGCAGAATAGGAAAACTTGAATTTGTAAAAGCAAATCTCACTAAACAAACAAAAGAGAGAACAACGAATTGTGAACACAAATGCCCAGAAGTGAAGGACAATCTAGAATAAGAGAAGCAAAAAAGAATATATACTCTCACACCAAGCAAAACATCTCTAAAACAGAACACAGATTGACCCACACAGATGGAGGTAAAAAAAAAAAAGAGGTAAGTAGGTCCTGATGGACATGATGGACAAAACCTTGAGACATCTTTGCTTAAAAATGAATTAATGTTTTTGTGGGATTGCACTATGAAATGAAAGGGTGGATGAAAGAGGAGAGTGTATCAGGTACCCAGGCCAGATTTGAACTTGTCTTCCTGACTCTGATGATAAAGGAGTTTTAAGACAGACTAGGTAGAAAACAAAACTATACCACCTGTTGTTTACAAGAAACTCTTTTTTAAAAACAGAGACATATGCAAAATAAAACTAATAGGATATGGGAAAATTCACTATGTATCAAGCAAATCCAAAAAAGGGAGTTGTAAATACTCTATCTGGCAAAGCCAAAATTAATTAGTAGATTGATTTTAAAAAGTAATAAACAAGGAAATTACCTTATATTGAACGTAACCAGGAATAATAAACCACTATCAATAAAAAACTTATTCACTTCAAATATCTTAAAGTACAAATTCATAAAGGAAACATTAACTAAGAGACAAGAAGACATAGGCAGGACTTCAGTATCCTTCTTTCAGTTTTAAATAAGTCTAAAAGAAAGATAAACAAAAGTTGAAATATGTATCCAAACAAGTTCCTGGAGAAACTAGAGTAAAGAGATTAATGTTGTCTTCTGAATGAAATTGCAAAAGGACAAAAACAATTCTCAGTACTACATGGAACTTTTGTAAAAATTGATCATATATTACGTCACTGAAATACTGCAAACAAAAGGGTGTGGGTAATAAATAAATCATTAATAGTCCATAATGCAATAAAAACAGTTATTGATTCAGGGATCACAAACAAAAGACAGTCCCAAGACTTAACAATGACATCCTAAATAATAGTGGGTCAAAGCACGAATCACAAAAACAATTATTTTGAAAGATAATTGTAATGATGAAACAACATACAAAAATTTCCAGGATTCAGTTAATGTAGTACTTGGAGGGGGGGGGGAATTATATGTTTACTGATATATGTTAGCAAAAGAGAAAAATAATGGCTAGTGATTTGAAGATGTATTTTTTAAAATTAGGAAGCCAACAAGACCTAAAATAAGCACCAAAAAAGAAAATACTAAAAATTAGAGGAAAAATAGATACTTTGGAAACAAAAGTCATAGAAATAATAAAACTAAAACCTGGGTTTTGAAAAAAACTAACAAAATTGATAAACTATTAGTTAATCTGATTTTTATAAGACAGACAATAAAATCAGTAAAAAGTAATATGCAAGGTAAATCACAACAAAACCAGAAGAAATAAAAAAATAAGAAGAATGTTATGTGCAATTATATCCTTAGAAACTGAGAATAGAAAAGAAATAGAGGAATACCATCCATACCCAAGCTATCAGAAGGAAAGATAGAGATCTTAAATTGCCTTATCTCAGAAAAGGAAATAGATCTAGCTTCAAAGAAACTACTAGAGAGGGGAAAAACTTTTAGTCCTGATAGATTTACAAAAGAATTCTGCCAATCTTTTAAAGAACTATACTTCAAAATTATTCTCAAAAACTGAGAAAGAAACATATCACCAGAATCCATTATGAGACCAATATAGTCCTAATAAATAAAACATAGGAATATAAAATACATAAAGGAAATTATAGGCAATATCATTAAATAAATATTGGCTCAAAAAATTTTAAGCAGAATCCTGTCAAACAGACTACAGTGATTTAGCGAAGAAATTATTCATTATGACTGAGTGGGATTAATGCTAGGCATGCAAGGATGATTTAACACTAGGAAAATAATCAACATAATCTTATCAAAATTAAAACATCCAAAATTATATGATTATCTTAATTGTTGTTGTTCAGTTGTTTCAGTCATGTCCAACTCTTCATGACCCCATTTGGAAGTTTGCTTCACAAAGATACTACAGTGCTTTGCCATTGTGTTCTCCAGCTTATTTTGCAGATGAGAAAAATGAGGCAAACAAGGTTAAGTCACTTGCCTATAATAACACAGCTAGTTCATTTCTGAGGCCAGATTTAAACTCAGGTCTTCCTTACTCCAGGCTCAGCACTCTACTCACTTTGTCACCTAGTTGTCCCTGATTATCTCAATATATGCAGAAGGAAAAATAAAAACCTTTGACAAAGTGAAGCATTCACTTATGTTAAAAATCCTATAAAGTATAGGCTTTGAGGGACTTTTTAATATCATAAAAGGAGTCTATATATAATGAAAAGCAAACATCATACATATGCCATGGGAATACACTATAAAATTTTCTAATAAATACAAGAATGTGGCAAGGATACCTACTATCCCAAATCTTTCTGATATATGTTTAGTATCCAAGATGCATAAGTAATAGCCATCCCCCAACAGATAAGTGAGTAATGGATATGAACAAATAGTCCTCAAAAGAAGAATTGCTAAGTATTCATAATCGTGTAAAAAAACTCTCCAATTCACTAATAGTAAGAAAAATTCAAATCAAAACAATTTTGAGGTTTCACCTCACACCCTATAAATTGACAAAGATGAAACAAAATAGCAAGAATCAATGTTGGAGGGGTTGTGGAATTATAGGCACACTCATACATAGTTGGTAGAGCTGTGAAATGATACATCTTAGGAGATGCTTACCAGGAGTATTCAATGTCTAAGGAGTTACAAAGATCTCTATTACCTGTGAAACAATGGGAAAGACTTATGGAAGGTCATAAATGTATGGCAAGACTATTTAATTGTCCCTATGGATCCTGGTTTTAGTAAGATATCCCTGTAACTCCCCCTCACCCCACATTAACTTTCAAACTTGTCCTACTATTTGATAAACTTACTGCAGATTCCATGCTTGGCAGGGAGCTTGGGGTGGAGGGGTACTGTGGAATTAGACCTTCCCAGATCCCCTTATGAGATTCCATATAGGGTAAATTGATGATCATCACGACCCACTGATTTTTTTTTATAAAGACATAATTATTGTGTGCCAGGGAATTAAGAGCTTCCTGAGATTATGTCCATTCCCTGGCATACTCAATGAGACTTTAGGATTCTTTTCTGCCTATCAGGGAATTGAAACATCTTATTTGAACTCTAAATTCAGTGTTATTTCTCCTACATCATGTATCTTTTCATCGTTGACTTCTTTTAATTCCTCAAGATTTTTTGAAACATTAGTGCAATTTTGTGCTGTTAAGGAATGATCTGCTTGCCAGATTCAGCAGATTAAATGCATTACAAATAAAAATATCCTCTGAAGTAACTTGATGCAATTATCTTTTGTAAAAGGTTTTATTGTCATTCCATTTCTCTCTTGGTTGATGTAGGCAGACCACTGCCAAGCTCAAAGTTTAATTAAGGTTAAATTAACAATTTGAAAACTAAAATCACCAGGACCACAGTTGAACTCTAGTTTGTGATTATTATGAAAAAGACTCTGGCTGTTTCACATATAACCTGCATGTCAGATAGTCATGACAACACTCAAAAGTCAGAAAGTTTCCCTCAATAATTTATAATAGTATACTACCCATTTCTGACAATGCTGAGCATCTTGATCTTGGAAACTCAAAAAATGCTGGAAGCAATAGAAAATGTTATCTTAAATATTTGAATGGTATTCACTTAGAAGAGGGAGCATTCAAAAGGCATTGATTCAAAAGGCAAAACAGAATGCAAAGTATTAGAGAGTCAGTTTTTCAGCTCAGCTTAAGAAAGGTCTAGTAACCGGAGCTGTCCAACAGTAAAGTATACTGCCCAGTAGACATTATCTCAAGTATATCTATAGGTCACAGAAGCACAGAATACCTGAGCTGGAAGGGATCTTAAAGCTTATTTAATCTATTCATTCATTTTACAGATGAACAAGCTAACTTTCAAAGAGGTTATTCTCTTCTGAATGTCATAAAAGGAACTAGAAAGCAACCAGAGGATAAACAACCATTGTCGTTGTTGTTGTTCAGTGGTTTCAGTCATGTCTGACTCTTTTCAGAGAAAACTGAAGGAAACAGGGTTAAATGACTTGCCCAGGTTCACAGAGCTAGTAAGTCCCTGAGGCCAGATTTGAACACAACTCTTCCTGACTTTAGGCCCAGCACTCTATCCACTAAACAACTATGAGGGATGCTATAGTAATGATAATAAATTTAGAGCTAAATCTCATAAAATTTATTTAAGTGGGCAGAGTCAATATGGTGGAGTAAAGGCAGAGACTGACTGAGTTTTCTCAAATTCCTTTCCAAACGACTTCAAAATAGCACCTCAAAATGAATTCTGGAGCAGCAGAAAAGAGTGTTTGTGATTACTCACAGACCAGAGCCCAGGCCAAGATGGGAGTGACCACACCTCTCTTGGATCATACCACCTTGGAAGAACTAAAAACTTACAGGTCTCTAGAATTAGCTCTGAAAAAATGCGGAACAAAAAAATCCTGAAGCTTGAGACAATTTCCCCTTAACCCCTGCAGGAGAGTCCAACATTAATGTAAAGTTAAGAGTCAAGAATAGTATTTTAGAAAAGTTAGAGATGATAGCACTCTGGAGAAAAATGAATGGGAATGAAAAAGAATATATTTTTTTTCTCAGAGGTACATGGCATCTACACAAAAATTGGTCATGCATTAGGCCATAAAAACCTCATAACCAAAAGCAGAACAGCAGAAATATTGAATGCATCTGTTTTGGATCATGATGCAATAAAATTAGATTCAATAAAGCACCAATAAAGAAACATAGATTAAAATTAATTGAAAACTAAATGATCTAATCCTAGGTATGAGTGGGTCAAAAAACAGATTATAGAAGCAATCAATAATTTCATTAAAGAGAATGATAACGATGAGACAGCATACCAAAATTAATGGAATGCACCCAAAGCAACATTTAGGATAAAATTTATATCTCTACATGCTTACATTGATCAAATATAAAAAGAGCAGATCAATTAATTGGCCGTTCAACAAAAAAACTAGAAAAAGAACAATTTGAAAATTATCAATTAAACACCAAATTAGAGGTGCGGCTAGGTGGTGCAGTGAATAGAGCACTGGCCCTGGAGTCAGGAGAACCTGAGTTCGAATGCAGCCTCAGACACTTCACACAAAAACTAGCCATATGACCTTGGAGCAAGTCACTTATCCCCAATTGCCCTCTCAAAAAAGAAAAAAAAATGAACAAACACCAAATTAGAAATCCTGAAAAACCAAAGAAGAGACTAATAAAATTGAAAGTAAGAAAACCATTTAACTAACAAATAAGATTAGGAGCTGGTTTTGTGGAAGGAAAACAATAAAACAGATAAACCATCATTTGATTTGATATTTTTTAAAAGAGAAAAAAAATACCAAATTGTCAGAATCAAAACGGAAAAGGGTAAGATCACCACCACTGAAGATGAAATTAAAGCAACTATTAAAAGCTATTTTGTCCAATTATATGCCAAAAGTCTGACAGTCTAAGTGAAATGGATGAATATTACAAATACATAAATTGCTCAGATTAGCAGAAGAACTACAACACTTAACCTGATTTTAGAAAAAGAAATTGAACAAATTATCAAAAAGTTCCCTAAGAAAAAATTCCCAGGACCAAATGAATTCAGAAGTGAATTCTATCAAACATTTGAAGAACAATTAATTCCAGAGCTATATGAGGTATTAGGGGAAATGACCAAAGAAGGAGTCCTACCAAATTACTTTTATGATACAAATATAGTGCTGTACCTAAACGAGGAAAAGAAAAAAAACAGAAAGAAAACAATATACATATTTACTAATAATATTTATGCAAAATTTTAAGTAATAGACTAGCAAGGAGATAACAGCAATATATCACAAAGATCATATGCTATGATCAGGTGGGATTTAACAGGAATGCAGGGTTGGTTCAATATTAGGAACACTATCAGCATAATTGACCATATCAATGACAACGACATCAAAAATTGTATTATTTTTCTGAATAGAGTCAGAAAAAAGTTTTTTTTACAAAATGCAACATTCGTTACTATTAAAAAGATTAGAAAAGAGGAATAAATGAAACTCTCTAAAATGATAAGTACTATTTATCTAAAACCATTGGAGAGCATTGTCTGTAAGGATAAGCTAGAACCCTTCCCAGTAAGATGAAGGCTAAAGCAAGGATTCCCATTATCACCTGCATTATTTAATATTGTACTGGAAATGCTAGTTAAAGCAATAAGAGATGGGAAATAAATTGAAGGAATTAGAACAAACAATAAAGAAACAAAACTGTTGCTCTTTGCAGATGATATGATGGTATATTTGGAGAATCCTAGAGAATTAACTAAAAAACTACTTGAAATAATTAACAACTTGAGCTCTGTTGCAGAGCTACATAAAGCATAAGCCCAGCCACAAGAGATAGAAAGATAAATTCCATTTAAAATATCTCTAAGAAATAAGAAATAGTCAGGAGTCTACCATCTTGATAAACCCAGGAAATATATGAACACAATCACAAAACACCTCTCACATAAATAAAGCCAGATTTGAACATTTGGAAAAAAATTAATTGCTCATGGGTAGGCCAAGACAATATAATAAAAGTGACAATTATACCTAAATTAATTTATTTATTCAGCGTCATAACAATAGAAAGACCCAAAAAAATTTATAAAGCTAGGAAAAATAATAACATTCATCTGGAAGAACAAAAGGTCAAGAATATCAAGGGAATTAATGGAGGGGGGAAGAGGTGGGGTTTGGCCAGGGGAAGATGTGAAGGAAGGTGGTCTAGCAGTTCCATACCTCAAATTTCATTACAAAGTAGTAATTGTAAAAACAATCTGGTAGTGACCAAGAAATAGAGTAGTGGATCAGTGAAATAGATTAGGTACAAAATAGACAGTAGGTAATGATGATAATAATCTGGCGTTTGATAAACCCAAAGATCCCCAAAACTCCGTGTTTGACAAAAAGTACTGGGAAAACTGGAAAGCAGTTTGGCAGAAACTAGATATAGACCATGTCACACCATATACCAAGATAAAGTCAAAATGGGTACATGCTTTATATATAAAAGGTGATATCAGAAGCAAATTAGGGGAGCACAGAATAATTTATGATTAAGGGAAGAATTTAAGACCAAACAAGATAGTAATTTTGACTACATTAAATTAAAAGCATTTTGTACAAACAAATACAACCAATATTAGGAGGAAAGCAGGAAATTGGCAGGGGAAGGGGGATTGTACAGAAAGTTTCTCTGATGATGGCCTGGTTCTCAAATATATAGAGAACTGAGTAAAATTTATAAGAATATAAGTCATTCTTCAATTGATAAATGATCAAAGTATATGGAGGTAGTTTTCAGATGAAGAAATCAAAGCTATCTATAGTCATATGAAAAAATGCCCTAAATCACTATTGATTAGAGAAATGTGAATTAAAACAATTCTGGGGTACCACCTCACACCTATCAGAGTGACTAATGTGACAAAAAAAGGAAACTGACAAATGTTGGAGGGGATATGGGTAAATTTGGACACTAAAGCACTATTAGTTATGAATTAATCTAACCATTCTGGAGAGCAACTTGGAACTATGCCCTAAGTGCTATAAAACTCTGCATATCCTTTTGACCCAGCAATAGCACTACTAGGTTTGTATCCCAAAAGAGATTTTTTTAAAGGAAAAGGATCTATAATGTACAAAAATATCTATAGTAGCTCATTTTGTGGTTTGAAAATTGAAGGGATGATATCAACTGGGGAATGACTGAACAAATTGTGGTACATGATTGTGATGGAATACTATTGCGCTATATGCTATAAGAAATTATAAAGAGCATGTTTTCAGAAAAGCTTGGAAAGACTTAAAGGAATTGATATGAATTGAAGTGAGCAGAACCAAGAAAATATTGTACACAGTAACAGCAATATTATATGATGATCAATTGTGAACAACTTAGCTGTTCTCAACAAAAGAGAGATTCAAGACAATTCAAAGGACTTACAATGAAAAATGCTATCCACCTCCAGGAAAGAACTGGTGGAATCTGAATGCAGATCAAAGAATATTTTTTTACTTTATTTTTTGTGGGGTTTTTGGGGGGGGGGTTTCTTTCACAACAAAACTAATGTGGAAATATATTTTGTATGACTGCACAGGTATATAACCTATATCAAACTGTTTGTCTCCTCAGTGAGTGAGGGATGGAAGGAGAGAAAGAATTTGAAACTCAGCATTTTTTAAATGAATGCTAAAAATTGTTTTACATGTAATTGAAAAAAAACAAAATATTTAAAATGTTATTTATTCCAACCTCTTTATTTTGCAGGTGAGTGAACTGAGGCCCAGAGAGATTAAATGATTGGTATTTTTATACTCTATGGAAATTTGGAAGAAGTGATCTTGAAGCTCCCTTTCTAATTTTTTTTAGTTCTATAATTTTATGGCAAATAAATTCAAATAAATAAATGGACAAGTCTATTGTTCGGCTACCTTATAAAATCATTCAGAAACATATTACCTATTATTCAGCAAACTCTATTGACTCATCTGTTTAACTTTTAAGACTATCTATAACCTGGCCCTCTCATGTTTCCATAGTTACACCTTACTTCTTCCATTCTACATACTCTGCAATGCAGTTTCTTGCTCTTCTTTACACAAAACACACCATCTCCTAGATCTGCATTTTTTTACTAGTTATCCCCATGCCTGGAATTCTCTACCTCCTCATTTCTGCTTCATGGTTTCCATGACTTCCTTCAAATCCCAGCTAAAATCCTACCTGCTAAAAGAAGACTTTCCCAATCCCTCTTAATGCTATCCCCTTCCCTATTGTGATTATGTCTCATTCAACTGTATTCATCTAATTTTCACATAGTTATTTGCATGTTATCTCTCCTATTAGACTACAAGCTTTTCAAGAACTTTTCTCTTTCTTTGTATTCTTGGTATTTGATACAGTTCCTTATCCATAGTAGGCGCCTAATAAATCCTTGTTGACTGACTAGCTTCATCCTATTTTGTGATACTGAGGACATAGAAGTAATAGTATTAAATATGGGGACCAGATCATAAGAATACTATACTCAAAAGGGAGACTACACAATTAGAACATTTTACCACTAACAATCTAATAAAACTAAAAAACACTCACTCTAATATTAGTGTTCTTATGCAATAAAATATAGACATTGAAATCATGTTTGGCCACCAACTTTCTTTGAAGTGCCACGCTACTCAGATGTCAACCATCCAAAACAAATCTTATTTTTCCAGAAGGAATAATGAGAAAACAGTGTGCAGAGAAATAGCTCTAGGAATGTTCACAAGGCAATGTGAAGATGAACAAAACTTTTACAAAACTGTTGGAGATTAATAACTAGAACCACATCATTTAGAGGAGAAATCTGTTGCTAGGATTCCAGTACTTCAAAAATTTGCAATAACAACAGGAAACCAATAAAATAGGCATGGCAGAAATTATAAGCCCTAGATCAACAGACCCAGAACTACACATTTTGCCAAGAAAAATAATGGGGGAAAATGTATCTGTCATAGGTTGGTCTCAGGCATCAAAGAGTATACTTGCCCAATGAAGATATGGACACAGAAGATCATATGTTTGATCATCTGAGAGTTTTATAAATGTATTGTTATTTTTGGTGCTTATTAATCATCCAAAGATTCATTGAAATTATAGACAATGCAAATTCACATGACTTTAACACTATGTATAAGCCTACAAGACTGTCCACCTAAGAAAGTCCAGGACAACCAAACAGAGAGAAGATACCTACAATCCCTGTCATATTAGTGTCTGAACGACTTAGCAACAGCTGTAAAGTTGGTTACAGTTCCTTTATAGTGACAGGAGTGAAGGAGAGCAATGCCAACAAATCTCCAGTTGATTAGCTAGCATAATTCCTTCAAAGTGCTCATGATGTCTCTCTTTGTCATAGAAATTCAAAAAGCTTAGACAAGCCAATGGCAATGTGTAGCACTGGTGCCAATGACAGCAAGGGAAATGCCTTTTAGTGCTAGTCTGAGAACAGTTGTCACTATCCTAAACATAGACTGCATTGCAAACTTGGTAAACATTTTCTTTGAAGCTCTGTCTCCTCCCTTTCTATGACCCTCTGCCAGGTCTAGCTATCACTAGCATTCTCCAATATGCACCAAATCCCCTAATAGGGTCATGTGACCTTCCAGTGTTCCACATGTAGCATTCCATTCAGGCCTACTTGCTCTCTTCTACAGTACCCAATACTCCAAAGTTAACCTTACTCTCATCCTAATCAAAATCAGAAGTCCCATTTCTCCATGAGGAAAATAACTTGATTAAAATCAGGTCCTTGGGCAAAGCATTTCAACTCAATAAGCATTTATGAAACACTATGTCCCAAGGACTGTATTAAGTACTAGGGATACAAAGACAACAATGATATAGTCCTTGCCCTCAAGGATCTTGCATTCTACTAGGGTGAAAGAAACAATATGTCTACAGATAAGTAAATATGAACTATATAAACAGTAAATACAAAGCAATGTTGGTAGAGCTTAGGGGGAAATGCTCATATAGGAAGTGGCACTTGGACTGAGTTGGAAGGGAGATAAGGATTTCAAGAGATCTTGGTGAGAAGGCAGAACATTCCAAGCATAGAGGACAGACTGTGCAGAAGCACAGAAATGCCAAATGTAATGTCCTTTATGGAGAACAGCAATTGGGCTAAGTTGGCTGTAATGTAGAGTTCATGAGCGTGAGAAAAATAGATTGTAGCTATATTAGGAAGGACTTTGTATTCCAAACAAGGTTTCTATTTTATATCCTAAGGTAATAGGGAGCCACTGAAGATTCTTGAGCATCAAATCATTTGACCTTTCCAGGCCCTAGAGAAAATTAGACTAGATTATACCTAGCATTCCTTCCAATACTAACAATCTATGTGTCTAATTTATACCAAGTAATGAATGCCTGCTAGGTTTAAACAGATCTACTTGCATCTTAAAATAAAAGTAATCTAAATTAATTTGTACTTGTTAGACTATATCAAGAAAGATTTTTTTAATCAAGGAAGCTTTTTTAAGACATTTGTCTACTCCAGTCATCCATGCTATTCTTCACCTCTCCCCAGTGAAAAATCCAAGGTCAATGATTTGTCATTCCACTCTTGAAAAGCTGACTACAAAATGACTCCTACCCTAACTAATCTGTGTTCCTTTTTGGGGTAAGGCTTATGATTCTCATATTTTTCCTTTTTCAACATCCAGGAAAACACTTAACTACTCCTCATTGAAAAAGAAAAGGAATCTAGAGACCATTGCCTCATTTATTTTTCTCTCTTTTTCCAACTTTTCTTTCATCTTCTTCCTCTTCTTCCTTCTAATTCTCCTTCTATTCATGCTATACTTCTTTAACCTCTCTTCTTCCTCCCAAAATCCAAACCTATCTAATGTAACAGTTGATATTTTTTTAAGACATTCATTTGCTTCCTATTTCATCCAATGGTCTTTCTCAGTTCTAACCCTTCTCAGCCTATGGGCTGCATTTGACACTGTTGACCACCTTCCCCCTCCTGGATACATTTTCCTCTCTTTTTCTGGTTTGCCTCTCACCTGTCTTTCTACTCTCTTTCAGCATCCTTTGCTGATTCATGAACTACATCACATCAACTGTGAGTGTTCCCCAAGTTTCTTCTCTGCTCCCTCTACATTCTCCCTAATTGTTCTGTCTATTCCAGGTATCTCCTCAAACCAACACACTGCTGCCAAAGTAATTTTCCTTTAAATGGATATCTAACAATGCAATTACCTTACTCAATTCCACTGGATTCCTTTTGCCTCAAGGATGAAATAAAAACTTGTCTTTTTATATTTTAAAGCCCTAACCAACCATTTCAATATAGCTTTCCAGCCTCTTTGGACATTCCTTCCCCCCCTCTTTGGACATTCCTTCCCCCCATGAACTCTCTGAACCAGCCAAACTGACCTTCTCTCTGTTCCTTACCCATAATGCTCTGTATTGGTTTCCATTCTTTTATACCGGCCATTCCCCAGTCCTGAACTGCAATATTCGCTACCTATACCTCATAGAGTCTCTCTTTTCTTGGAACATGCAAGTTAGTGCCATCTTCTGCATGAAGACTTGTCTGATCTCCCCAAATGGTAGTACCTTTCCTCCCAAGTTGCTTAGTATTCTGCTGTTTTGTATCTATTTATATTTATTAATTTCATATGTGTGCTGTATATATTTTATATTAACTTGTCTCACTCATTGGAATGATAGTTGCCTGCAAATTGAAATTATATCATCCAATGTACTGTGTCTGAAATGCTTAGCACAATGCCTGGTACTGTATAAGATTTTAACAAATATTTCTTGACTGAAAATAATCCTAATAATATTTTCCCCCATTTGTATAGTGAGCCATGGCATTATTATTGTAATAGAATTGCAAGAGACACTGAGGAATGGGGCTTCCAAAGGCCCTACCATAGCTGAAGCATACACTGGAAGGACTCAACTCCCATTAAAAAAATGCATTGAGAAGTAAGGAAGAAAGGGAGTCTTAGAAAGGCAGCAGCCACATATCTGTGTTCCTGCAAGACGGCCTAAGCCATTAGGACAAATTCTTATCCCAAAGTAACCCATCTGACTTGCTGACTTAATGTACTTTTTTTCTAGCATAGGTTCAGCCTGGCAATTATATTACCAGAAACTCTAGATTCAGGGACCTGAATTCAGATCCTTTTTAATTCTGAAAAGATAAAGCTTCATATACTGTACAATTAATTCATATCTTTTACAATATACTGGACAATTTAAGAGATTTAGAAAAATGTCATTTAGACTATACCCAGTTTTCTTCTTACTAACTTACTTTGGAACCTAATCTCTGAGGAAGATGTGACTAGACTGTACTAGTATTATACAATAAAGCTTTGGTCAAGTCATTTAACTTTTTCTGACCTCAGTTTCCATATCTGTAAAGTGAGGGAGATGGACTGAACAATTTTAAAGATTCCTTTTAGCTATAATTCTAACTCTAAGATTCTATGATTCTTTGATCCATAAGCTGTGCTAAATTAGCTCTGACAGTACAAAATACAATTATTTATCTAAGAATGTAGAGACATAGCCATAATTTCCCCTATATAAAATCTGAGTTATTTTGAACAAATATAAAGATGTATCAGTTATTTAAATGAGGGGAAAATTATTTCTTCCATGATAAATTGGATGGCATGGTGTAGGGGAAGGAACACTGGACTGTGAGTCAGAAGGCCTGGGTTTATCAGCTCATCCATTTTTATGATATAAATTAACTACCTGATGAGACTAATATCCTGTAAAGTTAGGCAAGCTATTTATAGTGACAGTTTTATGACTGAAACATAAAAACTGGTCTGGAAGAAAAGGAATGCTATTTGCCCCTTCTCATGCCCCCTTCTCCCTGACCAAAGGCCATCAGCAAAAGTAACCAATGGTAACCTGAAGTTTTTTGAGTCTTGGATGTTACCTCAAAAAATCAGCATTAAGAGGCAGAGGATGAGGTACAGTACAAAAACAACAATAATGTTTTGCTATACAAAGAGAAAAGGAAGTTTCCTGGTCTTAAAGTACCTTGGGGATATGCCATTATTACCCCAGAGTTGATGCATTCCCTTTTCTTGTCTCATGTCAAATTAGACCCCATATGGCACAATGATTTAGCAATGTCCATTTTAGAGCAGATAGAAAGCACCATTTCCTAGACATGATCGATACTGTCTTGTCTTAAATAGCTAGAACCCCTGACTTCATTTTTATCCCATTTCTCCACTTGTGAAATGGAAAAGAAAAGGTAGATAATCTCTTTATGAGTACCCATGAATGTTATTCCTCCAGTTAGGTTGTAAACATCCTGAGGACAGGCACTGTCTTTTTCTTTCTTTGTGTCCTTAGTCCTTAGCTTTGGCAAATAATGGGCATTTAATAAATGCTTGCTGATTTGACTTGACCCAGCCCAATCTTCTAGTGAGAGAAAAAATGAAATAAATAATGTTTTCATGAATATTAGAGATCAATAAAGAATCCACAAATTAATTTCATTGGGATCACCCAGACTCCTATTACCTAAGGCCAGCAAAAGGCTTGGGGAAGTGTTCCAAAGCAAAGCCATAATTCAAAAACCAGGTTTGGGGTTAAATGACAGAGACACATGTTTCCCCAGCAATGTGGGGAGAGGTAGAAACAAAACATCCCTCTTCCCTGCCCAGAAGCAGAGCCATGCTTGGATCATAATCAAAATGCAGTTATTAATAATTCTGTCAAAGAGTCACTGTGGTTTGAGGAGAACTGTGCATGCCTGCTCCCTTTCTGAATTGCCCTGGGTTCATATCCTACAATGTACTTTCCTGAGGCTTTTTCCCTAAAGGAGAAAATCTACTTCTTAATATCCAGGGGGGAAAAACATTTCTTTCTGTTTCTTTTTGCTCAGAGAGCAGCACAGAGAAGAGTCAGAGCCCAAAACAACATAGTTAGCAGAAAAGGTAGAAGAAAGGAAAGAAGGAAGGAAGAATTATGAAGGAGACTCTTCCTCATCATGTTTGGCTACTATACATGCAATAATCCCTGGGAGGAGAAGAAAATGACATATTTTCCCTTTGTAACTAGATTTATGCAAAGATTTTTTGACCACATGATATTATTCAAACATTTTGACTAGAAGAGCAAATAAAAAAATTCTAATTACTCATAAGGAGCTTCAGCTTCCTGGAGTGGAAGTTATTTCAAAGATAGAAAGGATGATTAGGCCAAAGGTTTCATGGAGAAAGAAACAAAGGCACTTCTTTGTCCTCATCTCACTAATCTCTTCATTTGTGTAAGTCATATAAGCAACACCCAGCAGAGTTTGTTCATATGCTATAAAACATTAGCAGACTCCAGAGTCTTTGTAGTGATGTGTCGTAGTCATCGTGATACATTACTACCTATCAGAATGAGCTTCTTAAAGGTAAACACCAAACAGAAAATCATTCATCTGGAGACTTAAGTTTTCTTGGTTTTAGTATTACTCATATAATAGAGCTCAAATCATGTCAAAGCAGGCAATTAAGAAGTGTGATCAATCAGTCAACAAATATTTATTAAGCCCTGAGTATAAACCAGGCACTATATTAAGTACAGGGGATCCAAAGGCAAAAAAAAAGTCCTTGCCCTCAAGGAGCTTACATTCTATCAGAGAAGACAATATATACACATATGAGTATGATTATTTATACAGTAATATCTAATGACACAAAGAGTTAAGGAGACATAACAAATGAGGAGGAATGAGAGAAAAAGTGAAATTTAAAAGATTTGAGGAATCAAAGAAGTAAACATGAGAAAAACTTACATAAGAGAGAAAATTGAAAGAAAGGAAGAGGGAGAGTGTTACATGAAGAAAAAGGAAAAAAGATGACAAGATAAAGCCCAAAGGGCAGGCAAAGTAACAGTATAAGTAATCCCTGCATCACAACCTTCCCATCCCAAATGTTTCAATTAACTGGCCTCCACATAACTATCCTAGTTCCCTCAATGACTTTAGCACCCACCTCACTGTCATCCTCTCCACCAAGTCCCTTGAATTATCATTAGGGGTAATATTAATATTAAACATACACACATACACACACATACACACATGTACACAACTGCTCAATTTCATCTCCAATAACCTTCTTCCTTGAGTCAATCCCATGCTATCATTAGAGCACATCCACAACTGCACCTTTCAGATATTCGATCTCTGTCCATGGTATTATCCTTCACCTTGTCTCTTCATCACTTCCAAGTTCTATGAGTCTTCCCTCACCCTAAGCTCTCATATTCAGTCAGTTACCAAATGCAATCCATTTTACTTTTGCAACATCTCTGGGATACACACTGCCACCACTCTAATGAAGAACCTTAATATCATCTACCTGGATTCTTTTGATAGCTCACTAGCAGGCCTTCCTACTTCAACTCTCTGCTGCCTCTGCCTATCCTTCAATACTTCTAAAACATGGTTTCCTGTGAATATCACAAAATACTTCTGCTCACAACTTTTGGACTGTTAGAAAGTAAAATTCAAAGAAAATTCAAACCCTGGCTTTTTAAGCCCCCCACAATAAGGTATTACTCTGCCTTTCTAGCCTTAATTCATGTTATTCCTGTCCTTGAACCCCACATTCCAAAAGAATTGGACAGCTCTTTGTCTAAATTCTCATATAAAAGCTTCCTTTTTATTCTTTGCAAAAGAAAATGTGTTTTGTTGATTTTGTTAAGTCCAAAATTTTTAATTGGTTAAACTGAATTTTAAAAATTCAATGCTTTTAAAGGACTTAAAAATTAAAAGCTGCATTGGGAGGGGAAGCTCCTTCCACTAATGAAATCACATGTCCTGTTTTTGAAAAAGATTAAAAACATATAGAATCCCTTGGTTTTTTCTTTGATGCCTCCCTCTCCTTTACATCCCATATCCCGGTTGCCAACTTTTATATCCACATTATCTCTCAAATCTATTCTCGCTGCCATTGGAGTTGCTAAGACAGACCCTTATTCCTCCTTGTCTAAACTATTTCAACAGCCATGTAGTAGGTTTTTGTACCTCTCTCCTTTCTAAAATAGTTTTCACATCATTATTAGAATTCTCTTCCTTAGTTATTTATGTGATCATATGAATCCTCTGATGAAAGCCTTCACAGTGGCTCTCCATTACCTGCTGAGTAAAGACCAACCTCCAATTCCTGGCTTTCATCTTACTTGTCCAGTCTTGTTTTGTACTACCTCCTCCATGTAGTCTAGGATCCATCCAAACTGAATTTCTCATCACTGTTCATACATATCCCAAACTTTTCGGCTTCCATATTTTAGCTCACACCATTCCCTATACCTGGAATACCCTTCCCTATCATCACCTTCACTTATTGAGTTTTTGGCCATTGTTACAAGTCAGTTTCTTCACAGTCTTCTTCTAGGAAGCATTCTCTGATACCTCCAATTGGCCATGCCCTCCTTCCCCTCAAACATCACATTATTTTTATTCTTTGCTCCTTTCTGATGCATTTCTTGTGTATTTTTTTTACCATAGCTATTTGTGTATGCCATTTTTTCTTCTAGGCTATAAACTCCACAAGAACATGTCTTTTCTAAAGTCTGCATCTCACCCAGCTCCCAACAGGGTAATCTGCCTTTAGGCTAATGTCTAACTAAATGTATGCTGAATTGAATTAAATTGGGCTGAAATACAAATAAATCCAGGTCCTTCAGCTGGCCTAATAAGGACCTGCTTTGGAGTTTGGAGACAGTGCAGGAAAGAGCTTTTATATACATATGTTGTTTTATCATTGCCTTTTCTGGAACACACTCAGTATCTCAGTCTAGAGTTTATGTGACTTGAAGTATCTCTGTTCATTAAAATCCAGTTGGCCCTCTCAGTGAATAAGCACTTATGTTGCCATTCTCTGCTATATTTTCCAAGCAGGGTCGGAATGCCCTAAAGGGCAATCAGGCGTTTTTCAAGGCCATGGGGGAGAGGGAGGAAGAAACCTGAACTTCTTGAATTTTCCTAAGGTGGAAAGTAGAAGGGCAAGCATAACCAACCCCCTAAAGCCCTGCCTACCAGCCTGACCTCATGGGAATTTGCCCAGCCTGCTGTGTAGAAGTGGTTCAGGCCAACTTCTAAAGCTGTCCTAGAAAATGCATTCTTGATATTGCTTCTCTGCTTTGAATAAAAATATTGTGGAAAAGTACAAGCAATAATCCCACATTTACATATGCCCATAGTGTGTATGGCTCTCATTTGAATGGCCACACCAGAACAACTAGCCCACCCAGGTAGCCTTATCGTAATGGTTTTCAGAATCCCTCAGAATCAGAATTGGAAGGAATCTCAGAAACCACCTAATCCAAACCATACCTGAACAAGAATCCTCTCTACTACATCTCTGACAAGTGGTCATCTAACCTTTATTTTAATCCCTTGAGTAAGAAACAACCTATTACCTCTTGGAGCAGAATTCATGTTCTGGAAAGTTCTGAATGTTAAGTTTTCCTTGGGGCAGCTAGGTTGATAGAATGCCATTCCTGGAGTCAGTACAAGCTGAATTCAAATCTGGCCCCACTGTGTAACCCTGGGCAAGTCACTGAACTCCAACTACCAGAAGTAGAAGGAAGAGGAGGAAGACGAGAAGGAGGAAGAGGAAGAGGAGGAGGAGGAAGAGAAAAAGGAAGAAGGAAGAGTTTTCTTTTTACATCTAACTTTTAGTTTGCTTCTTTAAAACTCCACCCTCTGGTCCTAGCTCTGAATTCTAAGGCTAAGTAGAATAAATCTATTTCCTTTTCTACATGACAGTTCTTCAAATAATTAAACACACCTATCACATTGTCCAAAGTCTTCTTTTCTTAGGCTAATCATGCTCATCTCCTGTACACAACATTTGCATGGAATAGTTGAAGGCATGACGTCAATGTCTATCAATATCATTCCTAAAATGTGCTTCCCAAAACGAAACACCATATTCTAGACTTTCTCTGACAAGAGTACAGAAAGACTATTACCTCTTTTGGTCTGTATTTTTGCAGCCTGAGTTCCTTTAACTGCTATCCATTCATAATAAGAATACAGACTTAATTTCCTTGTAGTCATTAAGATGTCTTTCAGGCAAATTGTTTTCTAGCCATATCACTCCATCTTCTACTTACATGATTGACTTTTTCAGCCCATAAAAAGATACTTTACATTTGTTACTATTAAATATCACCTTGAGAAAACTAGTGGCTAGAAAACTGACCTTGGATTCTGGAAGCCCTGAGTTCAAGTATTGTCTCTGATTACATACTGGTTCTGTGACCATAGATAAGTCACTTATCTTTTCAGTGTCCCCAGGCAACTCTGAAAGAGTGTAAGTTGCAAAGCAGGTGTGGACTTAACGTTGGCTGAAGAAGTTTTCTTTATTGGGAATTCTTTATACAAATAAAATCACAAATACAGCACACCAAAATAAAGAATGTCTTATAGACAGCCAATGTTCTAACAATTCAAGACCATTTTGGATCTTGACACTATGCTAGCTATTCCTTCCAGTTTAGCTTGGTCTCCTCAGCAAATCTGATAAACCTTTATTCATCCATCTATGTCTTTATCCAAGTCTTAATTAAAATCTTGATCAACATACTGTCAAACAAAAATCACAAAGGCACTTTGCTAGAGACATTCAGATTTGACATTGACCCACTTTACTCCTCAATTGTTGAGCCCGTGTTGCCATCTTGTTCAAGAGAGACTTTTTCAAGTGCTTCATTAACATTTAGTTAAACCATATTTATAACTTGTGGCTCATCTGCCTCTCTAACAATGTCAGAAATGAGCAATCACAGCTGTCTGGCATGACTTGTTCTCGATGAAGTCATCATGGCTTCTTGTAATCCTAGCTTCCTTTTCTAGATGCTCACTAACATTCCCTTTAATATTGTGTTTTGCAATGTAGCCAAGCTCTTTAACCTATCATTTAAAGACTTTATACTGTGACACATCAACTGGTTCTGTGATCATGGCTAAATCAATCAGTCTCTCAGTGCTCCTGGGCAACTCCCTAAGACTAGAGCTTTTTTTTGAAAATCAGGCCATTTCTCTTTCTCTAGTCCTACAGCACTTCTCCAATTCTTCGCAACTTTTCAAAAACTTAGCAATCAAATGTGTCAAATCTTTCAATACTCCAGAACAGAGTTCTAGCTACTTGAACTCACCAAGGGCAGTTAGGTATTCTTAGTGTCTGCCTTCTTATCTTGGTTCACCACTCCTTAGTAACCATTTTTGTTCTCTTCTTTCCAGTCCAAATATTCTGTTCCTTGACACAGAAAACAGAAGCAAAATATGTGTTGAGTACTTCTATTTTCTCTCTCCATTACTCATTAGCATTTGTCCTATCCCTTATTTATTTTCTCCATTTTCTCCAGTATAGGCAAAAAACAAAAATAACTTTTACTTGTCCTGAGTATGCATGAGATTTATTGTCTTTGGCACTATTCTTAAAGGAATTTGCCATTTTTTTATATCTCTATTCTATTACCTCCCTTTTGCTTACATCTTCTATAGTGCATATATTTCTTAAATTGAAATTAGCCATAGAGTTCCCTGTACATCCTTATTAGTCTCTAGACAGCTTCCCCTTTTCTGTTGCATTGGAATTGTTTAACTTTGTGTCTTCAGAATTTCATTCTTTTTATCCCTTCTGGATCTAACTTTCCTTCCAGAATTTCAACCCATGGGATTGCATTGATCCTATTTACTAAGCCTTTGAAATTTGTTCTAGAAAGTATAAGATGTATTTGTGATGTCTGACTTTCCTAGATCTATCACAAATGCTAAGTCAAATACTGGTAACTTTGAGTGAGCTTTCTAGCCTTTCATTATTTCTTTTCCTCTTTCTTCCTCCCTTTCTTCCCTTTTTCTTATTCTCTTTTCCTTCCTTTCTACCTTTATATGTCTTTTTTCCATTTCTTTTCTTCCTTCCTTTTTCCCCTTCTTTCTTTCCTTCTTTCTTTGCTTTTTCTTTCCTTCTTCCATTTTCTTTCTCCTTCCTCCCTTCCTTTCTTTCTGTTTTTATTTCTTCCTTCCTTCCTTCCTTCCTTTCCTTCTCCCTTACTTCCTGCCTGCCTGCCTGGGTCTCTCTGTGTTATTTAGGCTAAAAATGCAGTACTCACTCACAGGCCTGGTCTCATGACTGATCACTATGGAATCTCTGACTTTGCTCCTTTTCTGTCTCAAGTGAATTCCTTAGACAAACTGGTGACCTTGCACTGCCAGGGGTTCACCATGTTGGTTCCAGATTTAGTATGGATATCCAACTAGTTTAACCCACTGTAACTCAGAATTCCTTAGCCTAAGCTTCCTCAGTAACTGGAATTACAGGTGTATGCAACCATGCCCATTTCTTAGCCTTTGTACTTCAGGTACCACATCACCCTTGACTGTAAAAATGCCAAATCCCCTTACTATCTCCTCTCCCTATAGAAGAATGGAATTACAATTAAGGCAAATTAGTATGAAATTATCTTGTTTTATTTTGGTCAAAAGAAAATTCCAGAAATATATGTGACATATAACACTATTCTTCCACCCAATTGACCCATGTACCTATCCTATATCTTTTGGATAAGGTAGATCCTTTCAGATGCGTATTCCAACCACAGGTCCAATGTCACTGGATCTCAGCAACACCTCTGAGATTGAATTTATCTCCAAGAATTCAAGCTGATTTTTAATTATGCTTTGTACATGTACCTGCAGACTTTTAACATCATGGAGTTTAATGATGTCTTCTTTTCTTGATTTTATCTCCTTCAAATTTCTATCTGTTCCTTCTCTATCCACTGTCACTTTGAGATTCCCATCTCCTTCATATACTTTACTCTCATCTTTTTTTTCTTTCCCTAAATAAAGTCTCAGATTCCTCATTTCCCACTCTACTACCCCAATACTGCTTCTTATCTTGTCCCCTGAAGGGCAGGAAGGAAGAGTAAAGTCCAAAGACTGTTCTTCTCTCCTCTTGACTATTATGACACCCTCATTGCTTGTCTTATCTATTGGTTTCATCCAAGAGAGTGACCAATCTCCAGGCTGTTCTTTCTTTCCTTTGTTCTTTCTTTTCTTCCTTCCTTCCTCCCTTCTTTCTTTCTTTCTTTTCTTCCTCCTCACTATCTCCTCCTTTATTCCAGTCTTGTATGGAGGTGGCTTTTCTCCTTAACAAAGACTCAGCATACACACTCGATCCCATCTCCTCCTGTGTTCCCCAGCAGATTGTCTCCACTATCAAGCCTGCTTAATTTAAGATTAAGATCTCTTAAATATCTTCCTGTTTTCTGGCTCCCTTCCAGTTACCTACAAATTTAATGTCTCCCCCATTCTTATAAAAGATAAAACCCTCAGCAGATCCTATAATTTTCACTAACCATCATCTCATATCCTTCCTCTTTTTCTTGCCTGAAGTCCTTAAGAAAGTCATCTACATTAGGTTCCTCCATTTCCTCTCTTTGCACTCTTTCCCAAATTTTCTGCAGTCTAGATTCTCACCTCCTCATTCAGTTAAAACTTGTCTCTTCAAAGTCACTAGTGATCTAGTTGCCAAATATCAAGGCCTTTTCTCAGACTTCATCCTTTTTGACCTCTTGACAACATTTTGCACATTGTCACTCAGGAAAATTACTCTCTACCTTTCTCTCCTATATATCCCTGCCCTAAACTTTCCTCTGGGCCACAGTTTTGCATCATTCAACTACCTTTTGGACATTTCAAACTGGATGTCCCATAAGCATCTCAAACTCAACATCTCCAAAAGAGAATTCATTATGTCCCCCTCAAGCCCCACCTCCTTCAGAACCTCCATATTACTGGTGAGGGGACAACCATTCACATAGTAACATAGGCTCACAACTTTAGTGTTAAATTTAATGCCTCACTCTCTCTCACTAACACTATATAGTCAATCTGTTGCCAAATTTTTCTACCCACATGGCACCTCTCATACATGTACCCATTTCTCCACTTAAGTAGCAATCACTCTATTTCATCCCTCATTACCTCTCACTTATACTCTTTTGGTAGCTTTCAAATATTCTCCCTGTCTCAAATCTAACTCCTACTCCAATCCATCTTCCACTCAGCTACCAAAATGATTTTCCCAAAGCATGTCTGACCATGCAAAGCACTCTGTCCTTCCCCACCCCAACCACATTGGTTCTAGTGGCTGCCCATTACCTCCTGGATCAAATATGAAGTCTTTTGTTTGGCATTTAAGGCACTTTTCATAACTTAACTCCTTCCTACCTTTTCAGTCTCCTTATAATCTACTTTCTAATTCTGCCCTTTTGTTTTGCCCTCTCTCTCTCTGCCCATTCTCCCATGCCTGAAATGTTCTTCCCTCACCTCTGCCTCTCAACTTTCCTATTATAGAATGTGAGCTCCTTGAGGATAGGGACTGGTTTTCCCTTTCTTTGTTTCTCCAATATTTAGCATAGTGTCTAACAATAAGTAAGGGCTTAATAAACAATTACTGATTCATTTATTGATTGAATTTAATTCAATTCTTTATGTATCCTAAAATTTTATTAGTAGTATACACAGCAATATCTAAGGCGTCTAAATGAAAGAGAACAAAACAGTGGGCATGGGAATCATAGTATCCTTGAGTTTGCGAAGATCTTAGCACATAGATGAAGAAAATAAGACCCAGACATTGTGGTTTGCTTAAGGACACACAGCTAATAAGTAAAAGAATAAGACTTAAACCTAAATTTTCTGATTCCCAACAAGGTGTTCATCTCCCTTTACCATGCTCCCTTGTAATCTCTTACTTGCTAACAGCAGTACATTTACTTGAAATGTATTAAAAATTTGCCAAGAGCCACGTGATTAGTTCAGGGCAGTCAGACTCTGACTGCCAAATCCCTGCCACTAGCTTGTTATCATGAGTGAAATACCCTCTATTGAAGTCTTTCCTATTAGGTAAAGTGTCCATTTCAGAAGACCCCTGTCCAAAGAAAAACATGTTTTCTAAAAATATCAACCTATTCTATTCAAATGGTCATTCCATATTAGTGTCCTTCATGCACTCTCAGTTCCAATCAAACTGTCCTGCTAGAGGTCAATGACTCAAGTCCTCCTTGTCTGGAATGTAACTCTTCCTTACCTCTTCTCCTTAGAATCGGTGGTTTGCTTTAAAGCATAGCACAGGCGTCACCTCTTACAGGAGGCCTTTCCTGATTCCTCACCACCACTCCCAGTTACTCATTCTATGTGTGCATTTCTCTCTGTTCTGTGTATGTGTGTTTTCTGTTTTTGTGTGTGTGTGTGTGTGTGTTTTCTCTATGTCTTCCTTCTCTCTCTGTCTCTCTCTGTCTCTCTGTCTCTGTCTCTGTCTCTGTCTCTGTCTCTCTCTCTCTCTCTCTCTATCTCTCTCTCTTTCTCTCTCTCCCTGTCTCTCTCTCTCTCCCTCCCCTGTGTTTATTCTCTGTCTCTGTCTCTATGTATGGCTGTCTCTGTCTTTGTCTCTGTCTGTCTCTCCACACAAAAGCATGCATGCACATGTTATACATAAGCTCATTAAAACCAAGGATTGTATCCTTTTTGTCTTTGTATCCCCTATTGCCTAGTAAAATGTCTGACACATAATACATGCTAAATGAATAGTTATTTATTTATTTAAATTTATTATTTCACCAGAATAGGTATTAAAGATAAGGGTAGAGTAGAAAAAAGTATTAGAGTAGAAAATAGCAGAAAAAGAATAGAGTAGAAAAGGGTATTGATTTTTAAAAAGTGGAAGAATAAGGTCTGGAGAATGGGGAGTTGCTGGGAGAGTGATAGAAAGAGGCACCATCTAGTGAGAGGCCCAGGGCACTAAAGAAGGAATATGAAGGAGTTAGTGAAGCCATTGAAAATGAAGAGTGGATAACAAAAGAGGAAATTGAATATGTGTCAGCAATGCATGTTGTCATTGTCACTATTTTACTTACAGCTGGCCCTTCCTGTGGAATAACTTGTTTGGGATATCTAAATACTGGTAGAAGACTACGAGAACCAGACTACATAACTGGTCCCTGATCTACCAATTATTTGGAGGCAATCAGGAAATGCCCTTAATAACATGCTGAGCTGACAGAATGAAGAAGTCTATACTGCCTAGATACACTACCTATACCAGGACAATATCTGAAAAGCAAAAAAGAAAAGACTGGCTTACATATAGGCTGGAAACCCCCAGCTTGTTCAGATATCATCATTAAGTTTTACAAAAGTCGTCAAGATTTCAGACAAATATATAAGCTCTATATAATGCCAATGGACCCTAGAAACACCTTTAGGAAACAGACAAATTCTTAGGGTTAACTTGGGGGAGGTGAGGTACACCCCCACATTATTTATGAGGAGTTAAGTTTTTCTTCTCAGCAACTGGCTTACTCACCAATCTGTAAATATTAACTCTTACTTTCCCACCTACAACCTTTTGCTCTGGCCATTCCACATGTCTACCATCCCCATTCTGCTCCAATTGTCCAAATCCCACCCACCCATTCTTCAAGACCCAGCTCAAATTCAGTTTCTTCTTTAAAACAAAGCAAAACCTTTCAGCAACCTCAGTCTCAGATTCCTTTTTTTCTGAATTCTTATAGCAGATCAAATGAGATAATATTTATAAAGCAGTTAGCACAGTGCCTGGCACATAGTAGGCACTTCATAAATTCTTATTATCTTCCCTGCTTCTGCCCCTTTCCACTCAAAGAAGTTATCACCTAATTCACTTAGCAATTAATGTTCTTAAAAATGTTTCCTAATGCAATGGATAGAGCATTTGGCCAGGAGTCAGTAAAACCTGAATTCAAATATGAAAGACCTCAGACACTTATACTGAACAAGTCACTAAACCTTTGTCTGCCTTAGTTTCCTCAACTCTAAAATAAGGATAATAATAGCATGTTCCTCTCAAAGTTGTTGTAAAAAAAAAAGATGACATTTGTATAGTGTTTGGTACATAATAGGTACCAATAAATACTTGTTTCCTTTTCTCCCCCACCCCCATTTAACTTTTCTTGTGTTTATATCTCCCCAAGAAGACTGGAAGTTCCTTAAAAACCAGAACAGCGTCCTACAGTTCTTTAACACTTGATGAGATCAAACACAATGCCTTGCATATAGGATACATTAAATGTGTTGATGTGATATTTATTTGATCTGATTTGTTCATTTGATAAGTAAGATGGTGGTGCCACTGCTGGGTAAGAATAAGAAGACAATTTTGTTACAAAAGTAATTATATTCAATAATAAAAAGACCTCAAAATTTTATGACTTTTATACAGTTTTTCCCCACTAATTAGAATAATACAACCAGCCGTATTCCTGGGAACTGGGTCTTAGCAAGTTCTAAGAATTTACCCAGAAAACTTTGAAATATTGAAAAATTTACCCAGAAAACCCCAAATCCCAAAGAACTTAAGACTTCAGATTTCTTGGGAAACAAACAAAGTGTAGTCTATTTTAATGAAATCTTTTGTTCTCATTATATAGCAGAAGGGTCATAATTAGAAACACCCTCCCTCCATCCCTGATATCGCCAAAACTCATGAATCAAAATACATTTTATTCATCAAACAAAAGGACAAGAAAAAAACAAAAAAAAGGATCTTAATGAATAATACACAAACTGTCTTGGGAAACTGATTTACAGGTTCAATGGAAGATCACAGAGAAGTGCCTTTGTGTTCTACAAGAAATGGGATTTTAATCAACTGTTAGAGGGAAGCTCTTTGTGGGATTGTGGGATAAACAGAATATCTTTGGGGAAAGTGTGGCATGATGAAAAACACATCAGCCTAGTGTTGAAGGACCTGGGTTCACATTCTACTTTGGAGGTTTGCTACCTGTCTGTGACCTTTCATCTTCCTGGTCCCCAATTTTCTCTCCTATAAAGTGAAGAGATTGGCCTAAATGGATTTTGAGGTCCCCTCCTCTGGCTCTAATTCAAAGTATGTTTTTTAAAATGCATTAAAAAATGAATCAATTATAACAATGGTATAATGAGTGAAAATCTCCAAGAAACAGAGTTTCTGGGTAAATTGTAATCAATTTTATAAATTTTGGCTAGCAAATAATCAATAAAATGAGTTCAGTTGTTCTTCTCAATGATCAAAGAGAGTTAACAGGGAATATCTTGAATATTTTGTAAAGCCTTTTGAAAAGGGATACACCTGAAGGTGGAAATCAACTCTGATTGATAAACAAGTAATTAGATAATAAATATTATAATGAGAGGTGGGTTTATTCTAACAAAGAGATGCTGGACTGACTGATCCATTTAGTCCTGGACACAGAGACTTCTCTCTAAGAAAACAAGACAAAAGAGGGAATCTGCTTCCATTCATAGCTGTCTGACTAAAGCACAATGAGCCAGCATTCACCAATTCACCTAGACTAGAATTTCTTTACCCTTTGATCAGATCTAAGTTTTCCCAGTGTGTTAGCAACCACATTATCACACTGGATGGCCTGCTAGCACAGGTTCTTTGATCTGCTTTTCTAAAGGAAAGACACCTTTAAAGGGGTTAATGATCTTACTTTAACTAACAGACAGATAAATACAGACAAGTAGAAAGAAGTGAGTATCCGAGAAAGAATCCAACAGACAAGGCTCCAGCTGTGTAAACAGAGTAATACAACCACCTACATACACCACCAGACCAGAAGAGCATCAACATCAGAGTGGGGAGGTGGGGGAAGTGAGGGCTCTTAACAAATGGCTACTTAGAGCCCCATCCAGGGAATCAAAAGATCCTTCTCATGAGCCAGCCTCCAAACCGCCCAGTAAATATAGTTTTCAACTAATAGGCTCAGAGCAAGAAGGCACTGCAACCCTCCTGACTCAGTACATAATTAGCTTAATACCAAAAGGTGTGAGAGCCTTCCTACAAGCAAGCCTTTGCCTAAGCAAGTTCCTCCTTAGGCAAGTTCCTTCCCCTATGGGTTTTATGTGACTTACAATGTATCACAGCTGTGAAAACAGCAAGACATCTGTGATTGACATGTGGTCACATAGGTCTGTTAATTAACAGGGAAGACGTTCCTATTCCATTAACATTATATTTGGTTAATAGATTTCTTAAAGAAGCACTATGATTTTTTTAAAAAGATAGTAAATAGATACAAGAATTGGGAACAAGAATAGTACTTACTGCAAGAATACATAATTACTAAAGAGAATTATCAAAAAGATATTTCTCTTTAAAAAAAAACTTACCATTTTAAGTATGGGGTTTGGGTGGGGCTAGTTAATTAGCTTTAGATAAGTAAGTTTATTTTCTTTTGGGATAATTTTAGTCTCCAAAAATAAATAAAAAGATATCCTATCCATCTAACTCTCATTCAGATTTTCCCATAGACCTAGAAAGGTGTAGGGATATGCTGAAACCAGGTGGAACCAGCTGAAACTGGAGCTGACTGTCAAATTTTCAGCATAAGCATTTATACTGTGGAAATCAGCAAATGCTACAAATCAGGGCTTGGTTTATTGTATTGTTGTTTATCTAGACAAAAAATGAGAGAGAAAATGTTAATTCAAAGTAAACATAAAAATGTGTTGTCAGTATTTGGGGGGGGGAGCAGAAGGGGTAGTACCAGTTGTCCTCTATCCAAATGTGTTTTTCCAGTAACTCTTCCTAGTCACTCTTCACCTATCCACAAAATACTCTTGTATTTACTTTGAATACAAATATACTTAACAGTGTACAAGTTATTTCCCCATAGAATATTTCTTAAAGTCTATGATAATTTAGTTTTTGTCCTTATATCACACAGTGCCTGCCACATAGTAGATGTCTAATAAGTTCTTATTAACTGACTATTTCTGACAATTAAGTGCAACTTTTGAAAAGGTTTCTGTCCTGCATGGATATAGAGGACTGTATGCTCTGAAGGAAAAGAGAAGAGTTTCAAAGAACACTAGAAGAAATGAAACATGGCTTCCATGTTGCTGTTTTTCAGTTGTTTTAGTCATAGCTGACTCTTCATGACCCAATTTGGGGTTTTCTTGGCAAAGATACTGGAGTGGTTTGTCATTTCCTTCTCCAGTGCATTTTACAGATGAGGAAACTGAGGTAAGCAAGGTCAACTGATTTGCCGGGATAACACGGCTAATAAGTGTCTGAGGCCAGATTTGAACTCAGGTCTTCCTTATTCCAGGCCCAGCGCTCTATCCACTTAGACACCTAGCTGCAGTAGCATACATATCTTGATCTTTTATCTTCTTTGATGTGTAACATTAACAAAGGGGAAAGGAATAAGCATTTGTATAGCACTTATGTTTTAGGCACTGTACTAAGGGCTTTACACATATTACCTCATTTGATCCTTACAACAACCCTAAGAGATGAGTCCTATCCATATTTTATATTTGAGGAAACTGAGGCAGGCAGAGGTTGAGTGACTTGTCCAAGATCACACAGCTCAGAATTGTCTAAGGCTGAATTTAACCAGCAGTTCTCAACCTGTGGGTTATGTTCAATTTGTAACAATGAAAATACATCCTGTATATCAGACATTTACATTATGATTCATAACAGTAGCAAAATTATAGTTATGAAGTAGCAACAAAAATAAATTTATGGTTGGGGGTCACCACAACATGAGGAAATGTATTAAAAGTTTGTGGCATTAGGAAGGCTGAGAACCACTGGCTTAAACTCAGATCTAACTACTCGTTTTGATAATTCTCTCACTTCAAACCAAGTTTCATTTTAGTATCTATATCTATAAATACATAATATGTATATCAGGAATATAAATGAATATGTGCCTACTCTATTTCTCTGAAAAGGAAAGACACTGCTTCAGAAAAGAACTGAAGTGATCTCTAAATCAGTGGAAGTTCAACAGTATAGAAGGATTTATAAATATTTGGATGTGTTAGGTACAAAACTGCTACGATAATGGAAAATACTCACTTAGCTGATTGTCGTGGTACATTTCCACGTAGATATCCTGCTGTCACCTCAAACTCAGCATGTTCAAAACTGAAAGCATCACTTCTTCCCCAAAGTACATTTCATCTTCCAGCTTTATTTCTGGTTGTGGCACACTAGTCCCCTCGTTACACAGACTTAAAATCTAGGAGTCATTTATCACTCTACCCTTTCTTTCATTTCCTTCACTTAGCCATCAGGTTTTATCAATTTTTTTTAACATTTTTCATATCAATTCTGTTCCCTCCATTTTCTCTGCCACCACCTTCCCCTACCAGTGGTTCTCAACCTTCCCAATGCCTCAACCCTTTAGTACTCGTACGTGGGCATATCTGCATGTGGGCACACCCTCCTGGAGATGGACAGAGGAGTGGTGTCTTGGCTCCTAAGCCCGTCAGAAATATGTGTTTTCCAATGGTCTTAGGCGACCTCTGTGACCCCTGTGAAAGGGTCATTTGACCCCCGACATAACCCACAGGTTGAGAACCACTGCTAGACACTCTTGATTTCACACTGAACTCAGGTAACTGCCTTTTAATTGGTTTCTTTACTGCCTACCTCTCCTCCTTTATTATCCTACAGCCTACTACTGTCTGACCTGTATCCTCCAAACACTGTTTTCATTGTCTCATGACATATACAAATATACATTCCCACAAACACAAACACCTCTTAAAAACATGCAGTGACCACCACCCCCTGTCTATAGAATAAACTCCAAATGCTCACCCCTGCATTCAAGGCCCTAATAAATCTGACACTGTCTCACATGTTCAGTCTTACTTTCCAATGCTCCTAGATACAAACTCAGCCCTCCAGTCAAACTGGTCTACATATAGTTCATTGAACACTTGTTCAGTACTTTTGTTTATTCTGTCCTTTTTTGCCAAGGACAGTATTCTGTCTCTGCCCCCACCCCCACCCCTTGCCACACTCCATCCTTTTAAAACTCTATGATCATTAAAGGTCCAGTTCAAAACCAACGTCCTCCAAAAGATTTTTCCCCATTGCTTTAGCCCACACTGTTTTTTATTCCTTTAAGAAACTATAGCAATAATTTTCTATATCTTTTATTTTGTCACTAAATCCCATACTGTCTTGCATTGTTACTTACATCCTGTGTTTCTTAAGTTTCTTGTTAACAAGAGACTTTATAAGGTCCTGGAAAGTAAAGAGCAAGATCATGTTTTATAACTCTAATTATCTTCTTCCCCTTTACAATCCACCTCTACACCCTAGAATCTTATATACTTTGAATATAGTAAAGAGTTCACTTGCTGAGCTCTTTAAGGATAAATAAATAAATAATCGTTGCCATTTTCCAGGTTGTAACTCTCAAATTTCGTAGAACTACTACTTTGCTACTTCATTATGGTGCAAATTGCCACTCACAGGTTAGGCAACTCAACCTAACTGAAAAATTGGAGTGCCTAGAGTGGAAAACAAGAGGCAGCTAGGCAAGGCAAAGAACCAGCATCAGCTTGTCCACCATCTCCCCTCACACTGTGATGGAGACAGTCCAGAGTCTTAAATCTAAGAGCTTTAGGAATGTCAATGTCTCCCAAAGCATAGATCTTCTTTCAGTCCAGTTTCTGCAGCCATTATGGTGGGTAGAAATCATTGTAGAGATGAGAAGGGACCCTTCTTCTGCACCTTAAACAGCAACTGCTACCATTAGTCTGATAAGCACAAGAACCATGAGAGGGGGAACACCTGCCAGACCACTGGTCCTGCTTCCAACAGCCATCAAATCCTGTGGAGAAGGGGCTAGCTACCCCTACCACCTACCAACAGTCATAGTATACACATGCCATCCTTTCTAAATCAGCAAAGCACTCTGCAGGAGAGAAAGGAGACAGTAAGTGTCAAGAAAATTCAGCCACCACCACCTCCCCTCCTCAGATCCTGATGGAGACAGCCCAGGCCCCTTAAACCAAGAGTCCTTGGATTAGCAATGCTTCCAGTCCAGTGTCTGTAGCCATCATTCTGAGAAGCAAGGGACTCTTTTGGAGATGCAGCCTGGAAGTTTCTCTTTAGGGTGCTACAGCCCCATTTGCTGAAGACCAAAAAAAGAAAGTCCTTGTCACCAAAGGTCTTGATACTGTCAACTGGCTCAACAGCAGAAATCAGTGTCCTTTTAGTCAGTGGAAACAATATTACAGAATAGGTATACCTCCTGCCCTGTACATTAAGGACAATCAGAATTTCAGCTGAAACCTTTCATCTATACTGTCTCCTCAATTAAAATACGAGTTTCTTGGGGCAGCTAGGTAATGCAGTGAATAGAGCACCAGCCCTGGAGTCAGGAGGACCTGAATTCAAATCCAGCCTCAGACAAGTAACACTTACTAGTCATGTGACCTTGGGCAAGTCACTTAACCCCAATTGCCTCCTCCAAGGGGAAAAAAATATTAGCTTCTTGAAATCAGAGACTGTCATACTTTTCCATCTGTATCCTTAAAGCTTAGCATAGGATTTAACTCACAATCAACACTAAATAAATGCTTTAATTGGACACCAACATCTCAGTACCAAAAGTGCTATATGTGAAAGCAGAAAAAAACTGTCAATAAGTTGGAATTAGTAAGACTGGGTAGACACAATCAAAGCCAGTGAAAGGAAAAATGTTTTTGAAGGCAATTTTTTTAGTAATTTATTTTTAATTAACTTTTGCTTATTTTTAGTTTACATCATTCATTTACACAAGATTTTGAGTTACAAATTTTCTCCCTGTCTTTTCCCTACCCACCACCCAAAAACAGTGATCCCACTGTATATCCCCTCCCCCAATCTGTTCTCTCCTATGTCCTCCCCCTTCACCCCTCTGACTTTCCAGTAGGGCAAGATGAATCTCCCTACCCCAGTGCCTGTATATCTTATTTCCCAGTTGCATGTAAATAATAATAATAATATATGCATACTTTTTTAACTTTTGATTTTAGAATTTTAAATTCTAGATTCTTTCCCTTCCTCCCTCATCACCCACCCCCACTGGAAAGACATACAATTCAATACAAGGAAGGCAATTGTTTTACTGGTAACTGATTTTCAAGATGCTTCTTTAAGGAAGGATTCCACAAGAATAGAAATGATTAAGTCTTACATAAGGTGGCATCACATGCAGTAGAAAAAAGAACTGGAAGTCCAGTGCCAAGATGGAAGAGTAAGGAAGGAACATCCTAATGCCCTCCCAAATTTCCCTCCAAACAACTAGAAAGCTGCCTCAGAATTGGTCTAGGACAAGAGTGAGGAACCTGGGGTCTCCAGGCCACATGTAGCCCTCTAGATCCTCAAGTGCAGCCCTTTGACTGAATCCACACTTCACAGAACATATCTCCTAAATAAAAGTCAAAAGGCCACACCTAAGGACCTAAAAGGCTGCATGTGGCCTCAAGGCTTCAGATTCCCCTTCTGTGGTCTAAGAAAAAGTCTAGGAAAAGTTCAGCAGGAAAAGTCTATTTCACTCAGGTGGGAGGGGAACAAGGTCCAACAAGGTCCAAGAGTAACAGTCAGCCAACATCACATCAAGGCTCCAAGTCTGGAACAATCCACTATGAAGGTCCTGCCCTCCTGTAAACCAGAAGACCTCTAGGGTAGTGAACAGTCTATGGAGCAGAGTAAGGTCCCACATCAGTGACTGCAACCCCAAGCCCAAGCCATGATTGCTGAAATTGACCCCATTGATGAAAAACAAAGGCCAGAGCCATGGCTGGGCAACAGTAAGAACCAATCCCTGGTGCCTACAAGTAGACCCTGTTTTCCACTGTAACCTAGCAGTAGGGGCCTACCCCTGGAGCAGGCCATCAACCAAATCTCACAGCCAGGGGAGGCCAATGGGGAGGCCCCACCCAGTAGTACAAGCAAGAAAGGAAGCTTACCCTCCAGAGAAAGCAAGCAGCTAAGCCCTGAAGCCCAGTGAAAGCCAGCAGTAAGATCCCAGAGCACCAGCACAAAAAGTTTGGGACAGTGCAGGACCAGAGCCCAAGTCTCACACAAAAACACCAAGTCACTAAAAGAAAACACAAGAAAAAATGAACAAAAAAAGAATTAATCTCTGTAAAATTACTATGGTGATAGGGAGGATCAAGGCATAAGTTTAGAAGAGGACAATAGTGTCAACATGGCTACATGTGAAGCCTCCAAAAAAAATGTAATTTAGTCTCAGACCCAAAAAGAATTCCTAGAAGAGCTTAAAAGGGATTTTAAAGGGCAAGTTAGAAAAATAAAAGAACAAAATGGTAAAAATAAATAAGAGTAATGTGAGAAAGATCTGAAAAAAAGAGTCTAAAATATGGAAAAGGATATGCAAAAAATTTACTGAGGAAAATAACTCCCTAAAAAATAGAAATGACCAAATGGAAAAGGAAATAAGAAACTCCTTAAAAATTAGAATTGAACAAGTGAAAACTAATGCCTGTATGAGACATTGAGATACAATAAAACAAAATTAAAAATGTTTTTAAAAATAGAAAAAAGGTGAAATATCTCATTCAGCAAAGAAGTGATCTAGAAAATGAATCCAGGAGAGATAATATAAGAATTATTGGACTAAATAAAAGTCATAATGATTTTTCTTTAAAGCCTTGAAAGCATCTTTCAAGAAATTATCAGAGAAAAGTGCTCTGATATAGTAGAACCAGAGGGCAAAATAGAAATTAAAAGAATCCACAGATCACCATCCAAAAGACATGACAAAATGAAAACTCCCAGGATCATCATAGCCAAATTCCAGAGCTCAAAGATCAAGGAGAAAGTATTACAAGCTGCCAAAAGGAAACAATTCAAATATTATGGAGCTACATTTAGGATTGCACAGGATTTGGCAGCTTCCATATTAAAGAACCAGAGGGCTTGGAATATGATACACTGGAAGGCAAAGGAATTAGAATTACAACCAAGAATCACTTACCCAGCAAAATTGAATATAATCTTTCATGGGGAAAAAGGGACATTTAACACAATAGAGGTCATTTCTATTTAAAGAATTCTATTTAAAGCATTTATATTTAAAAGACTAGAGCTGAATGCAAAATTTGACCTCCAAAATAAGATTTAAGATTAAGAGGAAACAGCAAAGAGAAAACATAAGAAATTCAATAAGGTTAAACAGTTTGTATTTCTGTATGGCAAGATAATTTCTTAACAACTTTATTACCATAAGAGCAATTAGAAGGAGTATATGTAAACAGATGGTATAGATATAATTAGGTGACTTTGATGGGATGATACCAAAAAACAAAATAAAGGGGTGAGAAAGAAGGGGGGATTGAAAGGCATAAATTATCTGGAGAAATTATGGAGAAAATTGGGGGCAGGAGGTGGAAGGCAATGCTGAAACCTTACTTTCATCAAAATTGGCTCAAAGAGAGAATAACATACACATTCTGTTGCATATAGAAATCAGTCTTATCCTATAAGGAAGTAAAAAAGGGATGAGGAAAAGAGAAAGGGGAGAGGAGACTGATAAAAAGAAAGGGTATACTGGGGAAGGTGGCAGTCAGAAATAAAACACTTGTAAGGAGAGAAGGGCTAGGGCAAGACAGAGATGGGGATATATGAACCAAAAAGAGCATGGAGGGAAACATGCAGTTATCATAACTATAAATGTGAATGGGGTGAACTCACCCATAAAACAGAAGCAGATAACAGAATGGATTAAAAACCAGAATATTACAATTGTGTTATTTACCAAAAAACACATTTGAAACAGAAAGATGCACACAGGGTAAAGGCAAGGGGCTGGAGTAAAATCTATTATGCTTCAGATGAAGCAAAGAAAGTGGGGGGGGGGTTGTAGGGGCAAATCACAATCTCAGATGAAGCTAAAGAAAAAATAGATTTAATTAAAAGAGATAAAGAAGGAAACTATATCTTGCTGAAAAGTACCATAGACAATCAAGTCATATCTACTAAACATATGTGCACCAAATGGTAAAGTATCTATATTTTTAAAGGAGAAGTTCAGTGAGTTACAGGAGGATATAGATAATAAAACTATACTAGTAGGGGACCTCAATTTTCCCTCTTAGAACTAGATAAACCTAGCCAGAAAATAAACAAGAAAGAAGGTAAGGAGGTGAATAAAATACTGAAAAAGTTAGATATAATAGATCTCTGGAGAAAATTGAATGGATATAGAAAAATAGAAAAAAAAATACCTTTTTCAGCAGTACATGGCACCTACACAAAAACTGGCTATATATTAGGACATAAAAATCTCACAGTCCAATGCAGAAAAGCAGAAGCAATAAACACATCCATTTCAAATCATAAAGCAATAAAAAATTATGTTCAGTAATGGACAATGGAGAGATTAAAATTAATTTGAAATTAAAAGTATAGTACTGAAAAACAAATGGGTCAAAGAACAAATCATAGAAACAATCAATAATTTCATTAAAGAAAATTAGTTCAATGAGACAATGTATCAAAATTTATTGGATGCAGCCAAAGCAGAATTTAGTGGAAAATTTATCTCCAATTGCCTACATCAATAAAAAAGAGAAAAAGCAGATCAATGAATTTGGTAGGCAACTAAAAAAAATTGGAAAAAGAACAGATGCAAATCCTCATCAAATTGGAAATTCTGAAAATCAAAGGAGAGTTTAATAAAATTAAAATCAAGAAAATCATTGAACTAATAAATAAAACAAGAATATTACTTTATAAAAAAATCAATAAAATAGAAAAGTCATTGATTGATTCAATTTTTAAAAGGAAAGAAAACCAAATTATTTGTATAAAAATGAAAGCGATGAATTCACCACCAAGGAAGAAGAAATTAAGGCAATTGAGTTAATATAATTATTATATTATGTTATATTACATTATGTTACATTATGTTTCATTATATTACATTATATTGTATTATATTATATTATATTAAAGAGCTATTTTGTCTAAGTATTTGGCAATAAATTTGATAATCTAAATGAAATGTATGTATATCTACAAATAAATTACCCAGATTAACAGAAGAAGAAATAAAATACTTAAATAATCCAGTCTTATAAAAACAAGTTGAACAAGCCATCAATGAACTTCACAAGAAAAAGTCCCCAGGTCCAGGTGGACTCAAAAGTGAATTCTAACAAATATTTTTTTTAAATCAATTCCAATACTATAAAAAGTATTTGGAAAAAATAAGAGAAGAAAGAGTCCTACCAAATTCCTTTCATATCACAAATATAGTGCTGATACCAAAATCAGGAAGAGCCAAAACAGAGAAAGAAAATTAAAGAACAATTTCTCTAATGAATATTGATGCAAAAAAATTAAATAAAATATTAGCAAAGAGATTATAACAACATGCCACAAGGATCATACATTATGTCCAGGTGGTATTATACCAGGAATACAGGACTGGTTCAATATTAGGGAAATTATCAGTATAATTGACCGTATCAATAACAAAACCAACAGAATCAGATGATTATCTCAATAGATGCAACAACAACAAAAAGCCTTTGACAAGATACAGCACCCATTCCTATTAAAAACATGAGAGAGCACAGAAATGCATGGAGTTTACCTTAAAATGATAAGTTATATTTATCAGCAAATATTATATGTAGTGATAAGCTAGAAGCCTTCCCAATACAATCAGGAGTGAGGCAAAGATGCCCATTTTCACCTCTATTGTTTGATATTGTACTAGTAACGCTAGCTTTAGCAATAAGAGAAGAAAAAGAAATGAAAGGAATTAGAATAGACAATGAGGAAACAAAATTATCACTCTTTTTAGATGATATGTTATACTCAGAAAATCCTAGATAACCAACTAAAAACTATTTTATATTATTAATAACTTTAGAAAAGTTGTAAGATACAAAATAACCACATAAATCTTCAGCATTTTTATATATAACAAACAAAATCCAGTAGCAAGAGATAGAAAAAGAAATTCCAATTAAAATAACTGTAAACAATATGAAATGCTTGGGAGTCTACCTGCCAAGACAAACCCAGGAACTATATGATCACAATTATAAAATACTTTTCACACTAATAAAGTCAGATCTAAAGAATTGGAAAAATATTAATTGTTCATGAGTAGGCCACATCAATATAATAAAAACATCAATTCTACCTAAATTAGTATATTTATTCAGTGCTACACCTATCAAACTATCAGCAAGTTATTTTATAGAGCTGGAAAAAATAATAACAAAATTCATCTAGAAGAACAAAAGCTCAAGGGAATCAATAAAAAGATGCAGAAGAAGGTGATCTAGTCATACCAGGTCTCAAACTATATTATAAAGTGGTATCTATCTAAACAATCTGGTTCTATCTAAGAAATAGGGTGGTGGGTCAGTGGAATAGATTATTTATAAATTCATCATAGTAAATGACCATTGTAATCTACTGTAAGATAAACCCAGGGATCCAAGCTTTTGGGGAAAAAACCCATTATTTAACAAAAACTGCTGGGGAAACAGGAAAATAGTATGGCAAAAGCTAGGTATAGACAAGCATCTCACACCAAACACCAAGATAAGGTCAAAATGGGTACATGATTTAAACATAAGGGGTACTATCATAAGGAAATTAAGAAAGCATGGAGCAGTTTATATGTCAAATTCATGGATAATGGAAGAATTTAGGACCAAAGAATATACAGAGAGCATTAAAAATGTAAAATAGATGGTTTTCATCATGTAAAATTAAAATATTTTTGCACAAATGAAACCAATTTAACCAAAATTTTAAGGAAAGCAGAAAACAGGGAGGAAATTTTTGCAACATATATCTCTGATAAAGGCCTCATTTCTCAAATACATAGAGAACTAAATCAAATTTATAAAAAATACAAGTCATCCCTCAATTGATAAATGGTCAAAGAATATGGACAGGTAATTTTCAGAGGAAGAAATCAAAGTTATCTATAGTCATAAGAAAAATGCTCTAAATCACTATTCATCAGAGAAAAACAAATTAAAACAAGTATGAGGTACTACATACCTATATATATTATCATGCCTATCAGAGTTACTAAAATGACAAAAAAGAAAATGTTGGATGTTGAAAGGCATGTGGGAAAACTGAGACACTAACGTATTGTTGGTGGAATTGAAAATTGACCCAACCATTCTGGAAAGCAATTTGGAACTATGCCCAAACGCTTATCAAACTGTACATACCCTTTGATCCAGCAATATCATAGCTAGGTCTATATCCCAAAGACATTCAAAACATGAGGGATAAATGACTTATTTGTACAAAAATATTCATAGCAACTATTTTTATAATGGCTAAGAATTGGAAATGAAAGGGATGTCCATCAATTGGGGAATGGCTAAACAAGCTGTGGTATATGCCTGTAATGGAATATTATTGTGCTATAAGAAATGACAAGCAGGATGATTTCAGAAAAACCTAGTAGGACCTATATAAACTGATCCATGATGAAGTGAACAGAACCAGGAAAATTATGTTACACAGTAACAGCAGTATTATTTCACAAAGAATTGTGAATGGCTGAGCTTTTCTCAGCAACATGATGATCCAAGACAATTCTAAAGGACTAACAATGAAGCATACTGTCTGCCTCCAGAAAAAGACCTGATATGTTTTGAATACAGACTGAAGCATGCTATTTTTCACTTCCTTTCCTTTTTTCTTTTTTTCAAATCTTCTCATATTAAGTGAAAATATGTAACTGTTTTACATAATTTTTTATTTATGTTTTACATAATTGCATATGTCTAACCTGTATCTATTTGCTTACCATCTCAGAGTTGGAGGAGGAGAGGGAAGGAGGGATGGGTGGGTTTGGGGACTCAAAACTTTAAGTTAAAAACGTTTAAAAATTGAAGTAAATAAAATCAGGATCCAACAATAAGTTTCTACATGTAACATATTCAAAAGTGAGGAATGCACACAAAGTTAAGACTTTAAGTGAATAAGTTATTTTGTCTACTATAAATTCCCAAATTAACTATAAAGGACATGAAGAAAGATACTATCTGTAGCCAGAGAAAGAACTGAAAAATAGATGTATAGAACAATTTGTGGTTAATGGTAGTCATCTCGAGGGTGGGGGCCTGGAGGTGGAGAAAGAATGGAAAGGAAAAAAAAAGAAAAAAGCACTGGGATTGTACCTGGCTTCAAAATAATTAGCTGTGCTTCTAACTACCCGAGTAATCTCAGGCAAGTCACTCAACATCCTTGGGCCTTGATAGCCTTACTATAAAATGAGGGTGTTGGACTAATTGGTCACTGAGTCCCTCTTCCATCTCTAAAACTATATTCCTACAACCACCAAGGTCCCAGGTAGGTTGGAGTTACTTACATGAGGAAATAGATATTGCTGGCACCAACACCCCATCTCCCTTCCCCACTTATTTCTATCTTGTCCATGTGATGCCTTATGCCCTTGGTCATCATCAAAGGCTTGAGCAGAGAGGGGCAATTCTATGGAGAACAATGGAGATCCTGCCACACATGTCATCAGTGAATTGGGAAGGCTTTGTAGAAGAATTACCTACAGTCTGAGGCAGGATTGTTTTGTGGTCTACACCAGTGCAAGGACCCCTAATGCCAACCGTTTACATCCTGGATTCATGGAGTAAATGTACAGAGGACAGCAAAAACAAATGCAAGAGAAACAGACAAAGCAATGTTGCTACTCTTGTGTCAAATTTAACATGCATAATTTTTTTAAAAAACCCAAAAACATAAATTGAGTTTCTCAGATTTTTTTGTTCCTTGTTATTGAAAAATTTTTTGGGAGTTGCTAAGTTCGTAATACAAAAGAAAACGTAATGTTTTTAATAATAAAGAGAAGCCCAAGGAGGAAGACAGTGTAGTAAAAATAGATAAGGTACTGAATTTGGAATTAGAAAACAGGTTTGAATCTTGTCTCAGACACACACTAATCCTGGGCAAGTCACTTCACCTCTGGAAGACTGTTTTCCTATCTGTAAAAAAGAAGGTTTTAAGTCCAATGGCCTCTAAAATTCCTTCTTATTCTAAACCTGTGGTCCTTTTAGACTAGGAGCAATTCCTGCAACCACACATAGTCATTCATGCACACTCATACATGCATACAACTGGCAATTTTGTGCAGTCATGAGACAAGCCTCGGTTTCATGAGGTTTTAATTCTTAAAAACAGTAATAATAATGTTTAAACTATGAGTTACTCAAACATGTGCCTCATGTACACAGGATAAAGACAGAGGCAAGGTTCAAAGACTCCCAGATTAGCAAACTGTCCAGCCAGGCCAGCATATGTGAGGTAGCATGATTAAAAAAAAAATACCTCCCAATTCCAAGGCTACATCATTCAAGCAAACAGTTTTTCAAAGATGCTGAACTTGACCTGGGGGGTGTGGGGAAGGGAGGGAAGGAGAGGAAACACTGTTGCTCCTCCAAGTATCATCTCTGTTGGACAAATTTGTTTGTTCACTTAGATTTCTGGCCACCAGAGATTTCTGTCCTTTGGATTTATATCTGAAACACTGGGGTGTCTCCCCTGTTCCATGCTGCAGCCTTCCTCACCAATGCAAAGGATTATGGATGATACAAAAGGCAAGGACAGTCATGTAGGAAGGCAAATGACCTTACAGTGAGGGGACCTGATACAATCTACTGACACTGCAAGGACAACTCATAGTGTCTGTCCTTCTCCCAGGAAACCTTCATGAAACTGACCCAATGCGCTATCAAGGTAAGTATCAAAACCTTTGAAACAGATTGTGTCCCTGCCACTTAAGCATAAATCCTCAGAAGGACTTTTGTGCCAGGAAGTAAACAAGGATTCCAGGCTGCTTTTTTTTTTTCCTCAGGGCCCAGTGTTGTTGAGAAAAACAGCTGGGGGACACATAGGTGGAGTTGTACAGAGTAAGCTAATCTCCCGTTGCCAAGGTAATCTGAAGAAATTCATCCTGTACCCTTGATAGGAAAGGAAGGCACACAGGCATTCTGAAATTTTATTTCATTTCTTTTTTAAGTGATAAAATGCCATTTTTGCACTAATCTTAGAGGGGGGAAATGTCTAGTATTTAATATACATTAAAAGCAAAAGCATTTATAGGCACTTTACCTTTGTGGTCCTCAGTTTCTCACCTATAAAATGAAAGGCTTTGAACTAGCTGACCACAGGTATGTTCCATCTTGAGAAATATGATCTTGTGATTCTATGATAAGTATTCAGCATCTTTCAAGGATGAGTTTAAATGCCTCAGTCTATATTAAGCCTTTCTGGATCCTTTCTAGCTACTAGTAGAATGTACCCTCTCTATTGTCTTGAATTTTGTTCTGTATTTATCTATACAGAAACATGTTTTTTCTACCAGTAGAGAATCAGCGCCTTGAGAAAAAGACTGGTTGCAGTTCTTTGTGTCCCCATTGTCTGGCATACAGCAGGCACATATTAGATCAATTGTTCTTAATCCTGTGGTGTCATGGACCCCTTTGCAGTATGGCAAAGCTTATGAATTCTTTCTCAAAATAACAATTTTAAATGCACAAAGTAAAACATACAACATGACAGAAGAAAACAATTATACTGAAATACACTCAAAGTATTTTTGCAAACAAATTTGCAGATCCCAGGTTTATTGTTGTTGTTCAGTCCTTTCAATTGTTTCCAACTCTTTGCAACTCCATTTGGGGTTTTCTTGGCAAAGATACTGGAGTGGTTTGCCATTTCCTTCTCCAAGTCATTTTGTAGATGAAGAACTGAGACAAACAGGGTTAAATGACTTGCCCAGGGTCACACAGCTATTAGGTGTCTGAGGTCATTTTTTAACTCAGGAAGAAGAGTCTTCCAGACATCAGACCTGGCACTCTTTCCACTGCACCACCTACTTGCCCAGATCCTAGGTTAAGAATTCCTTTTTAGACGTCTGCCTGTGAGTGAAGGGTTGCGTTGATAGCCATGAATCATCAATGACTTCATGTGGACAGCTGGTTCAGTCTTTGGAGTGTGGGAATATTCAGCCTTGTGAACCAAATATCTTGGTTAACTACAGTTGTCACTTTTCATCTGAATGCTGAAGTGTTGCAGAAATGCAACCACACAAAGAGTAGAAAGAGTTGAATCATCTGGTTTTCCACCACAGATATAAAGAAAAAAAAGCCACTGCCATACCACAAGGCAAACTGAATTTACAAGACTTCATCTTTCAGTCATACTGAAATATAATGGAAAGATTATTGGAATGAAGAGTCAGAAAATATCTCATTGACTTAGAGCTGCAAGGAACCTTCCAGGTCATGGATCGTGTCTTCTTTTTGTTTTCTATTTTTCACAGCAGTTCAATACAGAACTTTACACATAGTAAGGGCTAGAGGACACTTTGATTTAATCAAGAAGAGAGGACAAAGATTACCCAAAAAAATGGAAACCCTAAGAAAAGATAAAGATCTTTGAAACAGGAATTGGGAATCTAACTTCAGAGCTGAGAATGTGAACTCTGAAAACACAAAACACTTAAAAGTAGGCACAACCCTAATTAAGCCTTTTTACCTTTTGCCATCTTTTATTGGCTAACTCCAAGATGATAATTAAATGAAAAGTACTATGATGAGTTTATGTTAGATATATGATAATACTGAAAGTAAAACTCTTTAGAAAGAATGGCATGTATTGCTTATCTGCATACATAATTAATAGAAAAATAGGGCAAACAAGTCTGGTCTCTGTGAAGGGTCTCTTGTTTTACTGCCTTTATGATTCTCTGTTATAGGTCAGATCCACACCTTGTGACCCCACCCCTAATTTCTACCTCAGATTCAGTTATTGAGATTCTCAGTAGTATCTGTTTCAGACCACCCAAATTCCAAAAGGGAGGAAAATCACGGGCCTCTATGAAGCAATCAGTCTCTTAAGAAAATCTTTAGGACTTTGAAGATTCTCTGCAGAGAGAGCTAATGACTTCTTACTTGCAAATCCTAGACATTTTCACAGTTCTCCTCCCACTTGACCTTTCTGCAGTCTGTGACACTGAAGATTCACTTCAACAGAAATTCACTAGGTAAAAGGAAAAAGACACATATACAAAAAAAATTGTTCCTGCCCTCAAGGAGCTTACATTCTACTAGGGGGATAGGAATATGCAAACCATTAAAATAAGAGACTGAGAGTGATGGAGGTGATGGGGGAAACAGAAAAAAAATGCTATAGATATATTTAAGAAAGTAATCTATCAGTTGGTAGTATTGAAGGAAAAATAAATAGTTCACCTGAGTTGACCCTGGAAGGAATATAGAGAATCTGAAGAAGATAAGGAGAGTTAACTACAGACATCAGGGATGGTCTATGTAGAAATGCAGGGGTGAAAGATGAAATGTCAAATTTAGGGAAAAACTAGCAGTTCAGCTTCACTTGGAATACAAGTATGTGAAATGGAATAATGTGAAACAAGTCTAGAAAGACAGGCTGAAGACAAATTGTAGAGCGCCTCAAATTCCAGGCTGAGGAGTTTGTATTTTATCCTAAGAGAATGTTCAAGCTCCTGAAGGTTTTTGAGTGAAGGACTGATGTGAAGAGACTTGTGCTCCAACAAGATGATTTAGGCATCTGTTTGAAATCTGGGAAGAAAACAGAGGCAAGAAGACAAAACAGAGAATTTATTAAGAGCCTATTAAAATAACCTAGGTGACAGACAATAAGGGTCTGAAAGAAGGATTGTAATTGTATAAATGGAAAGAAGAGGATGAATTTGAGAGATGTTTAGTGGTAGAATTAACACTCTTAGGAAAGACAGGTAGGAATCAAGGATTCTTGTATTTTAAGTGTCTGCAGAATGTTCAAGTAAAAATGCCCAGTGGGTAGATGGAGATGGGGTATTAGAGTTTAGAATAAAAATTAAGAATGAAAATTTGTGTTTGGGAGTCATCAAGAAAAAGTTACAGTTAGAAAACGGAGATAGTCAGAAAGCCCAAGAGCAAATGAGACCATTATGGCAAAAAGTATGGGGGAAAGAGAGAAGAGACTAGGACAGAGGACAGCATTTGGGATTCACCACACTTAAAAGGCAGAAGATGGATACTGGAACAGCAAGGAAGAGCAAAAAGGAGCAAAAAGACAAATAGGAAAAGAAACAGTAGAAAACAATGTCAAGGTAGCCAAGGAAGGAAAGGTTATCCTGGAGGAGAGAATAGTTAACAGTGTCAAAAGCTATATAAAGATAAAGAAGAATCAGGTCTGAGAAAAGTCCATTGTATTTATTGAAGAAGAGACTATTGACATCCTTCTGAGAGGTTCATTTGAAAAGTTATATGGTTGGTAATTCAGTTGCAAGGAGTTGAGGATTGACAGGATAGTATCAATAAAGGTATCAAGTATAAACTACTCCTTCTTTGGCTTCCATAATAATTCAGACTTCTCTCTTCTTCTATCCTTCCTTGGTCTTATTCCCTTAGATCACCTTCTTCCTAACACATAAAGTATGGATATTTCTTAGCCCTTATTTCTTTCTTCTCTTACTATCTGCTTTGGTGACCTCATCTGCTCCCATGACTTCAATGATCCTTTCTTTTTTTAAAAAATTTATTTATTTTTGAGTTACAAATTTTCTCTCCGTCTCTCCCTTACCCCGCACCTGAAGAGAGTGAGCCTACTGAATACTCCTTTGCCCAATCTGTTCTCTTATATTCTACCCCATAACCCCCTAACTTTCCTGTAGGGAAAGATGGATTTCTATACCCCAGTGCCTGTATATCTCATTTCCTAGTTGCATGTAAAAAAAAATTTTTAACATTTGTTTTTAAAACTTTGAGTTCCAAATTCTTTCCCTTCTTCCCTCCTCACCCACTCCCACTGGGAAGGCAAGCAATTCACTATAGGTGATACATGTGTAATTAAGCAAAACATTTCCATAGTAGTTATATAGTGAAAGACTAACTATATCTCCCTCCATCCTTTCCCACCCACCCCCACTTATTCTGTTTTCTACTTTGACCCTGTCCCTTTTCAAAAGTGTTTGCTTCTAACTACCCTACCCCCAATCTCCCCTCCCTTCTATCATTCCTCCTCTTTTTCCCTTCTCCTCTACTTTCTTGTAGGGTAAGATACCCAATTGAGTGTGTATTTTATTCCCTCCTTAAGCCAAATTCAATGAAAGTAATGTTGACTCATTCCCTTTCACCTTCCTGATCTTCTCCTCCATTGTAAGTTTTCTCTTGCCTCTTTTACATGAGAAATTTAACCTATTCTATCTCTCTCTCTCTCCTTCTCCCAATATATTGCTCTTGCACCTCTTAATTTTATTTCTTAGATATCATTGCTTTATAATCAACTCATCCTCTATCTTCTATGTATACATGTACACCAATATACACACAAACACATACACATATACCCTCCTATAACTTTATATATATGCATGTATGAATACATATGTAAACATGTATATTCCCTTAAACTATTCTCATACTGAGAAAAGTCTCATGAGTTACAATGATCACTTTTCCATTAGGAATATAAATAGTTCAATTTTAATAAGCTCCTTATGATTTCTTTTTTCCAGTTTACTTTTTCATGCTTCTCTTCCTTCTTGTATTTGAAAGTCAAATTTTCTGATCAGTTCTGGTTTTTTCATCAAGAATGCTTGAAAGATCTTTATTTCATTGAATATCCATATTTGCCCCTGAAGGATTATACTCAGTTTTGCTGATTCTTGGTTTTAATCCTACCTCCTTTGAGCTCCAGAATATAATATTCCAAGTCCTTTAATCCCTGCTAGATCTTGTGTTGTCCTGTTTGTGTTTTCACAATACTCAAATTGGTTCTTCCTGATAACTTGTAATATTTTCTCCTTGACCTGGGAACTCTGGAATTTGGTTATAATATTCCTAGGAGTTTTCTTTTGGGGATCTTTTTCAAGAGGTGATCAGTGAATTCTTTCCATTTCTATTTTGTCCTCTAGTTCTAGAATATCAGGGCAATTTTTCCTTGAGAATTTCTTGAAGGATGATTTCTAGGCTCTTTTTTTGATCGTGGCTTTCAGGTAGTCCAATAATTTTTAAATGATCTTTCCTGGATCTATTTTCAGGTCAGTGGTTTTTTCCAATGAGACATTTCACATTGCCTTCTGTTTTTTCATTTGTTTGGATCTGTTTTATAGTATCTTGATTTCTCATAAATTCATTAGTTTCCACTTTCTCAAATCTCATTTTGAAGGAATTATTCCCTTCAGTGAGTTTTTGAAATTCCTTCTCCATCTGGCATTTTAAGGCATTCTTCTCATTGGCTTTTTGGGTCTCTTTTGCCATTTGAGTTAGTCTGTTTTTAAGGCGTTATTTTCTTCAGTATTTGGGGGGTCTCATTTAGCAAGCTGTTGACTCACTTTTCATGATATTCTTGCATCATTCTCATTTCTCATTTTTCTTTCACTTCTTTTACTTGATTTTCAAATTCTTTTTTGAGCTCTTCTATGACCTGTGACCAATTCACATTTTTCTTTGAGGCTTTTAATGGAGGAATTTTGACTTTGTTGTCTTCTTCTGGTTCCATGTTTTGATCCACTTTGTCCCCCAAAAAAGATTCTATTATCTGATTGTACTTCCCCTGTTTGTTCATCTTGCCAGCTCTTTGCCATGGTAGAGCTCTGCTTCCACAGTGGAGAGAGCTTTGTCCCAAATTGTTGGAGTTTTTGCAGTAGTTATCAAAGCTATGAGAAGAGTGCCCTCTCTACAGACACCACAAGCTCTGGCACACTAGTGTTCCTCACCCCAGGACCACTACCCAAGACTGCAACCCAGATCCAAGCAGGTCAAAGCAAGAGTTATTACCTTCTGAATGGTCACTTGATTGTCCAGCAATCTGAAGGCCAAGAGCTCTAGAGGCAGCCACATGGCAGCAGGTGCAGCTACTGCATGGGCTGTCAACTTTGTTGCCCCTGGAGGCAGGGACTGGATCATGCTCTTCTCTCATCCAGTTCCAACAGAATCCCCTACTGACCTTTTACTTTCTCTTTAGAATTTATGGGTTGAGAAGCCTGGAAACTGCTGCAGCTGCTGGTGATTCACTCTCCTGAAGTCTGCTCCAGTCATTCTGGGCCACCCCAGGTCTGAGTCCACATGGCTCATGCAGGACTGCACCCAATTACCAGCTGGTGCAATAGACCCTTCCTGTCAGCCTGCCGGGCTGCCTTCAGCAGGCTTGTTTTTCTCTGTCACTTTGCAGGTTCTGTAGTCGTAAAATATATGTAGAGTCATATTTTTTTACAGGCATTGGAGGTGGGTAGAGTGGGAGCTCAATGAAGTTCCTGCTTTTACTCTGCCATCTTGGCTCTGCCCCACCCAATGATCTTTTCATGAAGATAACTTATGAATCTATATATTCAACCACAAATTTCCCTCTGAGATCTAGTCACACATTTACAAACTCCTGCTGGACATCTTAACCTGGATATTCCTCTGAAAAATCAAATTCAACATATTTCCTCATCTGTACACTAGATGATTAAACTAAGACAAGTTCCAACTTCCATTACAAGCTGCAGGGGTCACACTCTGCAAATCTACTCCTAGCTCATGAGTTCAACCATTAGGGAAATGGCAAATCACTTCCCTGCCATTGGTTGCCATTTTCAATTCAATCAAAGAAAAAATATTCACATTTTAGAAGGGAATACAGTGTTAGGATTGGAAGCACCTATACAGGTAAGCACTATGATATCTGCACCTTACTTTCTATAAGCACATCAACAGAAAAAGGGGCAAAAAGAGAGAGGCCCAAATATCCCTCCCTTAAATTTATTCATTTGTATCTTATTCCCCTCCCCAATTAGATTGTAAGCTTCTTGATGGTAGAATCTGTATTTTTTAATCTTTTATGCTCAGCATCTAGAAAAGCTTCCTATATACAGTTGGAACTTAAGAAATATTAGAAGGCTTACTGAATTAAAATTCAGTGGGGAGGGAAGATTATAGAGGGAATTCAGAGACTGGGACCTGCATTCCATCAAACCAACATCCCCCAAGGCAAGTGAGCAAGGCATCCCAAGCATGAGCCACTAGTAGTCTGGACCCCATTGCTGAGCAGTGGTGAGGCCCACCCTAGGGCAGGGCAAGAGTGAGACCTTGCCCTTGGGGTCTAACATCAGACAGACCCTTTTCATAGTAATCCAGCAGCAGGGCCCTACCCTGGGGCATACTACCAACAAGATCCCTCCTCCCAGCCCAAAGACACTATTACCATAGCAACGCAGAAAAAAGGCCCCACTCCTGGAGCAGACCAGAAGCTAAACCCCACATCCAGGAAATGCAACCAGGGAGGTTTCACCCCTTGGAAACAATAAGGGAAGAATACCCTCCAGAGAAAGGTAGCAGGTTAGCCCTGAAGCCCAGTGAAAAGCAGAAGATCCCAGAGCACCAGCATAAAAAACCTGGGACAGTACAAGACTAGAGCCTAACTCTCAAACAAAAACACCAACTCACAAAAAATGCAGGGGAAATAATGAGCAGAAAAAATGTGCAAAAAGAAAAGAGCTTAATTATAGAAAATTAGTATGTGATGGTGAGATTAAAGGCATAAACTTAGAAGAGGACAATAATGTCAAAATGATTATGTGTGAAGCCTCAAGGAAAAATGTAATTTGGTCTCAGACACATAAAGAATTGCTGGAAAAGATTTAAAAGAATTTTTAAAAAGCAAATCAGAGAAGTACAAGAAAAATTGGTAAAAGAAGTGAGTAATGCAAGAGAATTATGAAAAAAGTCTATAACATGGAAAAAGTTATACAAAAATTTACTGAAGAAAATTACTCCCTAAAAAATAAAATAGAATTCACTAAATAGAAATGGAAATACAACAGTTCAGTGAAGAAAATAATTCCTTAAAAATTAGAATTGAACAAGTGGAAACTATTGATTCTATGAGACATCAAGATACAATAAAACAAAATCCAAAAAAGTTTTTAAAAAAATAGAAGAAAAGGTAAAATTTCTCATTGGAAAAACAACTGACCTAGAAAATAAATCCAGGAGAGATAAGATAAGAATTATTGGACTGCCTGAAAGTCATGATAATAAAAAAAAGCCTGGAAAGCATCTTTCAAGAAATTATCAGAGAAAACTGCACTGATATATTAGAACCAGAGCGCAAAACAGAAATTGAAAGAATTCACAGATCACCACCTGAAAGACATCTCAAAATGAAGATTCCCAGGAACATCATAGCCAAGTTCCAGAGCTCACAGATCAAGAAGAAAGTATTGCAAGCAATCAAAAAAGAAACAATTCAAATATTGTGGAGCTACAATCAGGATTAGAGGGGATTTGGCAGCTTCCACATTAAGAAACCAGAGGGCTTGTAATATGAAATAATGGAAGGCAATGGAGTTAGAATTCCAACCAAGATTCACTTAATCAGTAAAACTGAATATAATATTTCATGGGGTAAAACAGATATGTAAAAAGATAGAGAGGACTTTGAAGCATTTCTAATTAAAAGCCAGAGAGAAATATATAATTTGACCTCCAAATACAACACTCAAGGGAAACATAAAAAGGTAAAAAAAAAACAAGAAAGAGAAAACATAAGAAATTCAATAAGGTAAAACTTTATATTTCTATATGGCAAGACAATATCTGTAACTCTTAACAACTTTATTACTATAAGACCAAATAGAAGGTGTATATGTAGAGAGAGGGTGTGGATATGAGGTGACTTCTCAAAAAATGAAAGGAAGGGATGAGAAAGAAAATTGCACTGGAAGAAAGAGGGGCTAGATTGAATGGGGGGTAAATTATCTCACATAAAAGAGGCATAAAAGACCTATTATATTGGAAGGAAAGATGGTGGCAGGGCAGGCAAAGCTTAAGCCTTATTCTCATCATAATTGGCTCAAAGAGGGAATAACATAAACAATGAGTTGGATATAGAAACTGATCTTACCCTATAAGGAAATTAAAAGGTATTGGCATAACAGAAATAAGAAGGGAACTGATAAAAGGGAGGGTATATTGGGGAGGGTGATGATCAGAAGTAAAACACTCATGAGGAGAGAAAGCGTTGGGAGTCAGAGAGGTGAATAAACAAGGAAAAAATATCATGGCAGGAAGTACACAGGTAGTTACCATAATTATAAATGTGACTGGGATGAACTCACCCATAAAACAGGAGATAGCAGAATTGATTAAAAACCATAATCTTACAACATGTTTTCTACAAGAAACACATTTGAAGCAGAGAGATACACACAGGGTAAAGATAAGGACCTGGAGCAAAATCTATTATGCTTCAGCTGAAGCAAAGAAAGCAGGGGGAATGATCATGATCTCAGACAAAGCAAAATAAAATAGATTTAATTAAAATAAATAAAGAAGGAAAGTATATCTTAATGAAAGGTACCACAGACAATGAAATCATATCAATACTAAACATATATGTACCAAATGGTACATATAAATTTTTGCAGAAGTTAATTGAGTTACAGGAGGAAATAGATAATAAAGCTAGATCAGTGAGGGATGTCAACTTTCCCCTCTCAGAACTAAAAAATAAAGAAGAAAGAAGTTAATGAGGTGAATAAAATCCTGGAAATATTAAACATAATAGATCTCCAGAGAAGATTGAATGGGAATAAAAAGGAATATACATTTTCCTCAGCAGTACATGACACCTACACAAAAACTGACCATGTATTAGGACATAAAAACTGCACAATCAAATGCAGAAAGCAGAAATGGTAAACATTATTTTCAGATGATAATGCAACAAAAATTGCATTCCACAATAGACAATGGAAAGAGAGATTAAAAAATAATTGGAAATTAAATAATCTAATCCTAAAAATCAAATGGGTCAGTGTTTCTATGACAATTGATAATTTCATTAAAGAAAATGACAACAATGTGACAATATGCCAAAATTTATGGGATTCTGCCAAAATGGTGCTTATGGGAAAATTTCTATCTCTAATAGCCTATGTTAATGAAATAAAGAAAAACAGGTCAATGAATTAAGCATGAAGTTTAAAAAACTAGAAAAGGTAGCCAATTACACACAAAATTGAAAATCCTGAAAATCAAAGGAGGGATTAATAAAATTGAAAGTAAACAAACTGTTGAAATAATAAATAAAACTAGAACCTAGCTTTATGAAAAAATAACAAAATAGATTATTATTATTATTAATCATTAATAAAATTTTTATATAAAATCATTAATCAATTTTAAAAGGACAGAAGGAAACCAAATTACTAGTTGCAAAAATGAAAGAGGTGAATTCACTACCAATGAAGAGGAAATTAAGACAATTATCAAGAGCTATTTTGCCTAATTATATGCCTACGAATTTTACAATCTAAATGAAATGGATGAATATCTACAAAAGTATAAATTAGCCAGATTAACAGAAGAAAAAGAAAAATCCTTGAACAAGCAACTGTTAAAAAAGAAATTGAAGAAGTCATCAATGAACTTTCTAAGAAGAAATTCCCCGGCCCAGATGGATTCACAAGTAAATTCTACTAAATATTGAAAAAACAATTAATCCCAATATTATATAAAATATTTGGAAATACAGAAGTCCTAACAGAAGTGCTTTTTATGGCACAAATATGGTTCTATGCCCAAATCAGGAAGAATCAAAACAAAGAAAGAAAATTATAGACCAATTTCCCTAATGAACATTGATGCAAAAACTTTAAATAAAATGCTAGCAAAGAGATTACAGCAATATATCACAAGGATCATACACTATGACCAGCTGGGATTTATACCAGGAATGCAGGGCTGGTTCAATATTAGGAAAACTAACAATGTAATTGACCATATCAATAACAAAACCAAAGAAATAGGGTGAAAAAAAAGTCTTTAACAAAATATAGCACCCATTCCTATCAAAAACACTACAGAGCACAGGAATACATAGAGCTTACCTTAAAATCATATGTAATATTTGTCTAAAATCATCAGCAAGCATTATCTGTAAAGGACATAAACTAGAAGGCTTCCCCATACAATCAAGGTAATATTGTATTAGAAATGTAATATATAGTATTAAGAAAAGAAAAAGAAATAAAAGGAATTAGAATAGGCAATAAAGAAACAAAGCTATCACTTTTTATAGATACTGTAGTGTTATACCTAGAAAATCCTAGAGAACCAACTTTAAAAAAACTATTTGAAATTATTCACAATTTTAGGAAAGTTGCAGGATACAAAATACACCCATGTGAATCTTTAGCATTTTTAAACGTTACCCAAAAAGTTCAGTAGAAGAAGGTAGAAGGAGAAATCCTTTTTAAAATAACCATAGACAATATAAAATATTTGGGAGTCTACAAGCCCAGGAACATTATAAACACAATTATAAAACACATTTCATATAAATAAAGTCAGATCTAAACAATTGGACAAATACCAATTGCTCATGGGTAGACTAAGCCAATATAATGAAAACTACAATTCTACCTAAATTAATCTATTCAGTGCCATACCTATCAAACTATTAAAAATTATTTTATAGAGCTAGAAAAAAATTATGGCAAAATTCATCTAGAACAGTGATTCTCAACCTTCCTGATGCCACGACCTTTTAATACAGTTCCTCATGTTGTGGTGACCCCCAACCATAAAATTATTTTCTTGCTACTTTATAACTGTGATTTTGCTAGTGTTATAAATCATAATGTGAATATCTGATATGCAGGATGTATTTTCATTGTTACAAATTGAGCATAATCCACAGGTTGAGAACTGCTGATCTAGAAGAACAAAAGCTCAAGGATATAAAGGGAATCAATTGTGAAAATAAAATGTGGAAAAAGGTAGTTTAGCCCTACCAGATCTTAAACTGGATTATGAAACAGTAATTATCAAAGCAATCTGGTACTGACTAAGAAATAGAACGGTGGATGAGTGGAATAGATTATGTACAAATTACATTATAGTAGATGACCACAGGAATCTAGTATATGATAAACCCAAAGATGCAAGCTTTTGGAACAAAAACTCATTATTTGATAAAAACTGCTGAGAAGACTGGAAAATGGTATGGCAGAAGCTAGGTATAGATCAATACCTCCCACTGTATACCAAGATAAGGTCAAGATGAGTACATGATTCATACATAAAAGATGATACCATAAGCAAACTAAGAGATCATGGAATAGTTTATCTGTCAGATTTATGGAGTAGATAAGAGTTTAGGACCAAAGCAGATATAGAGAACATTACAAAATATAAATAGATCGTTTTGATTATATAAAATAAAATTAATTAATTAAATGGATTAAATTTGCACAAACGAAACTAACATAACCGAGATTAGAAGGAAAGCAGAAAACTAGAGAGGGGGAGGATTTTGTAATAAGTATCTCAGATAAAGCTCTCATTTCTAAAATATATAGAGACTTAAGTCAAATTTATAAAAATACAAGTCATTTCCCAGTTAATAAATGGTCAAAGAATATGAACAGGTAATTTTCAAATAAAGAAATCAAAGCTATCTGCAGTCATATAAAAATGCTCTAAATCACTATTGATCAGAGAAAAACAAATTAAAACAACTCTGAGGTACTCCCTCACACCTATCAAAGTAGCTAATATGACAAAAAAATATATATATTGGATATTGGCGATCATACGGGAAAACCAGGACACTGATGCATTATAGGTGGAGTTGTGAAATGACCCAACCATTCCAGGAAGCAATTTGGGACTATGTCCAAAAGAGCTGCCAAACTGTGCATATTATTTGATTCAGCAATACCATCGCTAGTTCATTATTCCAAAGACATGCAAAAAAAAAAGGGGAAAGAAGCTATTTGTACAAAAATACTTATAGCAGCTCTTTTTGTGGTGGCTATGAATTGGAAATGAAAGGGATGTTCATCAATTGGGGAATGGCTAAACAAGCTATGGTATGTGACCATAATGGAATATTATTGCACTATAAGAAATGACAAGCAGGATGATTTCAGAAAAACCTGGAAAGACCTATATGAACTGATCCATAGTGAAGTAAATAGAACCAGAAAAATAATGTACAGAGTGATAGCAATATACTTTGATGAAGAATTGTGAATGACTTAGCTCTTCTCAAGAAAATGATGATCCAAGACAATTCCAAAGGACTAATAATGAAGTATACTGTCTGCTTCCAAAGAAAGAACTGATATTGTTCAAATACAGAGTGAAGCATACTGTTTTTCACTTTCTTTCATTATTTTTATTGTATTTGAGTCTTCTTGCACTAAATTGACTAATATGGAAATGCTTTACATAATTACACATGTATAAACTATATCCAATTTTTACCCTCTCATGAGGGGTATAGGGATGGGAGAGGGGGACAGAATTTGGAACACAAAACTTTAAATACAAATGTTTAAAAATTGAAGAATAAAAAAGAACCTACTCTAATGACTTTAATACCATTGCTACCCATGTTGCTGATGCTGTCCTCAGTATCTCCTGCCCCATTCCTTCTCTTACCCTTCCTATTCTTGTTCTTTTCAGGTCTAATTGCTTTAAAAAAATGTCTCCTTTTTCCTTTGCCTTTCTTCTTAATGAGGGCTGAGGAATGGCATGCATTTACCTAGGTTGTCCTGGCACACGACTGGGTCATTTCCTCCATAGTTTAACTTCAAAGTTGTTTATCTTTGTTCATAGCTCAAAAATCCTGGTAAAAAGAATTAACAATTGTACCTTTTTAAGATCTCCAAGGCTGGGGGGAGGAGACAGCCTGTCGCTTTTCTTTCTTTGAGTCCAGTCAAAGTCTCCAGGCTGAAATGCAACAGACTGAAAGTTAATTCAGTTATGCAAACCCACTGACAGTTAAGAGTTGCCACTCAAGCATGACTGGCTTGACCTGCTCACCAACCATGAGGTACATAGACAAAGGTGCAGCTTGCTATGGCGAACTGCTTGGGATATCTTTATTAGCCACTGATTAACTTCTTTTCTCCCCTTCCCCCACCCTATACACAACCTAGAAACCTCCTCTCATTATTACAGAAGAATAGATTAGCTTCAATCAGAGGTTTCAAGAAGTGTTAAAAGTAGCATTGCATAATGGTTAGAATACTAGATTTGAAGTCTAGAAGACCTGCAATTCAAATCCTGTTGTCAATACTCATTAGCTGTGTAAGACTCTTTCCTCCCAAACCTCTTAGCCTCAGTTTCCTTGTCTATAAAGTGGGGGTAGAAATACATCTTCAGTACTTCTATCACAAGATCCATGTGGGACTCAAATGAGATAATATGTGCAAAATGCTTTGTAAATCTTGAAGTGCTATATGAATATCAGTTCTTATTCTCCTTTCATTGAAATGTCTAGAGTAGAAGTAAAATCAATATAAGATCAAGATTGTTGAGTTGTATTTCAATGAAGTTGGATTTCACAGCCCCATTGTGCAGCTAAGAGGCTACTACCCAGGCTAATATGTAGGTATTCCTGAAATAAAGTATTTGTACTACAAATAATGCCACAAAATAGCCATTCAATAAATTTTTGCCCCCAAATTCTAGGCACTGTCAAATGGTTCGATATCAGCAATCAATATGATTTTATCAGTGGAAATGACATTAAGGAAGATACATACCATGAAGAGAGCAGCTAGGTGGGACAGTGGAGAGAGAGCCAGGTCTGAAATCAGAAAGATTCATCTTCCTGAGTTCAAATCTAGCCTCAGATGTATGAACCTGGACAAATCACTTAATCCTGTTTACCTCCATTTTTTCATCTATAAAATGAGCTGGAAAAGGAAATAACAAATCACTCCAGTATCTTTGCCAAGAAAATCCCAAATGGGCTCCAAAGTAATGGACATGACTGAAACAACTCAACAACATTACTATGATACACAATGAAAAGGGAGATAGACCTGGAGTCGGGAAGATCCCAGTTCAAGTGCAGCATCAGATACTAACTGTGGACACTGAGCAAGTTGCTTAACCTTTGTATACCTCTATTTCTTCCTCTCTAAAGTGGGGATAATAATATCTCACATTGTGTTGTGAGGATCAAGTGAATGAAAATTTGTAAAGCACTTGGTACAGTGACTGGCATATAGTCGGCACTTGTTTATTTCTCCCTTTTCATCTGCTTTGCTACTACACCCAACGAGATTTTTCTAAGGGATCATTCTAGCTGATTTGCAGCTGACATTTCCTATGTCCATTAGAATGTGAGCTCCTTGAGAGCAAGGACTAGCTCTACTTTTTGTTTCTATTTCTAGTGCTTAGCACAAGGCTTTACATGTAAGTGTTGAATAAATGTTTTACTCATTCGTTCCTTCAATAAATACTTGCGGGGTGGCTAGGTGGCACAGTGAATAGAGCACCGGCCCTGGAGTCAGGAGTACCTGAGTTCAAATCCGGCCTCAGACACTTAACACAAAAAACTAGCCATGTGACCTTGGGCAAGTTACTTAACCCCAACTGCCCTCCAAAAAGATAAATAAATAAACAAATAAATAAATAAATGCTTGCTGATGGACTGACACCACCTTTGTCTCTCTGACGCTACCATATCCTTGCAAATTCTTCAGGTTATGTAATAATGATAAATGTTTCATATCATTTGTCAGCTAAAAGTAAGTCTACTGTTTCCCTCAAATATCCTGAATGCTATACACATCACAAAGGCTTTTAACCTTCTTTCTGCTCACTAAATCAAAACATTGTCTTCAAGAGAGAGTCACAGAATAGTGCCAATAGACCCTATCCTTTGAATTGTGGCTTTTACAATTGCAACCAAGCTTTTCCACAAGCTTTGCCTACCAACAATGTTTTGTTTGACAGTCTTTGAAAGAGGAAAAACAAGGAATTGGCATGACAATTTTGAATCAGGATATGGTTGTGATATAGTAGAATGGCTTTTTGTCTGTCCAAGTGACATTTAAAGGAAAACATATCCCTAAGTATTTTGAGGAGTCAATAAATAAATATAGCAAATGATTTTTAGAGTGATAGAAGATATAAGCACCATTTCATTTTTAAAGTAAATGTTATAATAGAATGTGTGACAGATTAATAATCTGAAAGTGATATCCTTTCCTGGGGTTGAGAGGCAATATGGTATAGTGGATAGCTGGGAGTCCTTGGTATCAGGAAGACCTGGGTTCAAGTCCTATTTCTAACACATTTTAGTCATGTGTCTAGCAAGTTGTTGAATTTCTTTATTCCTGGTACCAAAGAGATTGAGGTCCTGATCTGTATAAGTGAATGGAGTTTTCATCCCAGTACTTCCCAAAACCAAAAGAATGAGGGTTAAATATGTTTTTCTTATTCACTTCAAACAACTGACAAGGGAAATAAGGAGGGCAAAAAAAAATCAAGTTCGTAAAAACTTGTGATTTAGCATACAGGGTAAAATTTCTTTTGGGAATAAAACTGAATACAAAGGTTAAAATGATTTTTTTATTATCTTCCCATACTTATTATTTGTTTCTTCTATGTTACTTATAGCTATAATTGAAAATTGTAGGTATGCTATTAGAACCCTGAATATTGAATGGGATCATGTCAACTCCAGTGGGGTTGAAAATGATAGTATTTTATAAATGTTATTCTTCTGTTTGATAATTTATTATATTTATTATTATCATTGTTATTACCAAATGATCCTCATTGTTAGAGATGCTGGGCAATGCCCTAAACCTGCTTGAGGGGTGGGTGAAATTAGTGAGAACTGGAGAGAAGATCTGAGATCTCAAAGCTTCTCGCATCAAGAAAGAAAACATTTTATGCCAGCCTCTCCTCAGCTCCATGAAGGCAGAAACACTCTGAGAGAAGTAGGCATGTTAAGGAGCTGAAAGTCTCTAACATGTCCCTATTCCCAGCTTGCTACACTACAAACTTTGGGGAATTTCCCCTTGAGGGAGATCTAATATTTTCTGTCTCAACTGAAATGAGTACCTCACTCTCAAAGAAAGAATTCCTTCAGTCTGAGTTATAATTCCGTATGTATATTTTCTCTGATCTCTATTTTCTATCTGTTTGGATATACAAGTTCATTTTCTATTTGATATGTGTGCTCACTGTGGAGTTGGCATTTGCTGGGAAGGAGTCAAACCTTGGATATATAGCTTGGGGCTTTCCTAAGATCATGATCAGAAGCATAGCTTGAATCTAAAAATTAACACTACATTAACAATATCTAAAGAAGATAGATACAATTCCAGGCACACCCTCCTCTCTAAGGAAAGCAGAGTGGTCAGTCTCTTGCCCCAACCTTCTGTTTCTCCTCCCAGTAGGAATTAATGCCTCCTTTGGAGAAAGGTGGTTGAAAGGGATGCAAGAGGAAATGGTCAAGACGGTGGCATAGAAGCAGAAGAACTCCAGGAGCTCCCCCCATAACCACTTCAAATACCTATAAAATATGGCTCTAAACGAATTTTAGAGCTCCAGAACCCACAAAATGACTGAGAAACAATTCTCCCTCTGAAGGCAACCTGGCAGGCTGACAGGAAGGGTTCATCACAATGTGCTGAGAGCCAAAACCAGCCCAAACTGAAACTGCAACTGTAACCCAAGGGCGGCCAGGACAAGCGATGGCTAGAGCTTCCAGGAGAGTGGATCACCAGCAGCTGTGGTGGTTTCCAGAATTATCCCCCAAGCTAAACTTGGGGGAAAGGAGTAGGTCTGGCTGTCTGCCCCCAGGGCAAGGAAGCAGCAGAAGTGGCGGCCCTGCAGCTGCCTCCACATGGCTGCTTCAGAGCTCCTGGACTGCAGATTACAGGGGGGCCAAATGATCATTCAGAGGCTAAGTGCTCTTGCCTTACCCTGCCTGGACCAGGATCATAGTCTTGGGTGGTGGTCCTGAAGTGTGTGACCAGTGAGCCAAAGCTGATGAGGGGTGCAGAGACGGTGGCCTCCTAATAGCTCTGGCAACTGCAAAAACTGCAGAAATTTGGAACATAGTGATCCCATCTGAAAGCAGAGTTCTACAGGGCCCAAAAGTCAAGTGATTGACTGGCAACATGAGCAGGCAAAGGAAGCAAAGTAAGAACAGCAATCATACTCTAGAATCTTGTTTGGGGGACAAAAAGGATCAAAGCATAGAACAGGAAGAAGATAACACAGTCATAACTCCTGCACCAAAAGCTTCCAAGAAAAAATGTAAACTGTTTACAAACCATAGAGGAGCTTAAGAAGGATTTTGAAAACCAAATGAGAGAAGTGGAGGAAAAATTGGGAAGAGAAATGAAAACGATGTGAGAAAATCATGAAAAGAGAGTCCACAACCTGACTGAAGAAAACAACACCTTAAATAATAAATTAACAAAATTTACTCAAATAAATTACTCAAATTTTATCAAATTAACTCAAAAAGCCAATGAGGAGAATGCCTTAAAAAGCCAAATTTTCCAGATGGAAAAAAATATCAAAAGCTCACTGAAGAGAATAATTCCTTCAGAATTAGAGTGGAGCAAATGGAAGCAAATGACTTTATGATAAATCAAGATACTATTAAACAGATCCAAACAAATGAAAAAACAGAAGGCAATATAAAATATTTCCTTGAAAAAAAACCACTGAGCTGGAAAATAGATCCAGGAGAGACAATTTAAAAATTATTGGACTACTTGAAAGCCATGATCAAAAAAAGAACCTAGAAAGCATCCTTCAGGAAATTATCAAGGAAAATTGCCCTGATATTTTAGAATCAGAGGGCAAAACAGAACTTGAAAGAATTCACTGATCACCTCTTGAAAAAGATCCCAAAAAGAAAACTCCTAGGAATGT